>CM054145.1:10569590-10659590 GCA_028751875.1 Rapana venosa
CATTACTGTTTCCACCTCCTACGACGGGGACGGGGACGAGGGGTCGGGCTTTAGGAGGCAAGAAGAAACAGCAAGCAGGTGGTGAGAGCATCAAAGGAGGCTTCATGGAAAAAGTATGGTGAAGAACTTAGCGAAATGTGTAAACACTCCCCAAGAGAGTTCTACAAAGTGTAAAAGCCATGCGAGTACGGGACAAACCCTTTGACCCCACCACTGCGATCAACGATGCAAACGGACAGCCACTGCAGGAAGAGGATGAGATCATACAGAGATGGGAAGACTACTTTAAAGACCTTCTAAACCCATCAGGGGCGACTGACACACAATCACAATTCACTCCTAACCACCCAGACCACTCCGAGCCCACCGTCTTGGAGTGTGAAGTAAGAAGGGCCATCAAGATTAGCCCTAAAGGAAAGGCAGGAGGTGCAGATGACATAACAACAGAAGCCACCCTGGCCTGTGGAGAGACTGGAGTCAAATGGATCAAAACCATCTTCCAAAAGGCATGGGAGGAAAGAAGAGTTCCAGGAGACTGGCAGAAAGCTATTGTAGTGCCAATATGGAATCGAAGGGCAGTAAAAAGGACTGTAGTAACTACGGGGGCATTTCACCTCTCAGCCATGTAGGAAAGATGTACGCAAAAATCCTAGAGCAGTGCTCCAGAGCAAAAGCAGAACACCTACTGTGTGATGCTCAGTTTGGCTTCAGGAAAGGGAGAGGCTGTACTGACGCGATCTTTGCACTGAGACAACTGAATGAGAGAGCTCTTGAGTACAATCAAGCACTCCACCTAGTATTTGTTGACCAAGAAAAGGCATTTGACAGAGTGAACAGAGATAAACTCTGGAGGGTCCTGGAGCAGTATGAAATCAAAGGGCAGCTCTTAGATAACATAAGAGCTGTATACAACAACAGCAAGAGTGCAGTTCACACTCCAAGTGGACTTTTCAACTGGTTCCCGGCTGCGTCCTTCCCCCTATGCTCTTCATCATATATATGGACCAGATCACAAAGGAAGTCAACTCAGACCTGGAGGCACTCAATGAACTTCTGTTTGCTGACGATCAAGTCATGATCAATGACAACAAAGACAAGCTGCAAGAGCACAAAGACCAGCTCAATACATGCTGTGAAACCTATGGTATGAAAATCAGTGTAAGCAAGACCGAAGTCATGACAGTCAGTAGAACTCCAGAAAAGCTCAAAATCAACATCAACGGAGCCCAACTAAAGTGGACAACTGAATGTAAGTACTTAGGCAGTGTATTCACAGAAGATGGAAAACTGGACAGAGAAATAGAAACACGATGTCAGAAAGCAAACGCAGTAAGCTATTAACTTGCCCCACTTCTGCGAAATCCCAACATCCCTATGAGCACCAAGGCAAAGCTGATCAACGCCATCTTCCTGCCAACCCTCACTTACCAGTGCCAGACATGGCCCCTGACAAAAGCCCTGGAGCAGAAACTGGTAACGTGTGAGATGAAGTGCTTGAGGAAAGCCTTCAACAAGACCAGGAGAGACAAGATATGAAACGAGGTGATCAGAGACATGGTAGGAGTCACACCCGTCCTACACCATATTGAACAACAACGAACCAAGTGGTTCGGGCATCTCACACGGATGCCGCCAAACCAGCCATCCCTGCGTGCTTATAACTTGAGGTACTCTGGCTCGAGGGCCAGAGGTAGGCCCAGACGACGCTGGAGTGATTCCTTGGCAGAAACACTGAAAGTCCATGGATTGTCCCTCCTCCGAGCTACCTGCCTTGCTGCAGACAGACAGTTATATCTCCCCGCGACGCCACAGAGTACAAGCGTAAGGAAAAAGTAAAAGTAAAGTAAGTAAGAGGAGTAGTAGTAGGGGTAGAAGTACGAGAGCAGTAGGAGTAGTAGCAGGGTAGTTGTAGGAGTAGTAGTAAGAGTAGTAGTAGTAGGTAATCGTAGGGTTAGTAGGAGGAGTAGGGGTAATAGTAGGAGTAGTAGCAGGGGTAATAGTAGGGGTAGTAGTAGAAGTAGGGGTACAAGTAGGGGTACGAGTGGTGGTAGTAGGTGGCGTTGGGGCAGGAGAAAGGGTAGTAGTAGGAGTAGTAAAAGGGGGGGGGGGGGTTAGTAATAGGGGCACTAGTACCCTTCCACCTTCAGACGTTAAACTGAAGATATCACCTGCTCCTCTTCTACTCTTACTATCCTTAGTCCTACCCCTACTAGTACCTCTACTACTTTCCCCACTCCTACCTCTACTGCTACCCCTACTACTACCCTTACTCCTCCTCCTCCTACCACTATCCGTACTACTACCCCTACTCCTACTCTTATTCCTCCTCTTCCAACTACCCATACCCCAACTCCAACTACTACCACCATACTTCTACTCCTACCCTTACTTCTTCCCCTACTCCTACTCCTCCTTCTCGTATCCCCCCTTTCTACCCCTACTCCTATTCTTTTTATCGCTACTCCTCCTACTACTACCCCTACTACTACCCTTACTCCTCCTACTACAACCACATCTCCTTCCCCTACATACTACTACCCCTACTGCTACACCTACTCCTCCTACCTCTACTACTACCCCTACTCCTCCTCTTATTACCTCTACTACTACCACTCACAAAATTTGGTATGGAAATCAGCAGGGAAAAAACAAAAGTAGGGGGAGTAGTAGTGGTAAGAATAGTACTAGGGGTAATCGTAGGGGTAGTAGTAGGGGTAGTTTTAGGGTTAATAGTAGCGTTAGAGTAGGGATCGAAGTAGTAGAAAGAGTAGCACTAGGGGTAGGAGTAGGATAGTAGTTGTTGTAAAAGTAGGGGAAGCAGTAGGACGGGGAAATATGGTAATAGTGAGGGTAGTAGTACGGGAAGTAGTAGGGGTCATAGTAGCGCAATGTAGGAGTAGTACTATGTGTTGTAGTAGGGGTAGGAGTAGAAGTGATAGAGATACTAGTAGGAGTAGTAATAGAAGTAGTAGGGGGTAATAGTAGGAGTAAAAGTAGTAGTGTGGAAGTAGTATATGTAGTAATAGGAGGTGTAGTAGTAGGGGTAGGAGTACTGCGAGGGGTAGTAGTGGGGGTAATAGTAGGGATAGTAGAAGGGGTAACAGTACAGGTAAAAGTAGGGGTTGGAGTAGTAGTAAAGGTAGCGGAAGGGGTAATCGTAGGGGTAGTTGTAGAAGTAGCAGTAGTATAAGAAGTAGTAGTATGGGCAATAGTAGTAGTAGTAGAAAGAGTAGTACTAGGGGTAATCGTAGGAGTAGTAGCATGGGTAGTAGTAGGGTAGTATGGATAGTAGTAATAGGGGTCATCGTAGGGTAAGAGTAGTACTAAGAATAGTACTAGGGGTTATGGTACAGGTGATAGTAGGGGTAGAAGTGGTAGGGGAAGTAGTAGGAATAGTAGCTGGGGTTGTTAGTTGGGGTAAGAGTAGTAGTAGTGGTAGGAGTACTAAAACGGGTAGGTTACTAGCAGGGGTAATAGTAGGAGTAGGGTAGTAGTAGTTGTACTAGTAGGGGTAGAAGTGTGGGTAGCAATGGAGTAGTAGAAGGGAATATTGGGGTAATAGTAGGGGTAGTAGTAGGGGAGGTAGTAAGGTAATAGTAGTAGGAATAGTAATAGTAGAGGTAGTAATAGGGGAAGTAGTAGTAGGGGTAATAGTACAGGGAGTAGTAGGAGTAGTGGTAGAGGTAGTAGTAGGGGTAATAGTACAGGTAGTAGAAGGGGTAGTAGTAGGAGGAGTAGAAGGGGTAGGAGTCTGAGTAGTAGTAGTGGGGTAGTTGTAGGGGTCTGAGTAGTAGTAGGGGTAGTTGTAGGGGTCTGAGTAAGAGTAGTAGGGGTCTGAGTAAGAGTAGTAGTGGGGTAGGAGTAGCAGTAGGTGTTGAGTAGGAGGAGTAGTAGTACCAGTAGGTGCAGTATTAGTAGTAGTTCTATTGGTAGTATTTATTTCATTTATTTATGTATGGGTTGTAGTAGGGGCGATAATAGTAGAAAAACTTGTAGTAGTAGTGGTCGTCGTCGTCGTAGCAGTAGTAGTAATAGTAGTAGTAGTAGTAACAGTAGGGGCAGTAGTAGGGGTAGGAGTAGTAGTAGTACCAGTAGTGGCAGTTGTAGGAGTAGCTCTAGGGGTAGTAGCAGAAGTATTAAAAGGGGTAGCAATAGGGGTAGTAGTAGGGGTAGGAGGAGCTGGGTAGGAGTACAGGTAGTAGTAATAATAATAATTTATGGAATTTATATAGCGCTGAATCTTGTAAAGTAACAAATCAAAGTGCTCAGTTGATTGTTTTTTGGCGTGTGTATGCGGTTTGTTAAAATTCTGTCATCTGTTCCCACCGGCACACAATGGCCTACTCTTTCGAACAGCGGAACAGGATTTAACGTGTGCGCAAGATGGTCTGCATGCGTTCGCACACGGGCCTCAGTTTATAGTCTCATCCGAAGGACTTAAGTAGGGGTCTTATTAGGGGTAGGAGTGGGGGTAATACTAGGGGAAGGAGGAGGAATAGGGCTGTAGTTGGGGTAGTAGTAGGGGAAGTAGTATTGGAATCAGGGGTAGAAGTAGAGTAGTAGTAGGGAAACTAGTAGGTGTATGGAAAGTAGTATGGGTACTAGTAGGCGCAGTAGTAGGAGTATGGGGATATCGAGAAGTAGGGGCAGGAGGAGTAGGGGTAGGCGCAGGGGTATGAGAAGTTGTAGGAGAAGGGGTAGGAGTAGGGGTAGCAGTAGAGGTATGGGTATGAGTAGAGGTAGGGGTAGCAGTAGAGGTATGGGTATGAGTAGAGGTAGGGGTAGTAGTGGTGGTAGGGATAGTAGGAGGAGTTGGGATAGGAGCATGGGTAGTACTACAGGTAGGTGTAGGGGTATAAGTAGGAGTATTAATAAGGGTAATAGTAGGGGTAGTAGTAGTGGTAGGGTTGTAGTAGGGGTATGAGTAGTAGGGGTAATAGTAGGAGCAGGGGTAGGAGTAGTATTAAGAGTAGCAGTAGGGGTAGTAGTAGGAGTAGCAGGGGTAAAAGTAGGGGTAATAGTAATGCTATTAGTAAGAGTAGCAGTAGGGAAGTAGGGGTTGAAGTAGGGGCTGTAATAAGGGTAAGAGTAGTAGTAAGGGAATGGTAATCGTAGGAGTAATTGTAGGAGTAGTATTAGTAGGGGATGTAGTAGGGGTAGGAGTACTATGTCATAGTAGGGGCAATATTAGGGGTAGTACAAGGAGTAGAGTAGTAGTAGAGTAGTAGTAGGTGTACTAATAGGGGTTTTAGTCAGGGTAGTAGTTAGGGATTTAGTAAGGGAAGTAGTAGGTGTACGAGTAGTATTAAGAGTAGTTGTAGGAGTAGTAGTATGGCTAGTAGAAGGAGTAGAGGTAGTAGTAGAGGGAGCAGCAGTAAGAATAGCACTTGGGGTAATCATAGGAGTAGTAGTAGGGGAAGTATTAGGGGTAAAGTAGCGCAAGGTAGGGATCGAAGTAGTAGAACGAGTAGCACTAGGGGTAGGAGTAGGATAGTAGTTGTTGTAATAGTAGGGTAGTAGTAGGGGTAGCAGTAGGAGATGTAGGAGGGGGAAATATGGTAATAGTAAGGGTAGTAGTACAGGAAGAAGTTGGGGTAGTAGCGGTAATAGTAGTTGCAGTACTAGCTGTAGTAGTAGGGGTAGGAGTAGAAGTGATAGAGAGAGTAGTAGAAGTAGTAGGGGTACTAGTAGGAGGAGTAGTATGGGTAGTAGAAGCGATAGAAGTAGGGGTAGTAGTAGAAGGAGTAGTAATAGGGGTAATGGTAGGAGTAAGGGTAAGGTAGTAGCAGGGGTAGTAGTAGGAGGGGTAGGTGTAGGAGTCATAGTAAAAGTAGTAGTAGTATAAGTACGGGCAGTAGAAGTGGCATGAGTAGTGGTAGTAGGGATAATCGTAAGAGTAGGAGGTGTAGTAGGGGAAGTAGTAGGTGTAGGGACAGTACTAAGGGTAGGAGTAGTAGAAGTAGCAGAGGTAGTAGTAGGGGTTGGAGGGGTAGGAGTTGTAGTAAGAGTAGGGGCGGTAGGAGGAGGAGTAGAATTGGTAGTAGTAAGAGGAGTAGTATGGGTACTAATAAGATTAGGAATATTACTAAGCGTAGTAGTAGGGGTAATAGTAAGGGTAGGAGTAGAAGTAGGGTAGGAGTAGAAATTCTAGCAGTAGGGATAGGAGTAGGGAGTCGCAGTAAGTGTAGTAGTAGGGGTAGGAGTAACAGTAGGAGTAGTAGCAGGGTAGTAGAAGGGGTAGTAATACGGGTAGTAGGAGTAGGGGTAATAGTAAGAGTAGTACTAAGGGTAATCGTAGGGGTAATAGTAGGAGGAGTAGTAGGAGTAAGAATAGTGGTTGTAGTAGCAGTAGGGGAAGTAGTATGTGTAGTAATAGGAGGTGTAGTAGTAGGGGTAGTAGTAGGGGTAGGTGTACTACGAGGGGTAGTAGTAGGGGTAATTATAGGGATAGTAGTAAGGGTAATAGTACAGGTAATAGTGGGGGTTGGAGAAGTAGTAAGAGTAGTGGCAGGGGTAATAGTAGAGGGTAGTTGTAGGAGTAGCAGTAGTATTAGGAGTAGTAGCAATAGTAGGAGTAGTAGTAGAAATAGTAGTACTAGGTGTAATCGTAAAATTAGTAGCAGGGATAGTATTAGTAGGGGTAATAGTAGGGGTAGGAGTAGAAATAGAGGTAATCATAGTGGTAAGAGTAGGGGTAGGAGTAGTACTAAGAGTCGTACTAGGGGTAATATACAGGTAGTAGTAGGGGTAGTAGAAGGAGTAGTAGCTGGGGTTGTAGTTGGGTTAAAGGTAGGGGTAGTAGTTGTGGTAGGAGTACTACAAGGGTAGGTTACTAGCAGGGGTAGTAGGGGTAGGAGTAGGATAGTAGTAGTTGTACTTGTAGGGGTAGAAGTATGAGTAGGGGTAGAAGTATGGAGTAGTAGGAGGGGAGTATAGGGTAATAGTATGGGTAGTAGTAGGGGAGTTAGTAGGGGTAATAGTAGTAATAGGGGTAGTGATAGGGGTAACAGCAGAGGTAGGAATAGGGGTAGAAGTAGTAGAATGGGTAGGATTAGTAGTAGGGGTAGGAGTGCCCTACTACTAGGGGTAGGAGTGCCCTACTACTCCTACCCCTATTACTACTCTTACTCAGACCCCTACCACTACTACCCCTTCCACTACCTCCATTACCCCTACTACTACTTCTACCCCTATTACTACCACTACTATTAGCCCTACTACCTCCCCTACTACTATACTATTAACCTAATACTCCCCTTCTACTACTCCATTTCTACCCATACTTCTACCCCTACAAGTACAACTACTACTATCCTACTCCTACTACCCCTCCTGGTAACCTACCCTTGTAGTACTCCTACCACTACTACTGCCCCTGCTTTTACCCCAGCTACTACTCCTACAACTACCCCTACTTCTACTACCCCTACAACTACCTGTACCATTACCCCTAGTACTACTCCTACCCCAAATCTTACGATTACCCTATTACTACTTCTACCCCTACTACTACCCCTGCTACTACTTCTACGATTACTCCTGGTACTACTCTTTCTACTACTCCTACTATTGCCTCTACTACTACTTCTACTACTCTGCCACTACTCATAATACTACTGCTACGTCCTACGATTACCCCTACCACTACTCTTACTACTACTCCAACCCCTACTATTACCTGTACTATTACCTGCTACCCATACTACTATCCCTACTATTACCCCTACTACTACCCCTCGTAGTACTCCTACCACTACTACTACACCTATTACTAAACATACTATTTCCTCTACTGCTACCACTACTACTACTCTTACTCCTACTATTACCCTTACCCTTAGTACTACTCTTACTACTCCTCCTACTATTACCCGTATTACTACACCTTCTGATACGCCTGCTACTACTCCTACTGTTACTCCTACCCCTACTACTACACTTACTGCGACTCCTTACTCCTATCCCTACTGCTAGAACTTCTACTCCTACCCTACTTCTACTCCTATTATGACTATGACCCCTACTACTACTCTTACAACTACGCCTAGTAATACTCCTACTCTTATTAGTACCCACATTACTCCTCCTCCTCCTACCCCTACTCTTACTACTACCCCACCTACCCCTACTATTATCTCTGCCTCTGCTACTACTCCTACCCCTAGTACTGTCCGTACTCCTACTACTTCCCCTACAACTCCTACTACCACTACTCCTTCCACTTCTACTGCCCGTACTAATACTACTTTTACTACGACTCCTACACCTACCCCTGCTACTACTACCCCTGCTACTACCTTACCCCTACTCTACCACTACCCCTATTACTACTACCCCTACAAGTACCTCTACTCCTACTCCACATACTATTACTACTCCTCCTCCTACTACCCCTACCACCACCCCTACTATTACCCTACTCCTACTACCCATACAATTACTACTACTCCTACTACTACCCCTGCTACTACTACTACCCATACTACCCCTGCTACTACTACTACCCCTACTACTACCACTACTCTATTCCTACCCCTACTACAATGTCCACACCTACTTCTACCCCTGCTACTACTCCTACGACTTCCCCCACTACTACCCCTACTGCTACGCCAACGATTACCCCTAGTACTACTGTTACTTCTACTCCTACCCCTACTATTACCCCTTCTACTAGTCCTACTACTACCAATCCTACCCCTACTTCTACTCCATCTACTATCCCTACGATTACCCCTACCATTTTTCATACTGCTACTCTTACCCTTATTACTACCCATGCTACTCCTCCCACTACTACCTCTACTAACCCTATTCCTAACCTTACGATTTCCTCTATTACTACTCCTACTACTACTCCTTTTCCTCCTACCCCTGCTACTACTCCTAATACCCCTACTCCTACTACCCCTACTACTTCGCCTACTTACTATTACCACTACTACTTCTACAACCACCACCACCACTACCACTACAATAACCCCATCTAGTACCCATGCTACTACTACTACTTCCTCTACCACTATTACTACTACCCCTGCTACTACTATTACCCATACTACCCTACGACTATGTCTACCCCTACTACTACTGTACTACTTCCTTACTACTATTACTACCACTCCTACCAACTACTACTACTATACCACCACCACCACCACCACCACCATCACCACCACCACCACTACAGTGGTGTAGTAGTAGAGGTAGTAGCAGGGGCAGGGTTGTAGTAGGGGTATGAGTAGTAGGGGTAATAGTAGGAGTAGTAGCAGGGGTAGTAGTAGGGGTAATAGGGTATGAGTAGTATTAAGAGTAGGGGTAGTAGTAGAAGTAGGGGTAATTATACTACGAGTAGGAGTAGTAGCAGTAGGGATAGTAGTAGAAGGAGGGGTTGAAGTAGGAGCAGTAGTAGGAGTAGGGGTTGTACTAAGTGTAGTAGTAGGGGTAGGAGTAGTAGTAGTAGTAGGGGTAGTACTAAGGGTAATCGTAGGGGTAATTGTAAGAGTAGGAGTAGTATCGGTGGTAGGGGATGTAGTAGGGGTAGTAGCATGGGTAATAAGTGTAAAAGTAGGGGTAGCAGTACTATGAGTAGTAATAGGGGTAAAAGTTGGGGTAATATTAGGGGTAGTACAAGGAGTAGAGTAGAAGCAGTAGGTGTACTAGTAGGGGTTGTAGTAAGGGTAGTAGTTAGGGATTGTAGCAGGAGAAGTAGTAGGTGTAGGAGTAGTATTAAGAGTAGTTGTAGGGGTAGTAGTAGGAGTAGACGTATGGGTAGTAGGAGTAGAGGTAGTAGTAGGGGGAGTAGGAGTAGCAGTAAGAATAGCACTTAAGGTAATCGTAGGAGTAGGGGAAGTATTAGGGGTAATAGTAGCGTAAGAGTAGGGATCGAAGTAGTAGAAAGAGTAGCACTAGGGGTAGCTGTGGGAGTAGGATAGTAGTTGTAATAATAGGGGTAGGAGAAGGGGTAGCAGTAGGAGAAGTAGGAGGGGAAATATTGTAATAGTGAGGGTAGTACGGGAAGTAGTAGGGATAATAGTAGATGTAATAGTAGGTGCAATACTAGCTGTGGTAGTAAGGGTAGGAGAGGAAGTGATAGGGATACTACTACGAGTAGTGGTAGAAGTAGTAGTAGTAGTGGTAGTGGTAGTAGGGGTACTAGTGGGAGGAGTAGCAGTAGTATGGGTAGTAGAAGGGGTAGAAGTAGGGGTAGTGGTAGGGGTAGTAGTAGGAGGAGTAGTAATAGGGGTTGTGGTAGGAGTAAGGGTAAGGTAGAAGCAGGGGTAGGTGTAGGAATCGTAGTAAAAGTAGTATTAGTACGGGCAGTAGAAGTGGCAGGAGTAGTGGTAGTAGGAGTAGTAGGTGTAATCGTAAGAGTAGGGGAAGTAGTAGGAGTAGGGACAGTACTAAGGGTCGGAGAAGTAGCAGTAGCGGAGGTAATTGTAGGGGTAGGCGGGGTAGGAGTAGGGGTAATAGTAGGAGTAGAATGGGTAGTAGGAGTAGTAGTATGGGTACTAACAAGAGTAGGAATATTTACTAGGCGTAGTAGTAGGGGTTGAAGTAGGAGCAGTAGGGGTTTGTAGGGGTATTAGTAGGAGTAGTAATAAGGGTAATAGTAGGGGTAGTAGTAGAGGTAGTAGCAGGGGCAGGGTTGTAGTAAGGGTATGAGTAGTAGCAGGGGTAGTAGTAGGGGTAATAGGGGTGAGTAGTATTAAGGGTACCTTAATACCCTTAATACTACTCATACTCTATTACCCCTCAAAGTAGCAGTAGAAGTAGGGTAGGAGTAGAAATTCTACTGCTAGAAGGGATAGGATTAGGGAGTCACAGTAAGTGTAGTAGTAGGGGTAGGAGTAAACTTAGGAGTAGTAGCAGGAGTAGTAGAAAGGGTAGTAATACGGGTAGTAGTAGGAGTAGGGGTAATAGTAAGAGTAGTACTAAGGGTAATCGTAGGGGCAATAGTAGGAGTAGTAGTAAGAGTAGTAGTGGTGGTAGCAGTAGGGGAAGTAGGATGTGTAGTAATAGGAGGTGTAGTAGTAGTGGTAGTAGTAGGGGTAGGAGTACTACGAGGGGTAGTAGTAGGGGTAATAATGGGGATAGTAGTAAGGGTAATAGTACAGGTAGGGGTTGGAGTAGTAGAAAGAGTAGTGGTAGGGTTAATCGTAGGGGTAGATGTAGGAGTAGCAGTAGTATTAGGAGTAGTAGTAGGGGCAATAGTAGGAGTAGTAGAAGAAAGAGTAGTACTAGGGGTAATTGTAGAAGTAGTAGCAGGGATAGTATTAGTAGGGGTAATAATAGGGGTAGGAGTAGAAATCAAGATAATCGTAGTGGTAAGAGTAGGGGTAGGAGTAGTACTTAGAGTCGTACTAGGGGTAGTACTTAGAGTCGTACTAGGGGTACTGGTAAGGTAGTAGTAGGGGTAGTAGTAGTAGGGGTAGTAGTAGTAGGGGTAGTAGTAGTAGGGGAAGTAGTAGTGGTAGGAGTACTAGAAGGGGTAGGTTACTAGCAGGGGTAGTAGTAGGGGTAGGGTAGTAGTCGTTGTACTAGTAGGGGTAGAAGTACGGGTAGTAATAGAGTAGTAGGAGGGAATGTAGTAGGATAATGCTATAGTAGTAGGGGAGATGGTAGGGGTAATAGTAGGGATAGTAGTAGGAATAGTAATAGTAGAGGAAATAATAGGGGTACCAGTAGAGGTAGGAATAGGGGTAGAAGAAGTAGTAAGGGTAGGAGTAGTAGTAGGGGTAGGAGTGCCCTACTACTACTAATCATACCCCTACTACTACTCTTACTCAGACCCCTACTACTACCCCTTCTACTACCTCTATTACCCCTACTACTACCTCTATTACTACCCCTACTATTAGCCCTACTACTTCCCCTACTAACCATACTATTACCCTAATACTCCCATACTACTACTCCATTGCTACCCATGCTTCTACCCCTACTAGTACAACTACCACTATCCTACTCCTACGAATACTCCTGCTAGTAACCTACCCTTCTAGTACTCCTACCACTACTACTATCCCCACTATTACCCAGCTACTACTCCTACTACTACCCCTACTACTACTACCTGTACCATTACCCCTAGTACTACTCTTAGTACTACTTCTACCCCAACTCTTACCCCTACGATTACCCCTACGATTACCCCTATTACTACCCCTGCTACCACCTACGATTACCCCTAGTACTACTCTTTCTACTTCTACTATTGCCCCTACTACTACTACTCTGTTACTACTCCCACTACTCCTACAACTACCCCTACGATTACCCCTACCACTACTCTTACTACTACTCCAACCCCTACTATTACCTGTACTATTACCCTTACTACTATCCCTGTTATTACCCCTACTACTACCCCTCGTAGTACTCCTACCCCTACTACTACACCTATTACTACACATACTATTTCCTCTACTGCTACTACTACAACTACTCTTACTACTCCTCCTACTATTACCCCTCGATTACCCTTAGTACTACTCTTACTACTACCCCTACTATTACCCGTATTACTACTCCTTCTACTACCCCTGCTACTACTCCTACTGTTACTCCTACCCTATCTACTACACTTACTGCAACTCTCTATTCCTAACCCTACTACTAGAACTTCTACTCCTACCCTACTTCTACTCCTACTTTGACTATTACCCCTACTACTTCTCTTACTACTGCACCTAGTAATACTCCTACTCTTATTAGTACCCATACTCCTCCTCCTACCCATTCTACTCCTACCCCTACTCTTAACTACTCCTACCCCTACTATTACCTCTGCCTCTGCTACTACTCCTACACCTAGTACTGTCCCTACTCCTACAACTTCCCCTACTAGTCCTCCTACTCTTACGATTACCCTTACTACCACTACTCCTGCCAGCACTAATACTACTTTTACTACTACTACTTTTACTACTACTACTCCTACACCTACCCCTGCTACTACCTTACCCCTACTCTACCACTACCCCTATTACTACTACCCTAGTATTACCCCTCCCCCTCTACTACCCATACTATTACTCCCCCTCCTACTACAACTCCTACTGCCACTACTCCTCCTCCTCCTACTAGTATCTCTCTCACTTCCACTCCTACCCCTACTACTACTATTACCCCAACTACTTCCCGTACTACTACCCTCATTATTACCATATTTCCCCCTCCTACTTCTACTACTACCCCTACTATTATAACAACTACTAGCCTACTCCTACAGGTACCCGTAGTGCTACTCTTTTTACTACTTTGATCCCTACTCTTACTCTACTATTACCCCTTATACTTCCCCTACTACTACTCCTACGATTACCCCAAGTGCTATACTTACTGCTACTCCTACTCCCCCTGCTACTTACTCTACTCCTACTACCCATACTTCTACTCCTACAACTACTCTTAATACTACTTCCCCTACTACAACCCCTAACTACTACCCTTACTACAACCCCTACTAGCACACCTACTACTACTGTTATCCTTGTAATACCCCTACTTTAATCCCCACTACTCCTCCTCATAGTACTCCTACCCCTAGTACTACACCTACTTTTACCCTAATACCCATGCTACTACTACTTTCCCATCTACTTCCCCTACTATACTACCACCACTCCTACTTCTGCAATCGCCCCTACGATTACCCTTAGTACTCCTCCTACTTCTCCTACCCCTACCCTTAGTACAACCTCTACTCCTACTACTGCTCCTACTTCAACCCCTACTTCTACTACTATCCCTACTGCTACTACTCCTTCTCGTAGCATTACTATTACCCCTACTACTATTCCTACTAATCTTAATACTACCCCTACTTCTACCTCTGCTACACCTCCTACTATTACCCCATCTCCTACCACTACTACTACCACTAACCTTTACTACTATCCCTACTATTACCCTTATTACTACTCCTACTTATACCCCTATTTCTACCCGTACTATTACCCCTGCTCTAACCCCAACTCCTACTATCCCTACCACTACTGCATCGCCTACTATAACCCATACCCCTACTCCCCCTACCTCTATTCGTACTCCTGCGCCTACCCCTACTCCTCCTGCCCCTACTTCTCGATATGCCCATACTCCTACTACTACTCCTTTCTCTGCTCCTACTCCTACTCTACTTCTACCCTACTGCCAATAATACTTCCCCTACTATTACCCAAACTACCACCCCTCCTCCTCCTCCTACCCCTACTATTACCCATACTCCTACTCCTAATACTACCCCAACTACTACCTGTACTCCTACCCTACTCCTAATCCCCCTAATACTACCCCTATTGCTACCCCTTTGACTACTTCTACTACTCCTAGAGCTACTCCTACTACTGCCCTTACTGGTACTACTACCACTCCTACCCCTACTACTGCGCCTACTGGTACTACTACTACTTCTATTACTACTACTTCTACTACTACTAGTTTTGCTACTATTCCTACCCCTACTACTACTACAACCCATACATAAATAAATGAAATAAATACTACCAATAGAACCTCTCCTACTACTGCACCTACTCCTACTACCCATACTCCTCCTCCTACTACTCTAACACCTACTACTACTCCTACCCCGTCTACTACTCTTAGATCCCTACTACTATCATTACTACTACTCCTACTCAGACTCCCACCCCTTCTACTACTCACACTCCTCCTCCTACTCCCCCTTCCTCCTACTCCCCCTTCTACTACCTGTACTATTACCACCACTACTAGTCCTACCCCTATTCCTACCTCTACTGTTACCTCTATTACTACCTCTACTATTACTATTCCTACTATTACCCCTACTACCTCCCCTACTACTCCCCATACTATTACCCTCTTGCTCGCTCCTACTACTCCATTGCTACCCATACTTCTACCCCTACTGGTACAACTACCACCCCAGCTACTATTCCTACTACTTCCCCTACTACTACTACTACTACCCCTACTACTACATGTACCATTACCCCTAGCACTACCCTTAGTACTACTCTTACCCCTATTCTTACCCCTATTACTACTCCTACTCCTACTATTCCACCTATTATTATCCATGCTACTACTCCTACGATTACCCCTACTTACTACTTTTTACTCTTTCTACTACTACTCCTTCTGTTTCCCATACTACTACTCCTAATACTACTGCTACTCCTACAACTTCCCCTACGATCACCCCTACCACTACTCTTACTACTACTCCAACCCCTAATACCTGTACTATTACCCCCACTATTACCCCCACTACTACTCCTCGCAGTACTACTATACATACTACTTCCCCTACTACTACTCTTACTCCTACTATTACCCCTATGATTATCGTTAGTACTAATCTTACTATTACCCCTACGATTACCGTTACTCTTACTACTACCTTAACTATTACCCGTATTACTACCCCTTCTACTACCCCTGCTACTACTCCTACTGTTGCTCCCAGTCCTACTACTACGACTCCCTACTCCTACTCCTATCCCTACTGCTAGAATTTCTACTTCTACCCTACTTCTACTCCTACCCTTACTATTACCCCTACTACTAATACTCCTACTCTTACTACTACCCATACTCCTCCTCCTACTACCCATACTCCTCCTACTACTACCCATACTCCTCCTACTACTACCCATACTCCTCCTCCTACTACCCATACTCCTCCTACTACTACCCATACTCCTCCTACTACTACCCATACTCCTCCTCCTACTACCCATACTCCTCCTACTACTACCCCTACAACTACTCCTTCCCATTCTACTGCCCCTACTACTCCTACAACTACTCTTTCCCATTCTACTGCCCCTACTACTACCCTACTGCTACTCCTACCCCAATGACTACCATATACTTACTACTCCCCCGACTCCTACCACTGCTACTACCTTACCCTACTTCTACCACTACCCCTGCTACTACCTTACCCTACTCCTACCACTACCACTGCTACTACCTTACCCTACTACCACTACCCCTGCTACTACCTTACCCTACTCCTACCACTACCCCAGATACTACCTTACCCTACTCCTACCACTACCCCTGCTACTACCTTACCCTACTCCTACCACTACCCCTGCTACTACCTTACCCTACTCCTACCACTACCCCTGCTACTACCTTACCCTACTCCTACCACTACCCCTATTAATTACTACTTCCCCTAAAATTACCCCTACTCCTAACCCTTCTACTACACATATTGCTACTACTCCTCATACCCCTACTAGTATCTCTCTCACTTATACTCCTATCCCTACTACAACATATAGTACTACTATATTACAGCTACTATTACCCCTACTACTTCCATACAACTACTCTTAATACTACTCTTACCACTTCCTTTATTACAACGCCTACTAGTACTCTAATAATAATATAATAATAATAATAATAATAATAATAATAATACCCTACTAATACTACCCTCCCTGTTACCCCTACACTTACCCTTACTTCTACCTTACTCCTACTATAACTACTAGGTCTACTACTAACCCTATTCCCCATCCAAATACTACCCCTACTCCTCCTACTACTTTACCTACTCCTACTCCTACCTCTACTACTACTACTACTACCGCTGTCAATAGTCCTACTAATTCCCCTACTACTACCGTTACTCCTCCTAGTACTCCTACTACAATCTCTACTACTACCCTTACTCCTCCTGCTCCCATTACTACCCTAGTCCTACACTTACTCCTATTACTACCCCTGCTCCAATTCCTACTACTATCCCCGTTACTGTCCCTACTCCTGCTACTACCCATACGATTACCTCTGCTACTACTCCTTCTACCCCACATTACTACTCCTACCCCTACTCCCCATACCCCTATTCCAACACCTCCTACTACCCTTACTAATACCCCTACTACTACTACTACCATATTCTTACCCTTACTACTAATCCTACTACTACTACTATTGCTACTACTACTACTACTACTACTACTACTACTACTACCCCTACACAAACCCTTACTCCTAGTCCGACTATTACACCTACCTCTATTCCTACGACTACCCCTACCAATAAGCCTACCCCGATCACTACTCCTACTTGTACCACTACCCCTACTACTACTCCTACCCCTACTACTTCACCTACTACTACCCTTCTACTACCAATACTATGACCCCTACTATTCGCCCTATTATTACCCCTACTACTACCACTATTTCTCCTACAACTACCCGCATTACTATCCCTATTAGTACACCTACTATTACCCTACTCCTTCTAATGCCCCTACTATTACCCTACTACTACCCCATCTAGTACTCTTACCCCTTTTACTACCAGGTTTTTTTACCCCTTCTACTACCCCTATTACTACACCTACTTCTATCACCACTACTTCTATTACCCCTACTACTACCTCTACGATTACCCCTACGATTACCCCAAATACTACTATTACTACTACTACTATCCCTACTCCTACCCCTACGATTACCCCTAATACTACTATTGCTACACCTCCTACCCCTACTACTACCCTTACTACTACTACTGCTACCCCTACTTCTATCCCTACTGCTACTACTCCTACTATTACCCATAGTACTACCCCTATGATTACCCCTACTACTACTACTCTTGCTCCTACACCTACCCGTACTCCTACCCCTACTACTACTACTACTACTACAACCCCTGCTACTGTTCCTACTCCTGCTACGACCCATACGATTACCCCTGCTACTACCCCTAGAACTACTCCTACTACTGCCCCTACTGGTACTACTACTCCTCATACCTCTACTACTGCCCCTACTGGTACTACCTTCTACTTCTACTACTATTGATACTACTCCTACCCCTACTACATCCCATACATAAATAAATGAAATAAATACTACCCCTAGAACTATTCCTACTCCCACTACTGGTACTCTTACTCCTCCTACTTCTGCCCCTACTGGTACTACTACTACTACTCCTTTCTTCTGCTCCTACTCAGACTCTTACTACTACTACTACTGCTACTATCCACTCTATTCCTACCCCTATGCCTACCCTCCTCCTGCGCCTACCCCATCTCCTCCAGCCTCTACTTCTCGATATCTCCCTACTCCTCCTACTAGTACCCCTCTTCCTCCTACTTCTCCTACTCCTACTCTACTTCTACCCCTAATACCAATACTACTTCCACTACCACTATCCCTACTCCCACCCTACTCCTCCTACCCCTACCCCTAATACTACCCTACTCCTCCTACTCCCACTATTCCCACCCCTTCTACTACTTCTGCTACTGCCCCTACTGCTACTCCCAACCCTACTACTGCCCCTACTTCTACTACTACTTACTACCACTACTACTCCTACTCCTACTACTACTTACTACCACTACTACTCCTACTCCTACTACTACTACGACGACGACGACCACTTCTACTACTACTACTTTTGTTACTACTCCTACCCCTACTACAACCCATACATAAATAAATGAAATAATTACTACCCCTAGAACTACTCCTACTTCTGGCTATACTGGTACTACTACTCCTCATCCTCCTACTCTAACACTTATTGCTACTCATACCCCTTCTACTACTCTTACTCAGACCCCTTCTACTACCTATACTATTACCCCTATCCCTACTTCTACCCCTACGGTTACCCCTCAAAATACTACCTCTACTATTACTATTCCTACTACTATCCCTACTATTACCCTTACTACCTCCCCTACTACTACCCATACTATTACCCTAATACTCCCTCCTACTACTCCATTGCTACCCATACTTCTACCCCTACTAAAACATTTACTACTACCCTACTCCTACCCCTACTTACACTGCTAGTAACCTACCCCTTCTAGTACTTCTACCACTACTACTACCCCTACTTTTACCCTAACTACAACCCCAGCTACTATTCCTACTATTTCTTCTTCTACTACTACTATCCCTTCTACTACCTGTACCATTAACCCTAGTACTACTCTTAGTACTACTCCTACCACTACAATTACCCCTATTACTGCTCATACCGCTGCTACAACCCCTGCTACTACTCCTACGATTACCCCTAGCACTACTCTTTCTACTACCACTCATACTATTGCCCCTACTAGTACTCCTACTACATTTGCTACTACTCCTACAACTACACCTACGATTACCGCTACCACTACTCTTACTACTACTCCAACCCCTACTATTACCTGTACTATTACCCCTACTACTACCCCTAGTAGTACTCCTACCCCTACTACTAGACCTATTACTACACATTCTACTTCCCCTACTACTACCACCACTACTACCTGTACTACTACCTGTACCATTACCCCTAGTACTAGTCTTAGTACTACTCCTACCCCTACGATTACCCCTTTTACTACTCCTACCCCTACTATTACCCCTACTACTACCACCCCTGCTACTACTCCTATGATTACTCCTAGTACTACTCTTTCTACTACTACTACTATTGCCCCTACTACTACTCCTACTACTTCTGCTACTCCTCCTAATACTACTGCTACTCATACAACTACCCCTACGATTACCACTACTCTTACCGCTACTCTAACAAATATTTTATCCCTACTATTACCCCTACTACTACCCCTCACAGTACTCCTATCCCCACTACTACACCTCCTATTACTACACATAGTACTTCCCCTACTACTAGCACCACTACTACTCTTACTCCTACTAATACTCCTCCTACTATTACCACAACGATTATTCTTAGTACTACTCTTACTACTACCCCTACTATTACCCTATTAATACCCCTTCTACTACCCCTGCTTCTACCCCTACTACTCCTACTGTTACTCCTACCCCTACTACTACACTTACTACTACCCGTATTAATACCCATTCTACTACCCCTGCTACTACCCCTACTGCTACTCCCCCTACTACTACACTTACTACGACTTTCTACTCCTACTACTATCCCTATTGCTAGAAGTTCTACTCCTACCCTACCTCTACTCCTACTACTGCCCTACTTGTACTCCTACTACTACCCTTACTATTACCCCTACTACTACGCCTACTAATACTCCTACTACTACCCATAACACACCTCCTCCTACTACCCATACTCATCCTACCAATACTACTACTCCTACACCTACTATTACACCTACTACTACCTCTGCTACTACTCCTACCCGTAGTATTGTCCCTACTCCTACTACTTCCCCTACTACTACCCCTAGTACTAGTCTTAGTACTACTACTACCCCTACGATTACCCTTTTACTACTCCTACCCCTCCTACTATTACCACAACGATTATTCCTAGTACTACTCTTACTACCCCTACTATTACCCTATTAATACCCCTTTTACTACCCCTGCTACTAACCCTACTACTCCTACTGTTACTCCTACTACTGCCCTACTTGTACTCCTACTACTCATATGATTACCTATAGTACCACTACTCCTGCCCCTTCTACTACTACTACCACTCCTACCCCTACAATTTCCCTACTCCTACTACTCCCCCGACTCCTACCACTACCCCTGCTACTACTACCCCTGCTACTACCTTACCCCTACTCTTACCCGTACTACTACACATATTATTCCAACTACTACCCCTTCTACTACTCCTAGTAGAATCTTTATCACTTCAACTCCTACTCCTACACCTAGTACTACTACTAATATTACCCCTACTACTTCCCGTACTACTCCCCTCACTATCGCCATAATTCCCCCTCTTTTTCTCCTTCTGCTACCTCTACTATTACAATAACTACTATCCTACCCTTACTCCTACAGCTATCCCTAGTACTACTCTTTCTACCACTCTTACGTTACTATTACCCAAAATACTAACCCTAGGTTACCCCTAGTACTATTCTTACTGCTACTCCTACTCTCCCTACTACTACCTCTACTCCTTCTACTACCCATACTACTACTCCTACCACTACCCCTACAACTACTCTTAATACTACTACTTCCCCATCTACTATCCTTAATACAACCTCTACTAGTACACCTACTACTACTCTACTCCGTGGACTACCCCTAATATTACCCCTACTACTACCCCTCATAGTACTCCTACCCCTACTTTTACCCTTACGACTACCCATGCTACTACTCCTACCCCTACTACTTCCCCTACTACTACCACCACTACTACTCCTACAATTACCCCTACGATTACCCTTTGTACTACCCCTACTACTACCCTTAGTACAACCCGTACTCCTACTACTGCTCCTACTTCAACCCCTACTCCTACTACCATCCCTACTGCTACTCGTAACATTACTATTACCCCTTCGTTTACCCCTGGTACTACTCCTACAACTCAATACTACTACTATCCCTACTGCTACTACTCCTACTCGTAACATTACTTTTACCGCTACTTTTACCCATGGTACTACTCCTACCCCTACTACTACCCCTGCTACTACTCTTATCCCTACTGCTCATACCCCTACTACAACCCTACTCCTACCACTACCCCTACTACTCGTGTTTGTGTTCCTATCCCAACTCCTCCTACTATCCCTACCACTACTACTACCCTACTGATACCCATACCTTTACTGCTACCCCTACTAACACCTCTACTCCTACCTCTTTTCCTACCTCTGCGCCTACCCCTACTCCTCCTGCCCCTACTTCTCGATATCCCCTTACTCCTCCTCCTCTTACTTTCCCCACTCCTACTACTTCCCCTACTCCTTCCCCTACTACTACTCCTACTCTACTTGTACCCCTAATACCAATACTACTCTCTCTACTACTACTCTTACTACCACCCCTACCCCTACTATTACCCTACACCTACTTCTACCCCTACCCCTGCTACTACCTGTACTCCTACCCCTATTCCTACCCTTTCTACTACTACCCCTAGAACTACTGCTACTACTGCCCCTACTGGTACTACTCCTCCTCTCCCTACTACTGCACCTACTGGTACTACTACTACTGGTACTATTACTGGTACTACTACTACCACTACTACTACTACTACTACTTTTGCTACTCCTTCTACCTTACTCCTACCCTACTACAACCCATACATAAATCAAGTAAATACTCCCCTAAAACTACTACAACTGCCCCTAGTGGTACTACTACTACTACTACTGCTGCTGCTACTGCGACGACGACGACGACAACTACTTTTGCTTCTACTCCTACTACAACCAATACATAAATATATGAAATAAATACTACCCCTAGAACTACTCCTACTGCCCCTACTGGTACTCCTCCTCCTCCTTCTACTCTAATACCTACTACTCCTCCTACCCAGACCCTTAGTATAACCCATACTCCTACTACCCCTTCTACTACTACCCCTACTACTACTCCTAGTCAGACCCCTACTACTCCTACTCAGACCCTTACTACTACCCCTACTCAGACCCCTACTCCCCCTTCTAGTACTACTGCGACTACTACTACTACTACTACCCCTATTACTACCTCTACTATTACTATTTGTACTACTATCCCTACTGTTACCCCTATACCTCCCCTACTACTACCCACACAATTACCCTAACACTCCCCTCCTACTACTCCATTGATACCCATACTTCTACGCCTACAACTACTACTACCCAACTCCTACTACTCCCCCTGCTAGTAACCTACCCCTTCTTCTTCACTACTTCCCCTACGACTACCACCAGTAGTACTCTTACTCCTACTCCTCCTCCTCCTCCTACTATTACCCCTAAGATTACCCTTAGTACTACTCTTCCTACTACTACACCTATCCCTACTACTCCTACTACTTCCCCAACTATAACCCCAGCTGCTATTCCTACTACTTCACTACTACTACTACTACTACTGCTACTGCTACTACTACTACTACTACTACTACCTGTAACATTATCCCTAGTATTACTTTTAGTACCACTCCTACCCCTACGATTACCCCTATTACTACTCCTACCCCTATTACCCCTACTACTACCCCTGCTCACTACCCCTACGATTACCCCTAGTACTACTCTTTCTACTACTACTCCTACTATTGCCCCTACGACTACTCCTAATACCTCTGCTACTACTCCTAATACTACTGCTACTCCTACAACTACCCCTACGATGACCCCAACCACTACTCTTACTACTACTCCAACCCCTATTATTACTTGTACTAATACCCCTACTACTATCCCTACTATTAACCCATCTACTACCTCTACTACTACACCTATTACTACACATACTACTTCCCCTACGACTACCACCAGTACTACTCTTACTCCTACTACTCCTCCTCCTACTATTACCCCTACGATTACCCTTAGTACTACTCTTACTACTACACCTACCCTTACTATTACCCATATTACTACCCCTTCTACTACCCCTACTACTACCCCTACTACTAGTCCTACTGTTACTCCTACCCCTTCCACTACCCCTTCTACTACACTTACTACGACTCCCAACTCCTATCCCTACTGCTATAATTTCTACTCCTACCTTACTTCTATTCCTACCCTTACTACTACCCCTAGTACTCCTCCTACTACTACGCCTACTAATTCTCCTATCTTATAATACCATACTACTCATCCTCCTACTATCCATACTTCTCCCCCTCATCCTACCCGACTATATACTTTCTACTAATACACCTATACTACCTCGCTACTACTCCTACCCTAGTATTGTCCTACTACTACTTCCTCTACTACTACTTTTACGATTACCCCTACTACCACTACTCATGCCCCTACTACTACTACTACTACTACTACTACTACCCTACTACTACTACCCCTAGTACTACCCTAGGTCAACTACTCCCCCGACTCCTACCACTAACCCTGCTACTACCTTATCCCTACTCTTACCACTACCCCATTTACTACCCCTTCTACTACACATACTCCTCTTCCTCCTCCTACTACCCCTACTACTTCTACTACTACTCCTACTAGTATCTCTATCACTTCTAATCCTATACCTACTACTGCACCTAGTACTACTACTACTATTACAGCTATTATTACCCCTACTACTTCCCGTACTACTACTCTCACTATTACCATATTTCCCCTCCTACTACTCCTACTGCTACCCCTACTATTACAACTACTATCCTACTCCTACAGCTACGCTAGTGCTGCTCTTTCTATTACTTCGATCCCTACTCGTATGCTTCTATTACCCCTAGTACAACCCTTATTACTACCCCTACGATTACCCATAGTACTATTCCTACTCCCCCTACTACTACCTGTACTCCTTCTACTACCCATACTCCTACTCCTACTACAACACCTACAACTAATCTAAATACTACTCCTACCCCTGCTACTACCCTTACTATAACCCCTACACCTACTACTACCCTACTCCTTGTACTATCCCTAGTATTACCCCAACTTTTACCCCTACTACAACTCTTCATAGTACTCCTACCCCAACTTTTACCCATGCTACTATTCCTACTACTACCCCTAATACTACCACTACTACCACCACTACCACTACTACTCCTACAATTACTTCTTCGATTACCCTTCGATTACCCATACTACTACTCCTACCTCTACTACTACCCCTACTTCAACCCCTACTCCTACTAATATCCCTACTGCTATTACTCTTAAGCGTAACATTACTATTACCCATAACCCTACTCCTCCTGCCTCTACTTCTCGATATTCCCCTACTTCTACTACTACGCCTACTACTACTTTTTTCCCGAATCCTACTACTTCCATTACTACTCCTACACTTCTTTTACCCCTAATTCCTATACTACTTCCCCTACTACTACTCCTACTAGTACCCCTCCTCCTCATCCTACAATTACCCTTACTTCTACTATTACCCCTACTACTACTACTACCTGTACTCCAACTCTACTCCTTACTACCCCTACTCCTTCTACTACCTTTGCTACTACCCCAAGAACTACTCCTACTACTGCCCTTACTGGTACTACTACTCCTATCCCTACTACTGCCCCTACTAGCACCACCACTACCACCACCACTACTACTGCTGCTGCTGCTGCTACGAGGACGACCACGACCACTACTACTACTTTTGCTCCTACTCTTACCCCTAGTACTACTCCAACGCCTACTAATACTCCTCTTACTACTACCCATACTACTCATCCACCTACTACCCATATTCCTCCTACTACTACCCTTACTACTACTGCTACTACTCTTACTCTACTTTTGCCCCTAATACCTATACTACCTCCACTATTACTACACCTACTAGCACCCCTACTCTTCCTACCCCTACAATTACCCCTACTTCTACTATTACCCTTACTCCTACCTCTTCTACTTCATTTGCTTCTACCACTAGAACTACTTCTACTACTGCCCCTACTGATACTCCTACTCCTACCCCTACTACTGCCCCTACTACTACTACTACTACTACTACTACTAGCACTACCACTACTACTGCTACTGCTGCTATGACGACGACCACTACTACTACTACTTTTGCTACTACTCCTACCCCTACCCCTACTACTACTACATAAATGAAATAAATAGTACCCCTAGAACTACTCCTACTTTTGCCCCTACTGGTACTAATACTCCTCCTCCTAATCTAACTCCTACTATCCCCAGTACTACTCTTACTCAGACCCCTACTTCTCCTACGCAGACCACTACTTACTACCCTTACTCCTACTACTACTTCTAGTACTACACTTACTCCTATTACTACCCCTGCTCCAACCCCTATTCCTACTCCATACTACCACCCCATACTACTACTACTACTTCTACTACTACTACTACTACTACCCCTACTCCTCATACTCCTACTACCACCCCTACTACAACTGCTACCCTACTCAAACCCTTACTCCTACCCTTACTACTAATCCTCCTCCTCCTACTACCCCTACCCAGACCCATACTCCTAGTCCGACTACTTCACCTACCTCTATTCCTACTACTACCCCTACCAATAAACCTACCCCTATTACTACTCCAACTCGTACCAAAACACTTACTACTACCCCTGCTACTAATCCTACTAGTACCCGTACTACTACTGCTACCCCTACTACTACCCCTACTCCTATCCCTACTGCTAATACTCCTACCATTACGCATACTCCCATCGCTACTCCTACTACTATACTAATATTAGTACTCCTACTAATACCCGTAGTACTACCCCTACCACTACTCTTGCTATTACACCTACCTGCATTCCTACCACTACTATTACCCCTACTACTACTACTACTACTGCTACTACTACTACTGCTACTACTACTACTGCTGCTGCTACTACTACTGCTGCTATTACTACTACTACAACTACTACTACAACTACTACAACTACTACTACAACTACTACAACTACTACTACAACTACTACAACTACTACTACTACTACTACTACTACTACTACTACTACTACTACAACCCCTGCTACTACGCCTACTACTAACCCTAGAACTACCTCTACTACTGCCCCTACTGGTACTACCTTCTACTTCTCTTCTTGCTACTACTCTAACCCCTAGTCCTACCCCTACTACAACCCATACATAAATGAATGAAATAAATACTCCCCCTAGAACTACTCCTACTCAGACTCTTCCGACTACTACTACTTCTACTCAGACCGTTACTATTATACTACTACTACACCCCCCCCCCCCTCCCTTCTACTACATCTATTACCCCTTCTACTACTTCGACCCCTATTCCTACTCTACTATTACCCCTATTACTACCTCTACTATTACTATTCCCTATTACTATCCCTACTACCTCCCCTACTACTACCCATACTATTACCCTAATACTCCCCTCCTACTACTCCATTACTACCTATACTTCTACCCCTACTAGTACAACTACTACTACCCAACTCCTACCCCTACTCCTGTTAGTAACCTACCCCTTCTAGTACTCCTACCACTACGACTACGCCTACTTTTACCCTAACTACAACTCCATCTACTATTCCTACTACTACCCCTACTACTACTACCCCTACTATTACCTTTACAATTACCCCTAGTACTTGTACTACTATTACCCCTACTTCTTGTACTACTCCTACCCCTACAATTACCCATATTACCCCTCCTACTACCCCTGCTACTACTTCTACGATTACCCCTAGTACTAATCTTTCTACTACTACTCCTACTATTGCCTCTACTAATACCTCAACTACTGCTCCTAATACTACTGCTACTCCTACGATTACCTTTACCACTACTAATACTACTGCTCCAACCCCCACTATTACCTGTTCTACTATTCCTCGTAGTACTCCTACTACTACCCTTACTACTACAGCTCCTATTTACTACACATACTACTTCCCCTACTACTACCATCACTACTACTCTTACTCCTACTCCTCCTACTATTACCCCTACGATTACCATTAGTGCTACTCTTACTACTACCCCTACCCCTACTTTGACCCGTATTACCCCTTCTACTACCCCTACTACTATTCCTACTGTTACTCCTACCCCTTCTACTACACTTACTACGACTCCCTACTCCATACCTACTGCTAGAATTTCTACTCTTACCCTACTTCTACTCCTACCCCTACTACTACTCCTACTAATTCCTACTCTTACTATTACCCATACAAATCCTACTACCCATTCTACTCCTACTTCCTCTACTGCTACTCTTACTACTACTCCTACCCCTACTATTACCTCTGCTACTGCTACTACTCCTACCCCTAGTACTGTCCCTACTCCTACTGCTTCCTATTACCACTACTCCTACCATTACCCTATTACTACTTCCCTTACTCCTACCCCTTCTACTACACATACTACTACTACTCTCCTACTACTAACCGTACTGCCACTATTACTACTTCTACTACTCCTCCTACTATTATCTCTATCACTTCTACTCCAACCCCTACAGCTACACCTAATACTACTCCTACTATTATCGCTACTATTACCCCTACTTCTTCCCGTACCACTACCTTCACTATTACCATATTCACCCCCCCCCCCCTACTTCTCCTTCTGCTACCCCTAATGCTACCCCTACTATTACAACAACTACTATCCTACTAATACAGCTACCCCTAGTGCTACTCTTTCTACTACTTCGATCCCTTCTCTTACGCTACTATTACCGCTAACACTACCCCTACTGCTACCCCTACGATTACCCCAAGTGCTATTTTTACTGCTACTCGTACTCCCACTACTACTTCCTCTACTCCTACAACTACCCCTACAACTACTCTTAATACTACTCCTACACCTACTACTTCCCCTGCTACAATCCCTAACTACTACCCTTACTACAACCCCTACTAGTACACCTGCTACTACTCTACTCCTTGTACTACCCTTAATATTTCCCCTACTTTTACGCTACTATTACCCCTCATAGTACTCCTAACCCTACTACTACTACCACCCCTACTACTACCATCACTACTACTCCTATAATGACCCCTACGATTACCCTTAGTACTACCATTAGTACACCCCTATTCCTACTACTGCTCCTACTTCAACCCCAACATCTACTACTATCCCTACTGCTATACTACATTACTATTACCCCTACTTTTACCCTGCTGCTACTCCTACTACTACTCCTACCCCTGCTACTATACTACCTACTACTCATTACCCTACTACAACCCTACTCCTACCACTACTACCCCTACGACTACCCCTACTATTACCCTTATTACTACCCCCCTACTAATACCCCTACTCCTAACCGTACTACTACCCCTGCTCCTACCCCAACTCCTACTACTATCCCTGCTCCTATCCCAACTCCTACTATCCGTACCACTACTGCTACCCCTAATACCCATACCTCTACTGCTATCCCTACTCCTTCTCCTACCCCTATTCCTACCTCTGCGCCTACCCCTACTCCTCCTGCCTCTACTTCTCAATATCACCCTACTCCTACTACTATCCCTACTATTTTCCCTAATCCTATACTTCAACGACTACTACTCATACTGTGCTTCTGCCCCTAATACCAATACTACTTCCCTCTACTACTACCCCTACTACCACCCCTATTCCTCCTCCTACCCCTGCTATTACCCCTACTCCTACACCCCTACTACTACCTGTATCCTACCCTACTCCTCGTACTCATATTACCCTACTACTACCCCTATTCCTGCCCCTTCTACTACTACCCCTAAAACAACTCCTACTACTGCCCCTACTAGTACTGCTACTACTCCTGCCCCTATTACTGTCCCTACTGGTACTACTACTCCTACTACTGCCCTACTGGTACTACTACTACTACTACTTTTGCTGATGCTACGACTACTACTATTACTACTACATTTGCTACTATTCCTACCCCTTCTACTACAACCCATCCTTAAATAAATGAAATAAATAGTACCCCTAGAACTACTACTACTGCCCCTACTGGTACTACTATTACTCCTCCTACTCAACACCTACTGCTACTCCTACCCCCAGTACTACTCCTACTCAGACCCCTACTACTACCACTACTCCTACTCAGACCCCTACTCCTACTACCACTTCTACTACCTGTACTATTACCCCTACTAACTACTTCTAACCCTATTCCTACCTCTACTGTAACCTCTATTACTACCTTTACTATTACTATTCCTACTACTATCCCTACTATTACCCAAATACTCCCTCCAACTACTCCATTGCTACCTAACTTCTACCCCTACTAGTACAACTACTACTACCCTACTCCTACCCTGCTAGTAACCTACCCCTTCTAGTACTCCTACCACTACTAGTACCCCTACTTTCACCCTAACTACAACCCCAGCTACTATTCCTACTACTTCCACTTCTACTACCTGTACCTTTATCCCTAGTACGACTCAGTACTACTCCTACCCCTACTTACCCTACGATTACTACTCCTACCCCTACTTTTACCCCTACTACTATCCCTGCTACTACTCCTACGATTACCCCTAGTACTACTCTTTCTACTAGTACTCCTACTACCTCTGCTACTATTCCTAATACTACTGCCACTCCTACAACTACCCCTACTATTACCCCATCTCCTACCCCTTCCACTACACATACTACTACTACCCCTTCTACTACACATACTCCTCCTCCTCCTACCCCTACTACTATTCCTACTAGTATCTCTATCACTTCTACTCCTACTCCTACTACTACACCTAGTACTACTACTATTCTCGCTACTATTACCCCTACTACTTCTCGTACTACTACCCTCACTATTACCATATTTCCACCTTCTACTTCTACTGCTTCCCTACTACTACTCCTACTATTACAACAACTACTATCCTACTCCTACAGCTACCCGTAGTGCTACTCTTTCTACTTCTTCGATCCCTACTCTTACGCTACTATTACCCCTAATACTTCCCCTACTACTACCTCTACGATTACCCTAAGTGCTATTCTTACTGCTACTTTTACTCTCCCTACTACCACCTCTATTCCTTCTACTACCCCTACAACTACTCTTACTACTACTCCGACCCTACTATTTCCCCTACTAGTACACCTATTACTACTGTACTCCTTGTACTAACCCTACTACTACCCCTCATAGTACTCCTACTTTTACCCTTACTAGTACCCATGATACTACTACTACTACCCCTTATACCACCACCACAAATCCTCCTACAATTACCCTTACATTACCCTTAGCAATACCCCTACTACTACTACCTTATTACTACTCCTAGTACTGCTCCTTCTTCAAACCCTACTCCTACTGCTATCCCTACTGCTACTACTCCTACTCGTAACATTACTATTATCCCTACTTTTACCCCTGCTACTACTCCTACTTCAACCCTACTACTACTCTTAATACTACTCCTACTATTACCCCTGCTACTACTCCTACTACTCATAGCCCTACTACAACCCTACTCCTACCCCTACTATGACCATTATCGTTACTCCTACTAATACCCCTACCCGTACTCCTACCCCAACTCCTCCTCCTACTACTATCCCTACCACTACTTCTACCCCTACTGCTAGCCCTACTCATACCCGTACCCTACTAATACCCCTTCTCCTATCCCTACTGCAACCCCTACCCCTATTGATGTATGGAATTTATATAGCGCTGAATCTTGTAAAGCAACAAATCAAAGCGTTCAGATGACTTTTTTTTCCGAGGATAATGGAATAAGCACTCATGTGCTTTTTCACATCCAGTCCACGTGTGTATGCGGTTTTGTGAATTTTGTCATCTGTTCCCACCGGCACACAATGGCCTACTCTATCAAAAAGCGGAACAGGATTTAACGTGTGCGCAAGATGTTCTGCATGCGTTTGCACACGGGGCCTCGGTTTATAGTCTCATCCGAAGGACTTTCTATTCCTACCACTACTCCTCCTGCCCCTCTCGATATACCCTACTACCCCTACCAGTACTCCTCCTACTCCTTCTACCCCTACTACTACTATCCCTATTCCTACCCCTTCTACTACTTCTACTACTGCCCCTACTGGTACTACTACTTCTACTGGTACTACTACTAGTACTACTACTGCCCCTACTGGTACTACTACTACTACTACTACTACTACTGGTACTACTACTTCTACTACTACCCCTACTACAACCTACACATAAAATAATAAATACTACCCCTAGAACTCCTCCTACTGCCCCTACTGGTACTACTACTCCTCCTCCTCTAACACCTATTGCTACTCCTACCCCACTACTTCTACTCAGACCCCCACTACTACTTCTACTCACACCCCTACTACTACACCTACCACTCCTAATCAGACTCCTACCCTTCTACTACTCCTACTCAGACTCCTACTACCACCACTATAAACTACTCTCCTACTACCCACACTACATTCTACTACCCTTTTAATGTTCTTTACCTCCCACTGCTACTTCTACCCCTATTCCTACCTCTACTGTTACACCTATTGCAACCTCTACTTTTTACTATTCTACTAACTATCCCAACTATTACCCCTACTACCTCCCCTACTACTACCCATACTATTACCCTAATACTCCCCTCCTACTACTCCTACCCCTTCGATTACCCCTACGATTACCCCTATTACTACTCCTATTACCCCTACTACTATTACTATCCATGCTACTAGTCCTACAATTACCCCTAAAACTCTTTCTATTCCTCCTCCTACTATTGCCCCTACTTCTACCCCTACTACCTCTGCTACTACTCCTAATACTCTGTTACCCTACTACTACCTCTGCTACTCCTCCTAATTTTCTACTGCTACGCCTACGACTACCCCTACCACAACTCTGACGACTACTCCAACCCCTACCATTACCTGTACAATTACCCCTACTACTATCCCTACTATTAACCCTATTATTACCCCTACCCCTTGTAGTACTCCTACTCCTACTACTACACCTATTACTACACATACTACTTCCCCTACTACTACCACCACTACTACTCGTACTCCTGCTACTATTATTACCCCTACGATTACCCTTAGTACTACTCTTACTACTACCCCTATTATTACCTGTATTACTACCCCTTTTACTACCAATGCTGCTACCCATAATAACTCTCCTACTGTTACTCCTACCCCTACTACTACCCCTTCTACTACAGTTACTACGACTCCCTACTCCTACTATCCCTACTGCTAGAATTTCTACTCCGACACTACTTCTACTCCTACCCTTACTATTACCCCTACTACTCCGAATACTACGCCTACTGATACTCCCCCTCCTACTACCACCCATACTACTCCCCCTCCTACTACCCTACTACTACTCTTACTAACTACTACTCCTACCCCTACTATTACACCTACTACTACCTCTGCTACTACTCCTACCCGTAGTACTGTCGTTAATCCTACTACTTCTACTACTACTCCTACGAGTACCCCACTACTCCTACTACCACTACTCCTGCCCCTTCTACTGCCACTACTACTACTACTACAACCTACTCCTACCCCTACCCTACTAATCCCCCGACTCCTACCACTACCTGCTACTACTTTACCGCTACTCCTATCCCTTCTACTACACATACTCCTACTACTACCCCTACTCGTACCTCTATCACTTCTACTCCTACCGCTACAGTTCACCTAGTACTACCATACTACTGCTACTACTACCTCTACTACTTCCCGTACTACTACCCTCACTATTACCATACTTCCCTCTCCTACTTCTACTGCTACCCCTACTCCTCCTCCTACTATTACAACAACTACTATCCTACTCCTACCGCTATCTCTAGTGCTACTCTTTCTACTATTTCGATCCATACTCTTACGCGACTATTACCCCTACTACTACCCCTACGATTACCCCTAGTACTATTCTTACAACTACTCCTATTCCCCCTTCTACTACCTCTACTCCTACTACCCATATTACTTCTCCTATTACTACCCCTACAACTACTCTAAATACTACTACTACTACCCTTACTACAACCCTTACTAGTACACCTACTACTACTCTACTCCTTGTACTACCCTAATATTACCCCCACTACTACCCCTCATAGTACTCCTACTTTTACCCTTACTACTACCCCTCATAGTACTCCTACCCCTACTTTTACCCTTACTACTACCCCTCATAGTACTCCTACCCCTACTTTTACCCTTACTACTACCCTACTACTTCCCTTACTACTACCACCACTGCTACTCGTACAATCACCCCTACGATTACCCTTAGTACTACCGCTACTACTACTCCTACCCTTAGTACAACCCTTACTCCTACTACTACTTTTGCGACTACTCCTACCCCTACTACATCCTATACATAAATAAATGAAATAAATACTACCCCTAGAACTTCTACTGCTTCCATTGGTAATCTTACTACTCCTACTTCTGCTCCTACTGGTACTACTACTACTATTACTCCTGCTCTAACACCTACTACTACTCCTACCCCCACTACTTCTCTTACTCAGACCCCTACTACTACTACACCTACTACTCAGACTCCTACCCTTCTACTACTCCTACTCAGACCCCTACTACTACCACCACTACAACTACTCATACACAGACCCCTACTCCTACTCCCCCTTCTACCACCTGTACTATAAACCCTACTACTACTTCTTCCCCTATTTCTACCTCTACTATTACTATTCCTACTACTGTCCCTACTACCTCCCCTACTACTACCCATACTATTACCCTACAACTCCCCTCCTACTACTCCATTGCTACCCATACTTCTACCCCTACTAGTACAACAACTACTACCCTACTCCTACCCCTACTACTACCCCTGCTAGTAATCTAACCCTTCTAGTACTCCTACCACTACTACTACCCCTACTTTTACATCAGCTACTATTCCTATTACCTCCCCTACTACTACTAGTACCTCTACTACTACCTGTACCATTACTCCTAGAACTACTTTTAGTACTACTCCTACCCCTTCGATTAACCCAACGATTACCCATATTACTACTCCTACTCTTACTACTACCCCTAATAGTTCCCCTGCTACTACTTCTTCGATTACCCCCAGTACTACTCTTTCTACTCCTACTCCTACTATTACCCCTACTATTACTCCTACTACCTCTGCTACTCCTACAACTACCCCTACGATTACCCCTACCACTACTCTTACTACTACTCCAACCCCTACTATTACCTGTACTATTACCCCTACTACTATCCCTACTATTTACCCTATTATTACCCCTACTACTACCCCTCGTATTACTCCTACCCCTACTAGTACCCCTGCTACTACACCTATTACTACACATACTACTTCCCCTACTACAACCACCAATACTACTCCTACTATTACCCCTACGATTACCCTTAGTACTACTCTTACTACTACCCCTACTATTACCTGTATCACTACCCTTTCTACTACCCCTGCTACTACCCCTACTACTACTCCTACTGTTACTCCTAGCCCCACTGCACCCCTACTACTACACTTACTACGACTACTTCCCATACTACTACCCTCATTATTACCATATTTCCCCCTCCTACTTCTACTGCTACCCCTAAAATAACAACTACTATCCTACTCCTACAGCTACCCTTAGTGCTACTCTTTCTACTCCTTCAATCCCTACTCTTACGCTAATACTAACCATACTACTACCCCTACGATTACCCCCATTACTATTCTTACTCCTCCTCCTACTCCCCCTACTACTACCTCTACTCCTACTACCCGTACTACTACGCCTACTACTACCCCTACAACAAATCCTACCACTTACTCTACTACAACCCGTACTACTACAACCCCTACTAGTATACCTACAACTACTCTACTCCTTGTACTACCCCTAATATTGCCCCTGCTTCTACCCCTCATAGTCATCCTACCCCTACTTTTACCCTTACTGCTACCCATGCTACCACTCCTACTACTACCCCTACTACTTCCCCTACTACTACCACCACTACTACTCCTACAATTACCCCTACGATTACCCTTAGTACTACCGCTACTACTACCCCTACTACTACACTTAGTACAACCCCTACTCCTAGTACTCCTCCTACTTCAACCCCTACTCCTACTACTATCCCTACTAATCCTACTCGTAACATTACTATTACCCCTGGTACTACTCCTACCCCTACTAGTACTACTCTTAATACTACTCCTGCCTCTACTCCTACCCCTACTGATACCTTCACCAGAATCCCTACTAGTACATCTACTACTACTCTACTCCTTGTACTACCCCTAATTTTACCCCTACTACTACCCCTCATAGTACTCATACACCTACTTTCACCCTTACTACTACCCATGCTACTACCCCTACTACTACACTTACTACGACTCCCTACTCCTACTACTATCCCTACTCCTAGAATTTCTACTACTACTCTTCTATTCCTACTACTACCCTTACTATTACTCCTACTACTACGCCTACTAATACTACTCTTATTACTACCCATACTACTTCCTCCTACTACTACCCAGACTCCTCCTCCTACCCTTACTACTCTTACTACTACTCTTACTACTACTCTTACCCCTAGTTCTGTCCCTACTCCTACTACTTCCCTTACTACTACTCCTACGATTACCCCTACTACTCCTACTACCACTACTCCTGCCCCTACTACTACCACCCTACTACTTCTCCTACCCCTACGACTACCTTACTCCTACTACTCCCCTGACTACCCCTGCTACTACTACCCCTGGTACTACCTTACCCCTATTCGTACCACTACCCCTATTACTAACACCCCTACTACTACCACTACTATTACCCCTACTCCTACCCCTTCTACGACACATACTACTTCTGCTCCTCCTACTACTACTCCTACTCGTATCTCTACCACTTCTACTCCTACCCCCGGTAACACCTACTATCACCGCTATTATTACCCCTACTACTTCCCGTACTACTACCCTCACTATTACCATATTTCCCCCTCCTACTTCTCCAACTGCTACCCCAACCACTACCCCTACTATTACAACTACTTTCCTACTCCTACAGCTACCCCTAGTGCTACTCTTTCTACTACTTCGATCCCTACTCTTAAACTACTACTACTACTACTACTACCCGTACTACTACTCCTACTACTACCCCTACTACTTCTCCTACTACTACCACCATTACTACTTACACAATCACCCCTACGATTACCCTTAGTAATAATAATAATAATAATAATAACAATGTATGGAATTTATATAGCACTGAATCTAGTAAAGTAAACAAATCAAAGTGCTTGCATTCAAATCATTCACACGCATGCAACCATCCATAAATATCAAGAAAAACAATATCAAATTTATATACACAACACACTTAGTGGTGGAGGTGAAAGCAGCTATTCAGAAGTAGGAACAGATAACAGTACTACCGCTACTCCTCCTCCTACCCCTACTACTAGTACATTTAGTACAACCCCTACTCCTAGTACTGCTCCTACTTCAACCCCTACTCCTATCCCTACTGCTACTACTCGTAATACTACTATTACCCCTGCTACTGCCCCTACTACTACTACACTTAGTACTACCCCTACTCCTACCCTACTAATACCCCTCATAGTACTTCTACCCTTACTTTTACCCCTCATAGTACTTCTACCCTTACTTTTACCCGTACTACTACCCATGCTACTACCCATACTATCACTCCTACTGTTACTCCTACCCCTACTACTACACTTACTACGACTCCCTACTCCTATTACTATCCCTATTGCTAGAATTTCTACTCCCACCCTACTTCTACTCCTACTATTACCCCTACTAGTACTCCTACTCCTACCCATATTACTCCTCCTCCTACTACTACCCCCACTGCTATTCTTACTACTACTCCTACTATTACACCTACTACTACCTCTGCTACTATTTCTACCCCTAGTACTGTCCATACTCCTACTACTTCCCCTACCTCTGCTTCCACGATTACCCCTACTACCACTTCTCCTGCCACTTCTACTGCCCCTACTACTACTACTACTACTACTACTACTAATACTACTACTACTACTACCACTCTATTACTAGTACTACCCCTACGACTCCCCTAATCCTCCACTGACTCCTACCACTACACCTGCTACTACTACCCCTGCTACTACCTTACCCCTACTCTTACAACTATTACTACTACCCCTATTATTACCCCTACTCCTTCTACTACACATACTACTAGTGCTCCTCCTTCAAATACCCCTACTACTACTCCTACTTGTATCTCTATCACTTCTACTCCTACCCCTACTACTACACCTAGTACTACTCCTACTATTACCACAACTACTTCCCGTACTACTACCCTCACTATTACCATATTTCCCCCCTCCTACTTTTCCTGCTGCTATCCCTACTTCTACCCCTACTATTACAACAACTACTATCCCACTCCTACAGCTACCCCTAGTGCTACTCTTTCTACTACTTCGATCCCTACTCTTACGCTACTATTACCCCTAATACTATCCCTACTACTACCCCTATGATTACCCCTAGTGCTATTCTTTCTCCTCCTCCTCCTACTACTCCTACTAACCATACTACTCTTCCTACCCCTACTCTTAATTAGTGGTAGGAAGGGTAGTATGGTTAGTAGGAGTAGTACCCCTACTACTTCCCCTACTACAACCCCTACTACAACCCCTACTAGTACACCTACTCTACTCTACTCCTTGTACTACGCCAAATATTACCCCTACTACTACCGCTCATAGTACTCCACCCCTACTTTTACCCTTACTACTACCCATGCTACTACTACTACTACCCCCCTACTACTTCCACCACTACTACTCCTACAATTACCCCTATGATTACCCTTAGTATTACCCCTGCTACTACTCCTACCCATACTACTATCCTTAGTACAACCCCTACTACTATCCCTACTGCTACTACTCCTACTCGTAACAGTACTATTGCTTTTATCCCTGCTACTGCTCCTACTACTACACATCTACTACTGTTGATACTACTCCTACCCTTACTATTACCCCTACTACTACTCCTACCCCTACTCATACCCATACCTCTACCCTACTACTAATACCCCTTCTCCTACCCCTACTCCTACGCCTACCCTACTCCTGCGCCTACCCCTACTCCTCCTGCCCCTACTTCTTGATATCCCCCTACACCTCCTCCTCCTACTTCCACTACTACTATTCCTACTCTTACTCTACTTCTACCCCTAATACCAATACTACTTCCCCTACTACTACCCCTACTCCTCCTCCTACCTCTACTATTACTCCTACTACCCCTACTACTACTCCTATTCCTACCCGTTCTACTACTACTATCCCTACTCCTTACACTACTCCTCCTACTCGTCCTGTACTTCTATCTCTACTTCTACCCCATCTAGAACCCGTACTCCTGCCCCTACTCTTACTACTACAACCCCTGCTACTACCCCTACTCCCTACTACTTCTACCCCTCCTTCTCCTCCTCCTACTTCCCCTACTCCTAGTACTGCCTCTACTCCCCCTCCTACCCCTACTCCTCCTACCCCTACTATTACCGCTACTCCTCCTCCTACTCTTACCCCTACTACTACCCCTACTCCTTCTACTACCCCTAGTCCTACCACTACCCAATCCCTACTTCTATCTCTACTACAACCACTAACCCTACTACTACTGATAGTTATTGGCTGCATGACTCTGTAAGAATATGTTGAATGCAAGCGCTCTGATTTGTCTTTGCAAGATATAGCGCTATACAAATTTCATTTATTATTATTATTATTATTATTATTATTATTACTACCCCATCTGCTATCCCTATTACCCCTACTACTACTACCCCTGCTACTACTCCCCCAACTACTACCCCCTACTACTAACCTTGCCACTACTCTCACCTTTACAAATACTCTTACCCCATTCTACTACTATTACCCCTACTACTACTAGTACTACCCCTACTCTTATTCCTACTATTACCCCTACTACTACAACCCTACTACTACCCCTGCTACTACTCCTACAACTACTACCCCTACAAACCTTGCTACTACTCCCACATTTACAACTACTCCTACCCCTACTAATGCCTACTCCTTCCCCTTCTACTACCCTTACTACTACCCCTCCTACTACCCGCACTCCTACTTCCACTACCCCAACCACTAACCTTGCTGCTACTCCTACTAATACCTCTACAACTACTCCTACCCTACTCCTACCCCTACTATTATGCCTACCCCTACCCTTACATTTCCCCTCCTACTATCTGTACTCCTACTTCTACTACTACTACCCTTACTACTACCCCCTACTAACCTTGCTACTACTCCCACCTTTACAACTACTCCTACCCTTACTCTTTCCCCTACTACTACTCTTACTCATACCCCTACTACTACTCTTACTACTACTACCCCTAGTCCTACTACTGCTCCTTCTACTACTACCACTCCTGCTCCTCCTATTACTCCTACTACTATTACGACTACTGCTTCTACTCCCATTGCTATTACGACTATGTCTACTATTACTTCTACTCCTAGTACTACTACGACTATGGCTACTGAATGCTCTTCCTCCTCCTTCTTCTCCTCCTACTTCGACTATGACTACAACTCCTCCTCCTCCTCCTTCTACTGCTACTACTCATCCTCTTCCTCCTCATCCTCCTACTGCTACTACAACTAAAACTACTAATGCTACTGCTACTGCCACTAGAAAGCAAAGTCAATTCAAGTCAAAAACACGTTAATCATCCCATGAAGGGCAATTAGTCAACTGACAGGCACATTAATACGAATCATACTTTCAAAAAGAAACAAAAAAGCTACATTATTTTCTAATTGGTTTAAACATTCCAAGACAACTTCAAACAGAGAGACGGAAGAAACTACTACTACCACCCCTACTACTACCCCTACCATTGCCCCTACTACTGCTCTTACTCCTTCTCCTACCTCTACTATTACCCTTACTACTACCCCTGCTACTACTTCTCCCCCTACTATGCCATTACTTCTACCCCTACTACTACTCCTACTACTACTAATACCCGCTGCGACTACTCCTACTACTACTACGACTATGATTACTGAATACTCCTCTTCCTCCTCCTCCTACCTCTACTATTACCCTTACTACTACCCCTGCTACTACTCCCCCTACTATTGCCATTACTTCTACCCCTACTACTACTCCTACTACTACTAATACCGCTGCGACTACTCCTAGTACTACTACGACTATGACTACTGAATACTCCTCTTCCTCCTCCTCCTACCCTTAATACTATTCCTACTCCTACTACTACCCCACTCCTATCCCTGCTTCTACTCCTACGACTATCCCTACTACTACCTCTACCACTACTCGTACCCCCACTATTACCCCTGCTAGTTCTCCTACTCCCTGCCAATACTCCTACTATCATCCCCACTAATACCCCTACTCCTACTACCCCTACCACTAACCTTGCTACTACTCCTACTCCTACTGCTACTCCTACCCCTACTACTATGCCTACCCCTACTACTACCCGTACTATTACCTCTACTCCTACTACTGCTATTACTACCCTACTACTACTCCTACCCTTACTCTTACCCCTACTACTTCTCTGACTCCTACCCTTCTACTCCTACTGCCCCTAGTCCCACTACTGCTCCTTCTACTACTACCACTTCTGCTCCTCCTATTACCCCAACTACTATTACGACTACTGCTTCTACTCCCACTGCTATTACGACTATGTCTACTACTACTTCTACTCTTAGTACTACTACGACTATGACTACTCGTCCTCCTCCTACTACCACTACTACGACTACTGAATACTACTACTACTCCTCCTCCTACTAAAACTCCCCCTCCTCCTCCTACTACTACTACAACAAAACAGAAGTCAAGTCAAGTCAAAAACACGTTAATCATCCCATCAAGGGCAGTTACTCAACTGACAGGCACATTAATACGAATCATAGTATCAAAAAGACACAAGAAAGCGACATTATTTTCATATTGGTTTAAACATTCCAAGGCAACTTCAAAAAGAGAGACGGAAGAAACCGGAGAGATAGAGAGAGAGAGTGTGTGTGTGGGGGGGGGGGGGGGGACCCATCAGGGAGCCCAACCTTCATTCCTATCTTCGATACACAGCACCACGACCTGCCAGTGATGTATACCCAAAAGTGAAGGTAAAGCCGTCCCATAACCTATGTGGTCGTAAGGGGAGCGAGGCGTCAGCGACCTCAGCTTCTCTAGGGGCCAGCATATTGAGGGTGGCGCCCATCTCCTCTCCCTCGCTGCTTTACCTTCTACCTAAAGAGGCAGGTACCCACTTATACCTGGGGGAACTGTACTGAAGCCAAGGCGCCCAAACGGTCCCCCATCCCCCATCTCGCTCGACGCTGCTTAACTTTTTACGGCCCCTCAGTCTACTACAGTTTTACTGCTGGTAAACCCTTTACTTTCTTAGTGTGTTAAAACGAGGATAGCCTAGTGGTTAGGGTTGCGCTTGCAATCTGACGGCCCGAGTTCGAACTCTGGTTCGGGCCACCGCCCAGACGCCTGTTCAAGGGGATTTTTCCCCTGGGGTTAACATAAGTGCCGACTCTACTCCCCCGAAAGTCCTTGGGATGAGACCATAAACCGAGGTCCTGTGTGAGAAAGCATGCAGAACATAGTTATAATAGATATAGTTAGTATATGCCGAAGTACAAGCTAACACTTTTGTTTGGGCAAGCAAAAAACCACAGCTGAAAGGCAAAACCTTTTTTTCCATTGATATAACAGCACAGTGAAGGTCGTTAACTCAGCTTAATAACGAATAGAAACATTTTCCTTTGTGAAATGACAAAAGTCAACTTTACACACATCTGTTCTTCCATACTGACCGACACAGTACTTACCTTCTGCAAGGCGTCAGATAGGGGCTGCCACCCTGGATGACTGAGGGCATGTCTGAATGGTCGTTCCCTGTGTCAGGGTCTTCCAGTCCTGCCTCCCTCCCTTTGTCTTCTGCTGATGCTGGCTGCTGGACGATGTTACAGACACATTTGGCAGGAGGGCTGGTCTCTGCGTCAGTGTTGAAGGCGGCAGCTCTGCACTTTGCTGTAGAGAAAATAAAGTAACAATGTTTGACAGTGTCTTGTGTCAACTCAGTGCTTGGGTGGATGGTTTTCCCGAGTACATGAGTATAGAAAGTTTTCATGGGAGGTTTTCCCTTTCCTGCGGTTTATTTCTTAGGTAACGCCAACCACAACACACGAACCACCACTGAAATCAACACATCTACGACAACCCTCACCTGTCACGGAAGGAATAGGGAGCACTTCTGCACCCAAGGAAGAGCTGACAAATGGACACCGACGAGATGATGCACAAGAATGGAATTGGCTTCACAGACCTGACATCTTCAAAGATGAACGCTTCTACCTGCTCCAAGCAGAGACAAACGATGGAAGCCAACAGCCAATGCTGGAACGGCGACCACGAACCCTTCAGAAAAACCGATTCCTCCTGACTCAAGTCATACCCTCCTATTTAAAGCTACTGCAACTAGCTGACCATCCAAACCTCGTCACGACAGAACTTCACGAGAACTATACTCGCATGCAAATTGCAGAGAAAGGAATGTGCTGCAACAGCTGGTTCACGCACTCCTGAAAAAGCGTAGCGCACACAGACACTAGCAGCATCACACACGCAGAAAACTAAAACGGAATTTGCGAACGTGCAACTTTCAAGTAATAATATCCCCATGCTAAAGTCAGATGCGCTGGCTATTGTCAGCGCTAAGCAGCTGACAGATTTTTGCTCACTGACACACAAGAGTTGCTGTCTGTGGGCAGGAAGAAGAAGATGCCTGTAAAGTTAGCGTTTCTCAACACTTCAAGAATTGATCCTGACTTCTTAAGCAAGTGTGTGGCGCGCCGCACACACACACACACAACACACACACACACACACACACAACACACCACACACACACCAAAAACCTATGCAAGCATTCTTACCAGAGTTGCCCCCCAAAAAAAATTAAAGACATTTCTCAGTAAAGTATAATTTATTTTTTCACATTTAAAAACACATAAAAATCATATAAACAAATACACTTTTTCTACACATCCAGCAATCTTACTCCAACATACATTCTTCAAGGGGAAAAAAAACCCCTCTCCCCACAAACTTTCCACACAACTATACAACATGCTACTTTTTTTTCTCAATCTATCCACTGCTATCCTTAAAATCATAGTGTACACATTTTGCACGATATGATTTTTTATTAAACGAAGACCCCTTCTCCCCACACACTTGCTATACCATGATAAAACACACTACATTTTTGGGGGGTCTATTTACATTTTTTTTCATTATCTAAGAAAAAAACCCAAACAACTAAGGCACACTTTATCGACTACTATACTTAAAATCATATACAGTTAGTCGTCCACATACATATTTCGTTTTATGTATTGGTGTAAAATCTGCCATCAATCTTCCAGCAGAAGATCAATTCACAGATATGCCACCAACATCAATTTACGTCATTCCAAACTTTCTTAATGCCAATCACATGACGAGTTTTGTTTTTAACAGGGACAAAAACCCAAAATAAACAAAACACCAAAAGAAAAGAAAACCTCTCCACACACACTTTCCACATCATTATAGAACATGCTACATTTTTCTTCAATATATTTGATCTCATTATCTAAAAACAACCAACAAAACAAAAAAACAAAACACGGGCACGCTCTATCCACTATTATACTTAAAACCTTATATCATGTCTTCTTTTGGTAAGATGTGTTGGTGTAAAATCTGCCATCAGTCTTCCAGCAGAAGATCCATACACAGACCTGCCACCAACATCAGCTAAACTTATTTCACACATTTTCAATGCCAATCACATGACAAGCTTTGTTTTTATGCTTTCAAATTTTTCGTGTGATTTTTAAAAGAAAACAAACATTAAAAAAACAGTAAAACAAAAGAAACATAAACTTCAAAACCATCAACTAAAATCATTCGACACAATTACCATTGCAATGACAGGACCAAGTTTATCATTCATTTCACATTTAATGCTATTAAAAAAGAAAGACCACTTCTTCCCACACACTTCCCAGACCATGATACAAACTATTACATTTTTCTTTTCAATTTACATTTGATATGATTTTTAAAAGATCAACAACCCCCCCAAAAAAGAAAAAGAAAACCAATCAAAAACTCCGGCACGCCTACACTGAAGATCACATAGCATGAAGATGTGTTGGTGTAAAATCTGCTTCTATCTTCTAGCAGAAGATTAGGACACAGACCTGCCACCAACACCAAAGTCCTTTCATACAGTCAATATCAGAGACCATCACAAGACCAGCTTTTTTTGTTTTCACATTTCATGTGATTTTTAAAAAAAATGAAACAAAAGACAAGAAAACCTCTCCACACACACATTCCACACCATTATAGAACATGCTTCATTTTTCTTCAATTTACATTTCATCTCAATTTACAAAACACACATACACAAAACCCAACCCAAAACACACGCACATTCTATCCACTACTAGACTTACAAACATATATATACCATAAGTCTTTTTTCTGCCGCGTGTGTTGGTGTAAAATCTTCCATCAATCTTCCAGCAGAAGATCAATCAATTCACAGATCTGCCACCAACATCAGCGAAACTTATTTCACACATTCTCAATGCCAATCACATGACAAGCTTTGTATTTTGCTTTAAAATTTTATGTGATTTGAAAAACAACAACACTAAAAACAATAAAATTAAAGAAAAGAAAACCTCTCCACACACACTTTCTACACCATTATTGAACATGCTACATTTTTCTCCAGTTAACATTTTCATCTCATTATCTAAAAAACAAAAATATAAAAGCCAGGCACACCCTATTCCCTACAAAACTAAAGGTCATACACCATAAGTCTTCTTTTGTTTACCACATGTGTTGGTGTAAAATCTGCCATCAATCTTCCAGCGGAAGATCAATACACAGATCTGCCACCAGCATCAACTAAACTTATTTCACACATTCTCAATGCCAAAGAGATGTGAAGCTTCGTCTTTTGCTTTCACATTCCATGTGATTTTAAAAAGAAAACAAACAGTAAAAACAGAAAACAAAAGAAAAAGAAAACTTCTCTCCACATACTCTCTACACCATTATCGAACATGCTGTGTTTTCTTTTAATCTACATTTGATCTCAATATCTAAAAATAATCATAATAATAAAAGAAAAATACACAGGCACACTCTATCCACTGTTAAGACTTAAAATCATATATCGTCAGTCTTCTTTTCCCCCACATGTGTTGGTGTACAATCTGCCATCAATCTTCCAGCGGAAGATCAATACATAGATCTGCCACCAACATCAACTGAAATCATTTTACACAATGTCTATTGCAATGACAGGACCAAGTTTATCATTCATTTCACATTTGATGCCATTTGAAAACAAAAAGACCCTTCTCCCCACAAACTTTCCACATCATTATACAAACTATTACATTTTTCTTTTCAAATTATATTTGATATGATTCTTTAAAAAAAAATCAAACACAAAAAATCAGGCACGCTTTACCCACTACTACACTTAAGATCATAATACAGCATGAAGATGTGTTGGTGTAAAATCTGCTTCTTTCTTCTAGCAGAAGATCAGGACACAGATCTGCCACCAGCACTATAGTTATTGCACACAATCAATATCAACGACAATCACAGGACCAGATTTCTTTGTTTTCACATTTTATGTGATTAAAAAAATAATGATAAAACAAAAGACAAGAAGAGCTCTCCACACACTTTTTCCACACCATTATAGAACATTCTACATTTTTCTTCAATTTACATTTCATATCAATTCTTTCTCGGCGATGTCCGGCTATGTCCTCGGCGATGTTCGGCAATGTCCTCGGCAATGTTCGGCGACGTCCTCGGCGATGTCCGCAATGTCCCCAGCGGTGATGTCCTGGTCTTCTGGATGAAGGCAGTGCTTTTTTCTCTTCCATGGGATTCCTGCCAAAATACACACGTTACAATCAATGTCAGTATCATCGTTCATTATACTTTTGGAAACAGTAGTTTCAATACTTACTGACTTGCACTTTACTGATATTACACAGATTATGAACATGTAATCGTTACTCTTGTAAATAAGCAAAAACTGTCATTAATGTGCTCATTCATTTTCCTGGAATTTTGCTTATATTTTGTCCATTTTGTGTATGAGCAAAGAAACCGAAACATAAAAAGGTCATACTGACAAAAGACAAATCGAATTTGATGAAGCAGGGGCAAAAAGGTCTCAGTTTTAAGTTGCACAGTGATATTTTCCTGCTTAACTTGCCATATTGGATGGTCAGAATGACATACAATTAAAAATCGTTTGTATCATTATCATGAAGCAACTGACGTTACTGAAACAACAACTACTATCAATAGCAATATTGATTTTTTAAAAATCTGGTTTTGTGGTTTTATGGGGACTTTACAATGATTCTTAGAAGATAGGCAGCAGAATGGCTAAGACTTTCTCCTACCTACCAAGTAAACAGGGATGTTCTGGGTCCGATTCCCGGCCTTAATCTTTCCAGTTTGATGAGAAAAGCAAACTGAATGTCACAGTCACCTCAGATAAGACTACAAACCAAGACCCTGAGCACGAATGAAAGCAGAACATCTCGCGCACACGCTAAGAACCCATTACGCCTTTTAGAAGAGCAGGCCATTCCGTGCGGGTAGGAACAGATGACAAAATTTACCATCCCCGAAGTCAGAATGCAGCTACCTAAATGGTGGGGAGGGGGAAATACAACTGCACATATGCAAAAATCTCACCATTGGTAAACCTCGGAGCTCTAGCCAATGAATAAAAAATAAAATAAAATAATGACTTAACATCAATAAAACTTGGCCCAGGCCAAAAGCTGTGTCAGGTTACTGATGTCAGCCAATTGCCAAGGCCTACATTAAAATGTTGTTATGTTTAAAATGTTGTGTTGAGATTGCCTTCAGCCATGACAAGCTCTTAACTTAACAACCTGCACTCTCCTTTATAGGAGAAAAAATCCTCTGACGTCGGAGTATGGCTGCCTATGTGGCGAGGTACTTGAAAATAGTCGTACACGCAAACTTCTCACCCGGTGTACTTCCTATCTCACAGTGATTCCCAGGTGGGATGAGTGAGTCAGAGTGCATGTTCTGGGTGACCCCCAGGGTGTAAAGCTGGGGAACGCACCACAACAACAACATCAATAAAACAAAATGGTGGGTAACATCAATAAAACAAAATGGTGGGTATGTCTCACAATTCTAATCCATTCCAGAAAAAGTCTCATGGTTTATTATTCGCCTTTCTACTTGTTACACAATGCTCTTACTTTTTCATGCAACAAATCATCTTGGTTCAACTTTTGATACAAACTGGTAACCTACAAAAACTGTGGCACTGCCACATCAAAGTGACCATTGCGCAAGAGAAATCACTTTCTTGATGGATTGTGATAAAATCTTTGGTAGCCAGATATATCACTCTGTTGTCCATTTCTGTACCATTATTCTTTTTAAAAAAAATCATGCTCTGAATCAAATCTCCGAACACTTTTCAAGCAACTTTGCAGTATTTGCCCTTTTAAGTGTAATATGGTTTGAGCTACCCACCTTTTTGAGGAGATTCTTCACCTGGAGGTAACGTCAGTGCTGAAGCCACTCCCCCCAAAAGTCCTTTGGATGAGGCTATACACCAAAGCCCCTTGTGCAAACACACGCAGAACATCTTGCGCAGCTGTTAAAAATCTGTTCTGCCTTTTTGAAAGAGTAGGCCATTTCGTGCTGGTGGGAATGGGTGGCAACATTTTTAAAACGCATGGGACACATGCTATAGCCGAGTGGTTAAGACTGTTCGACTTCAATCCCGTGTGTCCATGAAGTCATGGTTTCGATTCTCGGCGGCATCTGGTGAATTAATGGTGAGGATTTTTATGATCACCCAAGTCAAATGCAGACCTGCCAGTGCCTTAATTATCTTCGTGGATATACACATGCAGAAGATCAAGAATGCACATTAAAAGATCCTGTAATTCATATCAGCAATCGGTGGCGTATGGAAACGCAAACATACCCACCATGAAGTCGGAATGTGGCTACCTTTAATGATGAGCAAAAACAGCAGCGCACACAAAATCTCACCATTGGTGAACCTCTGAGCTCTAGCCGAGAAGCAATTCATTCAAAAGCTGGGGGAAATTGCTAAAAAAAATTGCTGGATTAAAGGAGAGGTGGGGTGCTTCAAATTAGTAGTCGGTAAAATATGGTTTAAAGCTACAATTTGAGTTCAGCGTCCTTAATCCAACCCAGATTGGATCGACTGTGACTGACTGATCCAACTTCCATTTCTGACCACTGGATGGACCAAAACTGACCACAAGTTTGAGCAGGTCAACAACTTTCACTTTCACATACCCCACAATGCAATGCGACAGGAGAGTCTTCATGTAGTGAAAACCCTGGCTGCCATTTTGAATTTGGTTGCCAGAGATTTGGTCGACTACTTTTCCCACAAATTTTTCTGTGGGGACATCTGACATGGCAAACTTTCATAACTTCTAGACTTCATTTTCAGACAGAGTATTGATGGTGAGTGTGCAATTTCTTCAGACTATAATGACTATACAAATCAATTTCATTGGTATAGATTCAGTTATTTTTGTACGGGAATTGGTCTGGAAAATCTGGATTCCATTCCTGCAAGCCGATGCAACAGTCCAGTGTGCCAAATTTTGTCAATTCTATAATTCGTTACAATTAGCCTGACTTTTCCCTGAAACGGCCCCCTTTTAAAATCCCTCCTTATTGCCTAGCACGCTTAAAGAGGTACAGATACAGTAAATTGGACAGTGCAATGCTCCCACATTTAACAATGTCAAGGGTTTTTGGGATTTGTTTTAAGCTTTTTTTAGAAGATGGCATTTTTTTAAAAAGACTATATAAATCACTGTTGATGTTATAGTACATACTGATAAGAATTTGCATGTAATGACATTTATCTCATACTTGCCATATAAACACTTATTTCCCTTTCAGATTTTTCCTTTAATGAAGTGCAGGTTTGCCAAAACTTGTCACGGCTACCCAAACACTATTCAAATTCACACCATATCAATCTAGCCCTGGCCCCTTTACTCACATCAATAGCTCACAAAGCTTTTTGGCCTGGCTAACAAAGAGAAAGGATGAAAATTCATGTTACCTTTCGTGCGTCCGGTAACTGACATGTGTTGCTGGAGGGCGTGTCTTTTCTCTGACCTGGTTCCAGGGGGCGTATTTGCGAAAAGAGAGAAGCTCAGTGACAGGGAAAATGCTCACAGCTCTCTACTAAATCTGAATATCAAAAAGCAATTTTTTAGCCTACATGACTTCAATTTTTTAAACTTATCAGCTAAAATATATCAAAGTTGTCTGAAATAAAGTATATTCACAATTGCTAACAAAAGATATATCACTTTCCTCTTTTGCTTTAATAGCTCAAATCTAAAATAATCTTGTCAATTAGGAAATAAAAATCACAAGGATTTTTTAAGCTGTATCATGGTTGATATTTTGCTCTATTACTTCAGATTTAAATGATTTGACAACACTATAAAACAAAAATTTACATTTAATTTACATTTAATAATTGATTGATACCAGAATATCCCCATTCTGAGAACTTTGGGGATAATTGGAATAACTCCATGCTGCAAGCTTAAGTCGGACATATTCCTGACCGTAACTCCATGGAAACAAAGCTCTCTGAAGGCTTTGTGGAAGCATTTCCTTCCTCCACCCCTACCCTCTAATCTAACAAAGGCCCAGCCAAGCTAGCATCATGTTTCACAACATGGCTTTGTGGCGAGAAGGTTCTTCTTCGTCGAACGCTCAGACAGCAACTCCTGAGGCCCTGACAAATGCTGCCGTGTGCTGAAGGCCCTTCAGGGGTCCGAAGAGTTTGTCCCTCATCGGCAGGTCCTGAGAAGGTCCCTGGCTGCTGGGAAGTTTCTGATAACAAACGACAACAAAAATAAAATTAATATGACTGGAATTTAAGGAAAAGAAAAGAGAGTGTGAGTGATGAGTGGGGTGAGAAAGAGAGAGAGAGAGAGAGAGAGGGGAAGAGAAGAGGAGGAGAGAGGGGAGAGGGGAAAAAGGGGAAGAAGAGAAGAAGAGGAGAGAGAGAGAGAGAGAGAGGAGAGTAAGAAAGAGAGTTTGTAGTGTGTGGACCGGCGCGGTGCACGGCGTGGTAGCCACAACATTCAAAAGATTTTTGTGGTTTAGTGATTTGGCAGTTCCCCGGAGAATTGGGCATTTCCCAACTAATCCTGCAAATATTTTCCCTGTGTTTTGTTTTTAACAAAGGTGGGGAACGGAGGGGGTAAAAAATTTTGATTCCCCAAACAATTTTCCGGTGAAAAATATGTGCAATGGAGTTGGTAAAATATCGTCTGAGCAAAGAATACGTTAGATGCTCAGGGGATATGAGGAAAAGTGAGGGGAACAATGTGAAATCCCGGCAAATTTTTGGTGGAGGAGTGGGGGGTGGTGGGGTGTGGTGTGTGTGGGGGCGCGCGCGCGCGTCGCGTGCGTTGCACGAATTGGTGCATGCGGCGGCTAAGATTTTGGTTTACTGTGGAAATGTTCTGTCCGGGGAGACTGTGCCGTTTAATAAAGCGCACGCGGGTGTGTATTGTGTGGATGGGGGGGGGGGGGGGGGGGGGTGGGGGGGGGGGGGGGGGGGGGAGGGGAGGGTTAGGGAGCAAAAAAGGGGGTGATGGCTCAGCGGGAAGGTTGAGGGATTATACCAAATTTCAAGGGGAGTAATCCTGGTTTTGACAGGAGGTTTTCCGGGAAAATAAGTCTTCACCCATGAAAAGTTTGACAAAGAGAACTGTAAAACCGGGAAAATCTTTGAAACCTGAGTACGAACGCCAACAAAGGGGAATTTCCTTTCACACACGTTAAAAACCCGTTCCACAAATTCAAAGAGTAGCACCATTTTTTCGTTCGGATAGAAAGGAAATTTAAAAAGTTGACAAAATAAAACAACATACACACAAAACAAATCGCCTGAACATTCTGGGTGTTTGAGATTTCCCACCAAAATCGGGAATACGGCTTCCTTAACATTCATAACGCATAATCTACATGATAAAAAGCTCTAGCAAACAAAAAACAATTCAGCAAGGCGGCAAGACATGGAAAAAACCCTCTGCATACTGGGCCCACAGCACCGGGGTTCACCCAAAATGAACTGAAAAAAAATGGGGGGGGTTTTTTTACGTTTTTACTGTCACATCGACGTGGGCAGGTCTACCAAACAAATTTTCAGACCCGAAAAAGCAGTAAAAAACATAAAAATCCTCCCCATAATTTTTTTTCAAACAGTTTTAAACATTTCACGAATAAAACGATCTGTGACCTACCACATTTGTAAGGTCTACAAAACATAAGTTAACCTATTTTTTTTTTGTCAAAGGCGTCGAATTGCCCGGGTTCCACCCCTAAGAAAAAAACTATTATCCTTAGGGCAGCAAAGACACTTCTGAATTATGAGGGTGTTTTGCTGTTACATACCCAGAGGACGAATGAGGATAAAAACCTGCCAATCCTCTAAATCAAAATTTGATGCAGGTCGGGTCAAAGGCATAGCCCTTTGTACCCAAAATCATGCAAATAATTATTTGTATGTGTTTCTTTTTCAATTTTGGGAAAAATTTAATAAATTTTAAGGGGGAAAATTTTTTATGAAAAAGGGTAACCTACTGTTTTTGTCTCACTATATTCGTAAATTATATATATAAGTGTGTTGACCCCAGATGGCAGATCTTGTCTCACTAAAAACTTCTAAAATTTGAATAATATTTATGCATGGTTAACCCAGGTCGAGATTATTGTCTCATTAAAGGGCTAACCCGGGTCTAGCGAAAAAGGCCCAAAAAGTTCAGCAAAAACTGGGATCAAACCCCCAAAATTTTTTAATTTGGGGCCATGCATTCCCTTTAACCCACGTGAATAAATTCCCCTCGGGGGTTTCCCGGGGGTGTTTCGTATATTAGTAGGGAAATTCAAGCAAGAAAAGTCTCTTTTGTCACTCTTTTTATTTCTTAAATGTTTTTTTTTCCCTATTTGTCTAATTTTTCCTCCATGGACCATTCCCCTACCTTTCTCCAGAACCTAAATAAAAAATTCCTCTTTTCCGAAGGGGGCCCTGACATTCCGAACGGGGCCTACTTGTGGGGTCTTAACGGCGCGGAGTTATAAACAAATTGTGTGGGGGGGGTTTCGACTAAAAATAAAATAATAGAACAAAACAAATAAATAGAATGCAGTAAAGAAAAAGGGGGAGAAACCCAAAAAAACCCAAAATTAATAACATTTGCCCCCTTGGCCCACAAACTGCAGGCTCGTATTGAGTTTAAAATTTTTTTAAAAAAATTTTTTTTATTTTATTAAAATATAAAAAGTGTTTTTTTTTAAAAACATTGTCCCCTAAAAAATGTTTTAGACGGGAAGGGAAAAGGGAAAAAGAAAAATTAATTCATGTGTTTGTTTAACGGCTGAATGGAGGATATAAGGAATAAAAATTAACCATCAGAAACTTTTATTAAATTTTTTTTTTTTAAATTTTTTTATATCGGGAAATGGAAAAGCACTTTTGTTTTTTTTTACATTAGTCCCCCCGGGGATGCTTTTTGAATTGTCTCGTTTCCACCGGGAACCCAAAGGCCTACCTTACAAAACGGGAAAAGGGTTTTTCGTGTGCGCAAAGTTTTCCGTGCTTCGCAACGGGGCTCGTTAATAGTCTCATCCGAAAAACTTTTGGGGGGAGTGGAGTCGCACTGATTTAACCCAGGGAAAATATCCCCAAACGGGAATCGAACCTGGGTCCTCAGATTGCGAGCGCAATATTCTAACCCTAGTACCCCTCCCCCTTTAAATAACATACAAAAAGATAACAAAAAAAAGCAATGAATTAAGATGAATCCAGATAATATATATATTATATCTAATCTATACTATATATTTATATACCTGGAATCTTTTTATATGGATTTTGTGGTTAGAGGTAACGCACCCGCCCGAAACAAAATGTCCGGGTTCGAAATGTGTGGGTGGATCAAATCCCCGTTTGGGCCCGAAATTTTGCCTCCATCCATTAGACCATGAGGGGTGGTCTGGGTGTTAGTCTTTCGGATGAGACGAAAAAACCGATGTCCTGTGTTACACTTTATTTCCAACCCCCCCCCCCCCCCCCCCCCCTCCCTCCGGTAGCAACAAGAGAGTTGTCTCTGGCAAAATTCTGTTGAAAAAACCCACTCTGATAGGGAAACAAATACAGTTGCAGACAGGAAAAGGAAAAAAATGTTGGGTGGCGCTGCTCCTGTGGCGACGCGCTCTTCCCTGGGAGAGCAGTCCGAATTTAACGCAGAGAAATCTGCCGTGACTTAAAGTGGTATACAATACAGTACAATACAATACAATACAATACAATACAATACAATAGAATACAATACAATACAATAGACGGGTAGTCAGAAACTCCTCAAACATTCCTCCACACACATAAACACCACAAAAACAACAACAAAGAAGCAAGCAAGCAACCAAATAACACCACCAATAACCCCCCCCCCTCCCCCCCACACTCACACACACACACACACACACACACACACCACCGCCAGTCTTCTTCACACACTTACAACAACATCACCACAGCATATAAGTTCATCATCACTTTAATGTCAGATACAGAGAGGCATGCATTGATTTTGAGACCACAGGCGTACCAAAAAAAATTATATTAAAAAAAATGCAGAACACATACATACATAGATACATACCACTGCAGCAATGGCGCGACAAGATTATGAGAGAGGATAGATAGATAGAGAGAGAGAGATAGAAAGATAGATCGATATATATATATATATATATATATATATATATATATATATATATATAATATATATATAGAGAGAGAGAGATAGAAAAGATAGATCGATATATATATGTATATCTATCATCTATCTATCTATATAATATATATCTTATATATATATATATATATATATATATATATATATATAAGGAGAGAGAGAGAGAGAGAGAGAGAGAGAGAGAGAGAGTTGCAAACAAGCAAATACGTACCATTTTGAGCCTTTATATAAGTGTCATGTTAATATATATATCATAACAACAAGCAACAAAGCTCGTTTTGATCAGAACATTTTGGTCACGAGTCTCTTAAAACAAGACATTCAAAAAAAAAATTCTCCCAAAAGAATGTCAAAAGAATAATATGAGGCAGGGGAAGAGGGAGGGGGGGGGGGGGGGGGTAGGGTGTGGATGAGCATGGACAGAAAAAATCCCCCCCACCCCAAAAAAAAAACCAACAACAAAAAAAACAATTGCACGGGTTTAAGGAAAACTAGGCTTTTCCTGTTCTCATTGATTTGCCTCTCTTGTCTGTCTGTCCGTCTGTCTGTCCGTCTGTCTGTCTGCCTGTCTGTCTGTTTCTTATTGGGTAAAAGTTTCCCCAAGTCTACAGACGCATAAATGTCGGCAACACTGAATGATGCTAGACTGCAATCGATAACCCGGAAAAGGAAAGCGAAGCATCCCTTTCTGTCTCTGTCTCTGCCTGTCAGTCTGTCTGTCTCTCTCTCTGTCTGTCTCTGTCTCTCAAGCGTGCACGTCAGTGTGTATACGTGAGTGTAGTCCCAACTCAAAAAGACTCTAAAATGAGCTGACTTTTTCTGCTCCCCCCCCCTCTTTCCATCAATACCTGTGCATATTAGAGATATCTTCTGAAAGGAAAAAAGAAAAAAAGGAAGAAACGGGAGGGGTGGGGGACGAAAACCCAAACCAAACCAACCAAAAAGAAAAAAAAGGAAAAAAGGAAAAGACAAAAAATTGACAGCTATAAACCAGTTCTTTAAAAAAAAAAAGGTTGCATTCTTAGCTAATATAAATAGATAAATAAATAAATAGATATAGCAAATAAATAGGACAAAAACGAAATAAACAGATAAGAAAGTAAATAAATAGAATAAAAATGAAAGAAAGGAAAAAGAAAGAAAACGAAAGACAGAATTCAAGAATGGAAGCAGAACCATGTTATTGTTGTATGGTAAACACCGCACTTTTTCATTTTGAGTGCCTGTAGAAATATTGCTTTGTACATTTAAGCAGAAAACGATATAACAAAGATAGGTATGCTTTTTGGGGGGATAAAGGAAACACATGATTGAAAAAACGATTTTAAAAGAATATCAACTACAACGCAGCAACTTAACGGTGTATATGTAAAAAAAGATTCCTTCTTGCTCTTCTTTGTTGGAAAAAGGTTAAATAATGAAGAAAACGATATAATATATATATATATATATATATATATATATATATATATCTATATATATATCTATATATATATCTATATATATATATATATATATATAAAGAAAATAGTTTTGATTATGTTTTAAGAACACTATGTTAGCTTTACAAGGTACTAGGCTATACCTATTTTTCCGTATAAAACACACACACACACACACACACACACACACTCGCACGCGCGCGCGCGCACACACACGAAACGCCTCAACAGCTTGATAAAAACAACACCAAATAATAATGTTGATTACTTTTTTTATATAAAATGTTGAGCATTCGCTTACTGACAATATTGTCTGCGTCTAGATTAAGGTTTAAAATAATAATAATTATACAAAAGAATACAACAAAATACGTTCCCCCCCCCCCCCCCCCCCCCCCCCCCCCCCCCCCCCCCCCCCTAAATACCGCCTGAAAAAACAACGCAAGCGCGTGCAACACACAAACACACACACGCACGCACACGCGCACGAACGCACGCGCGCGCGCGCACACACACACACACACACACACACACACACACCACACACACACCACACACACACACACGTGGCCCCAATGGGATATATTCAGTCTTTGAAATATGTCCATCTCTACTCTGTTAGGAAATTTTGTTTTTAAAAAAACGACCAGCATAACAAAGAGAACAATATAAAATGAAACAAAATATATATATAAAACCAAACCAAACCAAACCAAACCAAACCAAACCAAGCCTCTCTCTCTCTCTCTCTCTCTCTCTCTCTCTCTCTCTCTCTCTCTCTCTCTCTCTCTCTCAAAAGGTTGGATGAAAAAAAAAGTATGTGAATGCTTATCTGTAATCCTTGAAAAATAAAGATCATTCATTCATTCTCTCTCTCTCTCTCAAAGGCCAGATGAAAAAAAATATGTGAATGCTTTATCTGTAAACCTTGAAAAATAAAGATTACTCATTCACTGATTCTCTCTCTCTCTCTCTCTCTCTCTCTCTCTCTCTCTCTCTCTCTCTCTCTCTCTCTCTCTCTCTCTCTCTCTCTCTCTCTTCTCTCACCACAAAATCACATAGCCCTTTAATCAGCACATACGTTGCTAAAGCTAAATATAGCATCGATCTGTGTATCTCCTGTATATAAATTGATTTCATTTAGCACTTCTTTCAACGGGTTCAATAATGCGTAACAGAGCGACCATAGTTACTTCCCCTCAAAAGCGTTGCAGCGTGAGCTATTTATAGGCCATACACTGAGGTATGCATCTTAACTTTGCATAGAGGGTCCTGGTACTATAAAGTTCGTTTTCATGCATCTAGTCAACTTGCTTTCACTTGCATGTACACTCGCCTTCCCCCAGCCAAGGTTAAGCAGCATCGAGCGTGGTTACTAGTTGGGTGGGTGACCGTGTGCGCGGCTTGGCTTCAGTACAGTCCCCTAGTTCAACCAGCTGTAAATGGGTACCTGCCTCTTTAGGGCCAGGGAAGGTAAAGCAGCGAGGGAGAGGAGACGGGCGCCGCCCTCAATATGATGGCCCCTAGAGAAGTGAGGTCTCTGACGCCTCGCTCCCCTACGACCTTGTAGGTTATGGGACACCTTTGCCTTTTAAAGGTTCTCTGTATGCGTGCAATTCTTCTGCTGAAATATGCTTAGATTTCTTTCTTTTTCACACATTTTTTTCTCAATGTTGTGTTTAAATAGCTATCATCAGTCAGGCCATATTAGTTCTCATTACATTTAACCTGTTGGAGAAAAGTTGAGCTAAAACAAAAGAACATACATAAAACCCCTCTCCCCTCTGACGCAAATTATACCCGAGAAAATCCCGTAGAAATGTTTTTAAAAAAATCATTTCTTTGCAGGATGTCACTCTTGGTGAAATGAACACAGCATGTAAAAACCAAGAAAGCAAAAGAAAACCAAAAATTGTTGGGAATGTTGTGCACTAATATATATATATATATATATATAAGCAACTAGGATACATAATCAACGCACCCTTACTCATCTGGAGAAGAAAACCACAGAAGTACCGTAAATATACCCTTTAAAAATATGTCGGTAAAGTTCATTTCCGCCTAAATATAAAAAAAGCAACCCACACAAAAAACCCAGTGTAGTTATATATGGAGGGAAACGGAGGTAACCCATGATAAGCACCAAAAATCCAAACATCCCCCCCCCCCTCTCAAAAAAAATGAAGCTATATTTTCATATATCAAGAGCGAAGGGAAGTAATCTCGCTCCATTGTTTTTGGGCGAGAAGGGGAGTGAGGGTGGGAGTGAGAGGGGCCATAAAATTCAATCTGCGCATCAGAAATATCTTTGTTCCTCTTGAGAAAAAGTACAAAACAAAACAACAACAACAAAAAGGCAACAGAATATCTGGAAGATTCTGTGTTTTGTGTAAAGGTTGAAATCACACACACACAAACACACACACACACTCTCTCTCTCTCTCTCTCTCTCTCACACCAGCCGCCATGGCGCAGTGGTTAGCGCCTTGGATTTCGGACTGGTAGGTCGCGGGTTCGATTCCCAAAAGAGTCATTGGGATTTTTCGGACTCCGTCCGGCTCCTACCCAGAGTGAGTGTGCTGTGGGCTCAGTGAGATGCCAGTCTTCACCACACAGTCGAGCTTCATCCACTTGACGGATGCGAGTTTGAGAGTGTTGCTCGAATTACCTGACCAACACTGCAGGTGTCTGTATCTCTCCGGCCCGGTTGACGCCGGGATATATTATGATAGTAAGCGTAGAGTACAACCCTGTCAAGTAGTCTCAAAGCATATGGACTTCCACAGCAGCATCATTACGTCATCCTCATTGTCATTGATCATCATCATCATCATCTCTCCCCCCCCCCCCCCCCCCCTTCTCTCTCTGTGTCTCTCATATACATATCGTTAACATTTGGCACAGCGAGCACACCTTAGAAACCCAAACCACAGAATAAAATTTTTAAGTCTTGCATCATCCCTCCCCCTCAACAATCTACTGGGGGCGGTGTGTGGGGGTTGGGGGATCAAATCCCTGATTGGCACCTTACATTGAATAGTTTGTGCTTGGTTTACAATGGAGCGTCAGTGAAGTACTGTATGCGCGATAACAACATTTACAAAACTGCATACACCCGGGGAATGGCTAAAAAAAAGCACACGAATGCTTATTCCACTATCCTCGAAATAAAAGATTTTAAAAAAATTTCCATTTCTCCATGCTCTTCAGCAAAATAGTCATAATGGTGATGGTTGGTGATGGTGATGATGATGACAACAGCTTTATACAAAACTGTGAATTGTATAGAGCTTCGGCATAAGTAGTAATAGTAATGATAATAATAGTAGATATGATGATGATGATAATAATGATGATGATGATAGTAATAATAATAATAATAATAAAGGTGGCATCAGTGGTTACAGGAATAAAAAGTTGCATGGTGTGAAGCAGAAAAATGATAACGATTGCTATTGTAGGCTTTCAACTGTGATCATTCTTTCAAGATATATATATATATTTTTTTTAAAGTATGTGACATGCTTATAACATATTTGGCAGGTTACTCTGTGTCTGTGTGTCTGTCCTTTCCTGTCGTTGAATACGTTGTTGATGATTAAAAAAAGGATGAGGGGAAGAGGAGAAAGAAGAGGAAGAGGAGAAAGGAGAAAGAGAAATAAAAGAAAAGAAAGAGAAGAAAAGAAGAAGAAGAAGAAGAAGAAGAAGAAGAAGAAGAAGAAAAAGAAGAGAAGAAGCAGAAGAAGAAGAAAAGAAGCAAGAAGAGAAGAAGAAGAAGAAGAAGAGAAGAAGCAGAAGAGCAGAAAGAAGAAGAAGAATGCAAAGAAAGAAGAAGAAGTAAAGATGGGAAGGAGGACAGAAGAAAGAAGAAGAAGAACAAGAAGAAGAAGAAGCAGAAGAAGAAGAAGCAGAAGAGAAGAAGAAAAAAGAAGAGAAGAAGAAGAAATGAAAAGAAGAATGCAAAGAAAAGGAGATGAAAAAGGAAAAGAAGAAGAATGCAAAGAAGAAGAAGAAGAAGCAGAAGAAGAAGAAGGGTTGCAAAGAAGAAGAAGAAGGAGCAGATGAAGAACAAGCAGCATAATAAGAAAGGGGAAAAGGTGGAAATGTCAATGATGATGAAAAAGGTTAGGAAAGAGGAGGAGTAGGAAGAAGAGGAGGGCAGAGAGGAAAAAAAGAAGAAAAAGAACAATATTGCTCTTATTTTGCTGTTAATCAATGAATCAGTCACATAGCCAAACGGCCACTCAAAGCCATATGTAGCAGTGCTATCACCTTTTTCATAAAATCAAAACTTTAAAAACCCCCCACAGAGGAGCTATATCTATACAATACAAATGTTAAAAGTCCTTGGTTGCAAAACAACAATTCAATGGGTTTTTTTCTCTCTGTATCAACACAACCCTGTTACTAGATAATTAAAGGCCACTGCAGAAAGGGTATAATAATTACGTTATGGCAGAATAAGAACGACCACTGTTAAAAACCCGCAAGCACAACAACTTACATATCTTTTCATCTGATTTCATTTTGATAGGTTTCGCGTGACACTTGCTTCAGAACTGTATGCGACATGAAACGGCCAAGATTTGCACATCAGGGCAACAACTGGCACCCCACAAATTGGGGCACTGGATAGCCTAGTGGTTAGAACATTGCGCTCGCAATCTGACAACCCGGGTTCGATGCCCGTTCAAGGGGATATTTCCCCTGGAGTTAACATCAGTGCAGACTCCACTCTCCCCAAAAGTCCTTCGGATGAGACTATAAACCGAGGTCCCGTGTGCGAACGCACGCAGAACATCTTGCGCACACGTTAAATCCTGTTCCGCTTTTCGTAAGAGTAGGCCATTGTGTGCCGGTGGGAACAGATGACAGAATTTACAAAAACTGCATACACACGGGGACTGGATGTAAAAAAGCACATAAGTGCTTATTCCATTATCCTCGATATAAAAGAATAAAATAAAATAAATAAATAAATAAATGCCCCCCCACCTCCCTTGTTTGAAAACAGACCTCCAAGCTGTCGGAATGTACAGGGGTTCCACAAGTGAATTTCTCGGTTGTTCTCAACCCAAGTGATATTGCTGGTCTAAGTGGTAAAGTATATCAACATCATAACTGATCATATAATATAAACAAAATGTAGATGATCATTCTGTATGCGCAAGAACAGCAAACACTTAAAATCGTTTCGTTTACAGTGGTTTGGGATTGATTTGAAAAAAAAAACCCAACTACTTAAAAAACAAACAAACAAATAACTGAGTTATTTCTCCACTCAAAAAAAGATGTAAACATAGAACTGAGGCCAAAACTGCCTAAGCTGGCGTTATGCCCATCCCTCCTGAAGTCTGGTGGAGTATGACGTCACAAGCAATATCAACATTCTGTTTTTTGGGGAAAAACTGCATTGTGTATGCAGTTTTATGCAGTTTCCATACACTCTGAAATCTTGACGTCATCAGTGGCTCCCTTTTCCCCTGGCTGGAGAGAAACAATGGATATTACCAGTGACGTCATGCCTAAACGGACTACAAGAGGAATTGAACATGCTCCGTTTAAACACACTAAGCAAACTAGGGTCAAATGGACCTATGGGTAGGGGGGATGGGGGGGGGGGGGGGGGGGGGGGGGGAGGAGGGGAGGAGGGAAGGGGGTGGGAGCGGGGAGGGGGGGGGGGAGGGGGCAGGGGGGCGGGGGCTGGGGCGCAAGCAGAAATACTTTTTCAAAAAGAACTGCATGTTACTCATAATAATCCTTTAGCCATCATTTTGTATGTAGGTATAGCAGCAACGGCGTAGAAGAAAAGTGCCAACACAAATGATAGTTCTCATTCTAGACTGGACACATTATTATTAGTATCATTTTTTAAAATATATTTACCTATCTTTGTCATATAATATAAACAGACTAAACCATACCGTAAATTGTAGCCTCGGTAGGATTTAAGGTTAGCATATATTATATGTGTATCTCTTTGGTATGTAAAAACACAAACAAACCAAAACCAAAACAAAAGGAAAACGGGTACTCTAGCACTTGTATTACTTTGTACATGTAAACAGAATATAAACAATTTCCTTTTACTGACAGACAAAAAAATGTGCGTGCATATTGTATGCAGTCTACCTCGAATAAATCAAAGTTGTAAAAGCACGAACTGTTCGCAAAATTAGTGCTATCATAAAATAACGATGCTCAAATTCTCTGTCTATCTGTCTGACTGTGTCTCTGTCTCTCTCCATCTCACTCACTCACTCTCTCTTCCACTTACACAATTACTCATTCACACACACACACACACACAAAACACACACATACACAATGTACAATGTTATTCTTCAGAATTACAAATCAACCTGTTTAAGTCTTTGTACTGTGCGCCAGTGAAAGTCAATACAAAAATAAAAAAGAATGTCTTTAATTCTCTGATTTAAAGCCTGCCCCTTTCAAAAACAAACAAACAAAACAAAACAACAAAAAACCAAAATACCCCCCCCCCCCCACACCAAAAAAACCAACCCAACCAACCCCCCAAAAAAAAAACACCCCCCCCCCCAAAAAAAAAAAAAAAAAAGCACCAACCCCAAAACACCAACCATACCATACCCAAACAAACACCCCCCCCCCCTCCTTAACACACACACACATTTACATAAATTCTAAATCAAGAAAAATAGGTGCGTGCAAGGGTGTAAATATCAGTGTTGCAAACACATACAGGCACACCAAATGTATAAGTGATTACAAAAAATCAAATAAAAGATAGCTTTTATCTCTATTTGCCTGTGATCAAAAACTGAAAAGGAAGCAACTTTGCAGTTTTCACCCTGCAAAGAAAACCAACATAAAAACCAGCATACCGCCATCTTACTCACACTTTAAAACCTTTTCGGCTTTTCGAAAGAGTAGGCCATTGTGTGCTGGTGGGAACAGATGACAAAAATGTACAAAACTGCATACAGACGTGGGACTGGATATGAAAAAGCCCATGAGTGCTTATTCCATCATCCTCAAAATAAAAGAATAAATATTAAAAACAACAATAAGAAAACAACATCAATAACCAGCCAAAGAAAAAAACCTGAAAACTTTTAAGATAAAAAAGAAAAATATTCCTAAAATGAAATATAACCTTAAGAAAAAATGAAACAAAAAAAATTCATAAAAAACAAAACAAGACTGGAAAAAAAGCAAAAAAAACAAACAATAAACCATAAAAACCAAAAGAAAAACAAAAATACTCGGATTAACAAAAAAACCCACCTCAAATCAACAACACAAAACATGGCAACCAAAAGATAAAAAAATCCATACACACAAACTACAAACTTCTCTCCCCCTCTCCCGCTAACATCCCCCCCCCCCCCCCCCCCCCCCCGCCTTCCCCGGAAAATCCCACCACCACCAAACAAACACAACAAAAAGCCCACCCCCCCACCTCCGAAACATACAATAAAAACCCAACCAAACAACCATCCCCGCCAACAACAACTGCAAAAATATACCTCAACCCCGTCTCCTCACAAAAAATCCCCTTGAAAATAGAACACAGGGAGTGTTGCATACAACTTACAATAATACCGCATCAAACAAAAAAAAAAAAAAAAAAACACAATCAAAAATTATCTCTGTGTGAAATGAAATGAAATGACCTTTAGCTTCTTACATAAAACGAAAAATCGTACCTGGTTTCACTGTACTCGCTTAAAATGGATATATATATATATATAAATCTTGTCACTCTGAGAGCATATATATTTCATAAAAAAAATTCTGCATCAAATAATGCGCAATGTGAAACTCTATACCAACAAAGATTTGTATAACAGCCATTTAAATGAAAGAGTAAAAAAAAAATCAGCCAAAAACAGAGAAGAGAAAAAACAACAAAGAACAGAAAGCATATGCTGAAAGAGGGATTAAAAAAAGAAAAAAGACACAAGATTTTTTGGGTAAAAGATGGCCAAAAAAACCAAATCTGATTTCAAGAAAAAAATATAGAGCAGAAAGCAAAAAAGAAGAGGAAGAAGAGGGCTGATGGAAAAACTTTGCGGAAGAAAAAGAAGTAGAAAAAAAACAGTAGAAGGAATACATACACACACACACACACACACACGCGCGTGCGCGCGCGCACACACACACACACACATACACCGGCACGCACACACACACACACACACCGGCACCCACGCACACACACACCCACGCACCCACGCACACACACACACACACGCACACACACACACACACACACACACACACACACACCACACAACACCGGCACACACTCGCACAGAAAGAGAAAGACAGAGAGAGACAGAGACAGGGAAAAATAGACAGGCAAAGAAAAAAAGAAAAGAAAAGAAAAAGACCGAAAAGAAAAACAAGGAAGAAAAGACAGAGAGACAGACAAAAAAGGAATAACAAAAGAAAGAGCACCTTTACCAATGCACTGTCAGGCTGGATACCCCCTCAAAATGAGGAGCCCCCCCTCCGTCCACATGCCAATTCTTCCCTGAACAACTCAGTATCTAGAAATGACTAATAAAATAATTAGTCCTGTGCAAAGAAGATCCCCCCAAAAAGTGGGTATGATTGCCTGCTATGAACACTAATACCTTTCACACACAGGTTCCAACAACCGTACAGATAGGTAGACAGACAGACAGACAGACATCATGCAAACACACACACACATACGTCATCATAACCATCGTCATCATAACCATCATCATCATAACCATCATCAATAAAACAAGCCAGTAGTTATAATACTCCTTGGCATCAATAATCAAATCAGTAATTATAGAAACTGGGCCAATCCATACAAAAAAATCAACTAGTATCTTCAGTCAACAAATGACCACAGGTCTAATAATGATAATAAAATAATAATAATAATGATAATAACATTCCACCAAATATTTATAAACAGTCTAATCACGTTCAATCGTTCAAAGGGTAAAAAAGTGTAGGGTAGGAACATTGGTCAATGTTGTATCTCAAGGAAAGAAAAAAAATCAATAATAATAATAATAATTTGGATATCTACTGCTACGATATCAGCAGTTCAGTTCTCAGTTACAAAATGGCACTGACGTTTTGCTCTGAATGTATCAAAATAGAAGTCACTGTAATTCCTGATTACTATCCTTTTTGCTGGACTGACAAAGATGTTCCGAATCCACTGGATTCTGATAACGAAAAAAAAAACCCCGGAAAAAACAACCACCAATCCTTGGATTGTAAACGAAACTCTGCGTTCACATATGGGCCTGTAGATATATTTAAAACAAAAGATTTGCCATGAAATAAATGAACGAAACAATGCATATAAAATAAAATAAGATAGAATAAAATACACGTAAAAAGAGTTATAAGATTTATATCACAAGTTTATCTCCAAAAATGTTTCAAAGTTTCAGTCTTTTGATGCTACTGAAGTTGGCGGTGCTTTTTTCTTTTACTCAGCTTGTTATAGAAGAGGAGAAAAGAACACACACACACACAAACACACCACACACACAATCACTCAAACACACACACACAGCTTCTAACACGTTCAGAGCCCTCTTAACCACAATAAATTTAAAAGGGCTCCCTAAACAAAAAAGCAAAAGAGAAAAAATAACCACATGGACCAACCCAAAGTCCAAAATTAAAAAAATTCATTAACAGTTGAAAAGTAATGTACACCAAAATATCCTTTTTTTTCGCCATTAATATGAGTATAACATTTCTCCTTCTATTCCGTCTTTTAAGTCGCACGATCTTTACACAAAAAACAACCAACCAACCAAACAAACAACAAAAAAAACTCCTTTATACTCTTGTTCCAAGTCTTGCACTGGACAAAATAGTACCACTCGATTATCACGAATTCGGGTGATCACCTGGCCACATGTAATCTCCATTTCACCCATTTCAAATGAAAGAACAACAGTACCCAGGAGAGGGACGAAGAGAGGGGCTGGGTGGGTCTGAATGGGTCCCTGTCTGGGTCCCTGGGTCCCTTTATCCAAAAATGGCTGGGTTCCCTTTTCTTTTCGTCATTCAAGATCTGAGAGAGGTTTCTGAGCCTCTCTGAAGTGACTGTTTAAACAATGACCATGTGTAGGGGAACGAAGGGAACTCTCTGGCTCTTTTCCAGTGTGTGTGTGTGTGTGTGTGTGTGTGTCTGTGTGTGTGTGTGTCTGTGTCCGTATGTCTGCGCGTGTCTGTCTGTGCGTGTCTGTGTGTGTCTGTATATATATACCACTACACCAAGTTGTCTTGCTCTGTGGACCAACCCTTAACCCCTCCACGGTAACAACGAAGCAGGTTGCTACACCCAATTCTCTTCCTTGGACAGCGCCTCTCTGGAAGAGTTTCCCGGGGAGTTCTTCACCTCCTCGTGAGGGAGCAGTCCATTCCTGGGCAGGGGAGGGAGAGGAGGAGGGAGCGTGTGGCACATGCACACGTCGTGCACGGGTCTCATAAGGAAAGCGCGCGGGGTCACCTCCTCGTAGTGTCCTGACGCCGCCCCTAAGGAGCCGCCGTTGTAGAGGGAGCTGGAGATGGACATGCTTTCGTTCACGCGCTCGTAGGTCCCCGAGCCGCTGACAGGCACCTCGTACATGTCGACCCGCAACAGTTCTCCCGTGGGGTAGTTGGTCAGCACGTGGCGCGGGGTGGCTGCTGGCGTAGAGCTGGGCGTCTTGCTGGGGGTGCGGCCAAAGCGCGCCACGTACTCCAGGTCCCTCGTGCTGGGAAGCCGCTCGAACTTCTCCACCTTCTTGTCCGGCATGGCGAACATGAGCTTCTCCCAGAACCAGGGGTCGTCGTACTTGAGGTAGGTGCGGGTGCGCATGTACAGGCGCAGCGTCTGGTCCAGCTTGCTCTCATCCAGGTCGTGCAGCAGCACCAGGATCACGCGGTTCTTGCGCTCCGTCAGCACCTGCTGGTGCGCCGTCTGGAACTCGAACTTGCACCACTCGCTGGCCAGGAAGTTGTTGGAGACGAGGATGATGGTGCGCTGGCTGCTCTCCACGCTGCGCACGATGGTCTCCGCGATGGAGGCGCCCACCGGGAAGTCCCGGTAGTGCAGACACAGCCGGAAAGGCTTGTAGCCGTTCTCCAGGCGGGGAGCTAGCTCCTGCGACACGAACTCCTCATCCAGGTGGCTGTACGAGATGAAGGCGTCGTAGGGACGGTCCGCATCGTCCCGTCCGTTGGGCACCATCTTAAAGAGGCGCCAGCCGAACTTGGTGAAGCACCAGACCTCCAAGAGGTGGCGGTTGATGTAGATGATGACCAGGGCCGACAGCAGGAAGACGGAGAGGATGCAGACCACGATGAGAGTGGAGAGGTCCTGACGGGCGGGCTCGCTTTGCAGAGGCTGAGTCTCGTTCACCACCCCCGTCAGCTCCGTGATGTTCTCGCCACACGTGGCCAGGGGCAGAGACATGATCAGAGTCCCATTGGAGTCGGGGTCCACCTTCATCCCTGTCTGGTCCAAGTCGTAGCACAGCAGATGCTTGAGGTCCTTCACCACAGAGGAGGTGTTGCTCAAGAAGCGGAAGAAGGGGCAGGTGAAGTTGGGGATGCAGGTAAAGGGGTTGTCCAGGAGATGAATGGACACCAGGCTGGGGATGAGGGCGAAGTCGTTGAAAGACATCATGGCCAGGTGATTCCTCTCCAAGCTCACCACCCGCAAGTTCTTCATCAAGGCAAAGGTCCCTTTCTCTATAAAACTGATCTCATTGTCCTGCAGGTACAGCTCTTCCAGATGGAACAAGTCCTTGAAGACGCCAACGAAGACGACGCGGAGAGAGTTGTTGTTCAAGTGGAGTTCTCGCAGACTGTTCATGCCGCGGAAAGTGTTGTTCTCGATGTAGTGGATGTCGCTGTCGTTCAGCCTTAGAATACTCGTCTGCCCATGACCCAGAAAGGTCAGAGCCTGCAGGGTGCCCAAGTTATTGCCATCCAGGTAAATCTCTGTGGCCGCTTCTGGAATGCCCTCTGGCAGAAAATCCAGATCCGCGTTGGCACAGTCGACGCGGTTGATGCTCAGGCGACTGTCTCCTATGTAACAGGTGCAGGCTTTGGGGCAGATGCTGTTACAGTAACACATGTCAAACCCGCAGCACAAACACCCTTCTCCGCACTTTCTGTCGTACGAGCACAGAAACTCGTTCCGCGGAACTCGTGTCAGTGGCATGGACTTTGTCCTGTTGCTGCCCACAAACAAGGAGTAGCACAGCAGGTCGTGCAGGTCCCCGAACTCCGGCAGGGGCATCACGCTGCTGGGGATCCTGTCCAGGCTCCAGTCCTTCAGCCAGCCCAGGTCACAGTCGCAGCGCAGAGGGTTGCCCTTCAGGTAGAAGAGGGGCTGCGAGTACTGCACCTGCGAGAAGGAGATCTCCATGGTGTTGGCCGACAGCGACGTCAGCTCGTTGAAGGTCAGGTTGACCTGGCGCAGGTTGACGGCCGAGGCGAAGGTGAAGGGGGAGATGTGGGAGATCTGGTTGTTGGAGACGTCCAGCACCTCCAGCGTGGACGACACGTCCCCTCTCAGCAGCTTCTGCAGGTGGTTGTTGCTCAACAGCAAGGTCTTCAGCCGGAGGGTCTTGAACATGGCGCCTAGGACACAGTACAGAGCAGAACATGCACAACAGTACAGAGCAGAACATGCACAGAGTGAAGTGGGACAGTTAGCGATCCAGAACACACACACAGAGCAGAACATGCACAGAGTGAAGTGGGACAGTTAGCGATCCAGACACACAGAGCAGAACACAAAATGGGACAGTTAGCGATAATAGAACACAGAGTAAAATACAAAGTGGGACAGTTAGCGATCTAGGACACACAGAGCAGACCACAAAGTGGGACAGTTAGCGATTCAGAACACACAGAGCAGCACACAAAGTGGGACAGTTAGCAATTCTAAAACACAGTGGGACAGTTAGCGATAATAGAGCACACAGAGTAGAACACAAAGTGAAGTGGGACAGTTAGCGATCTAGGACACACAGAGCAAAACACAAAGTGGGACAGTTAGCGATCTAGGACACACAGAGCAAAACACAAAGTGGGACAGTTAGCGATTCTAGAACACACATAGAGCAGAACACAAAGTGGGACAGTTAGCGATGTTAGGACACACAGAGCAGAACACAAAGTGGGACAGTTAGCGATGTTAGGACACACAGAGCAGAACACAAAGTGGGACAGTTAGCGATGTTAGGACACACAGAGCAAAACACAAAGTGGGACAGTTAGCGATTCTAGAACACACATAGAGCAGAACACAAAGTGGGACAGTTAGCGGTTCTAGAACACACAGAGCAGAACACAAAGTGGGACAGTTAGCGATGTTAGGACACACAGAGCAGAACACAAAGTGGGACAGTTAGCGATGTTAGGACACACAGAGCAGAACACAAAGTGGGACAGTTAGCGATGTTAGAACACACAGAGCAGAACACAAAGTGGGACAGTTAGCGGTTCTAGAACACACAGAGCAGAACACAAAGTGGGACAGTTAGCGGTTCTAGAACACACAGAGCAGAACACAAAGTGGGACAGTTAGGTTCTAGAACACACAGAGCAGAACACAAAGTGAAGTAGGACAGTTATCCATCTCCAACACACACCATAAGACTTGAAACAGCAATTGTCAAAATAAAGAAAGAAACAAACATTTCCATCTATCTTCATTGGCACCACCACCACCACAGCACCACCATCACCACCCCCTTTAACACACCACCACCACCACACTACACCCCTAACACACCACCACCCACCACACACCACCACCTACACCACCCCCTTACACACCACCCCACCACCCCCTTTACACACACACCCACCACCACCCACACCCCCTTTACACCACACACACCACCACCCTTACCACCACCACCCACCACCTTACAACCACACCACCACCACCCACACCCTTTACACACCACCACCACCACCACCCCTACCACCCAACCACCACCACCACCACCCCTTTACACACCACCACCACCACACACACACCACCCACCCCCTTTACACACCACCACCACCACCACCACCACCCTTTACAACACACACACCACCCACCACCACTTTACACACCCAACCACCACCACCTTTAACACACCACCACCACCACCCTTTACACCCACCACACCACCCCTTTACAACACCACCACCACACCACCACACCACCACCCTTTACACACCACCACCACCACCACCCCTTTACCACCACCACCACACCAACCACCACCCTTTACACACACCCACACCACCCCTTTACACCCACACACCACCACCCTTTACACACCACCACACACCCCTTTACACACCACCCCACCACCCCTTTACACACCACCACCACCACCACCCCTTTACACACCACCACCACCCTTACACACCACCCCTTACCACCACCTCCACACACCCACCACCCCTTTACACACCCACCACCACCACCCTTTACACACACCACCACCACCACCCCCTTTACACACACCACCACCACCCCCCTTTACACACCACCACCACCACCCCTTTACACACCACACCACCACCACCCTTACACACCACCACCACCCCACCTTACCACCACCACCCCTTACCCCACCACACCCCCTTTACACCACCACCCCACCACCCCCTTTACACACCACCACCACCCCCCTTAACACCACCACCACCCCACCCCCTTTACACACCACCCCCACCACCCCCTTTACACACCCCACCCCCACCACCCCCCCCTTTACATCACCCACCACCAACCACCCCTACACACCACCACCCCTTTACCACCACCCCCCACACCACCCCACCACCCCCTTTACACACACCACCCCCACCACCACCACCCCCTTACACCACCACCACCCCCACCACCCACCCCCTTTACCACACACCACCTACCACCCCCCACCACCACCACCACCCACACCCCCCCTTTCACAACCACCCACCACCACCACCCTTTACACACCACCACCCACCCCCCTTTACCACCCCCACCACCACCACCCTTACCACACCACCACCCCACCCACCCCTTTACACACACCACCCCCACACCCACCCCCCCTTACACACCCACCCACCACCACCTTACCACCACCACCACCACCACCACCCACCCACCACACCACCACCACCCCCCACCCACCACCACCACCAACACACCACCACCACCCCCTTACACACCCACCCACCCCAACACACCACCACCACCTTACACCACCACCACCCCACCAACCACCCCCTACCCTCCCACCACCTACCACCTTTCACAACCACCACCACCCACCTTTACCACCCCCACACACACCCCACCACACCCTTTACACACCACCCCACCACACATCCCCCCTTACACACCACCACCACACCACCACCCCCTTTCACACCACCCCCCACCACCACACCCCCTTTACACACCACCACCCACCATCCACCACCCTTTACACACCACCACCCACCACCACCCCTTTACACCACCACCACCACCCCCTTTACACACCACCACCACCACCACCCCACACTACACACACCACACCAGCCACAAGGTAAACAAAACACCAGCAGCAACACACCCCCCCACCCACCCACTCCCCCCCTACACAGCCACACCCCACCCCCCCCCCCCCCCCCACTACCCTACCAATGGTGAAGAGGGCGTTGTGGCTGAGGTCCAGGTGCTGCAGACTGTCCACGTTGACGAAGTGCATGGAGGACAGCCCGGGCAGCTGGTTGTGCGCCAGGTCCAGGTGCCGCAGCCCGCTGCAGTCATGGAAGATCTTGGTGGACAGGGAGCGGAAGGCGTTGCCCCGCAGCACCACCTTGCTGAGCTTCCGCAGCCCCGTGAACATGGAGGAGGGCAGCGAGGTCAGGTTGTTGTAGCTCAGGTTCACCTCCTGCAGACGCTGGAGGCTGGACATGGCCGGGATGGTGTGCAGGCGGTTCTGGTCCAGGAACACCTGCTCCAGAGACCCCATGCGGGTGAAGGCGTTGTTGCTGATGACCGCCAGGCGGTTGCGGCTGAGATCCAGCACTTGCAGGTTGGAGACTGTGGCGAAGGCTTCCTCGGCGATGACTCTCAGGAAGTTGTCGCTGAAGTCCAGCTTCACCAGCGACCTCAGGCCCGTGAACGTCGTCTCGTCCACGTCCGCGATGCTGTTGTTGGAGAGGTTGAGCTCCTCCAGGCTGATCAAGCTGCTGAACACCTGGAAGGGCAGCACGCGCATCCCGTTAGAGGACAGGTCCAGAACTTTGAGGCTGTACTGGCTGAGGAAAGACTTCTTGGGCAGCATGTGGATGGCGTTGCGGGACAGATTCAGCACCTTCAGGTTGGAGAACTCCTGGAGAACGTGCGGGGGGACGGTGAGGAGCGAGTTGTTTTGCAACTCCAGGACACTGAGGAACTCCAGGTGCGAAAGCCTGTCCCACACGCTGTCATCCAGCCCCATGCTGAAGAGGTACAGGTTCTGCAGGGACAACATGGACTCCAAACTTCCAGGGGGCAACGCTCCTAGATCGTTCTGACCCAACGCCAAAATCCTCAGCTGCGAGCAGTTGAAGAGCTTGACCCTGTGGACGTCGTTCATGACGTTGGCAGACAGGTCCAAGAACTTGAGATCGGGCAGCGCCTGGCAGAACTGCTCGTCCACCTCCCTGACGGCGTTGTCTCCGCAGGAGAGCTGCAGCAGGCTGGGCAGGCTGGAGCCCAGCCAGGGAGGCAGCTTGGAGATGTGGTTGTAGTTCACGTCCAGGATCCCCAGCTGCCTCAGCGGCTGGCTCCCACAGCTGACCCCCGCGTACTCAAAGTCGGCGATGTTGTTGTAGGACACATTCAGCGTGTGCAGGTTGCTGGAGCCACACAGAGGCGGCAGGAAGGTCACCCGGCTCTGGATGATCTGCAGCAGCCGAAGCTTGGGCAGATGGGAGGCGAAGTCGGGGTCAATGTGACCCAGCAGGTTGGCGCCTTTGATCAGCAGGTTCTCCAGCTGGCTGAGACCGCGGAAGACGTTGCGGGGGATGTCGTGGAACTTGCAGTGGAGCAGCTCCAGCTCCTCGAGAGAGGAGAGCTGGGACACCAGGTCCTCGTACAGGTAACTGCGGGCTGGAGTGGAACATCTGCACACAAGCCCGGGAGGGAAAGACCTGGTCAGCTTTGTAACCAGTAACATGTCATCAGTTCAGGTGGAGCTTTTGGGGTGGAGTGGGTTTTGTTTTTAGCAGAAAAAATAACTATAAACGGATAAACAAATATGCAGACAGTTAAGTTGTGGCGCATAACCATGAAGGCCGCAACAGACTGACAAAATCTGTCACCACATGGTCTGAAACACATTACACATCACACGTTGAGATCTCCTGAAACACGTTACAAATGATAAGCTGATATCTGAAATACGTTACAAATCATAAGCTGATATATGAAACAAAAAACAAATCATAAGCTGATATCTGAAACACAATACAAATCATAAGCTGATATCCGAAACACAATACAAATCATAAGCTGAAATATCTTCAATTCCAACAAAGATGTTTCGTTTCAAGAGGAAAGATGATATGGTTCAGAAAGGATAAGGTAATGGTAAAGGTGTTCCTATAACCTAAGTGGTCGTTGGGAAGCGAAGTGTCAGAAACCTCAGCTTCTCCAGGGGCCAGCATATTGAGGGCAGTGCCCATCTCCTCTCCCTCGCTGCTTTACCTTCCTTGACCCTAAACAGGGAAGGTACCCATTTACAGCTGGGTGAACTGGGGGACTGTACTGATGAAGCCAAGGCGCGCAAACAGTCACCCACCCATCCACTTAGTAACCAGTCTCAATGTAGCTTAGCCTTAGCTTGGGGAAAGCGAGTGCTCTGTCAGAAAGGTTACTGTCTTCAAAATCTCATAGCAATGCTGCATTTACTTCTTGCTTGTTTTCTGCTGGTGAATACTTACAAACGGGGAGGTTTTCTCCAGTTCACTTATAGGGAAAGAAATGGGCGCCTAAAGATAAAAGTAAAGGTAAAGGTGTCCCATAACCTATGTGGTCGTAGGGGAGTGAGGCATCAGAGACTTCAGACCTCAGCTTCTCCAGGAACCAGAATATTGAGGGCTGTGCCCATCTCCTCTCCCTCGCTGCTTTACCTTCCCTGATCCCAAAGAGGCAGGTAAAAAGATACAGTGATATATATATATATATATAAATAACACACATTTGATGTTTTGATGATTTAAACGGTCTTTTATTCATCAAACTACGAAATAAATGTATTTCAGATTCAATATTGGTTGTGTTATTGGTACATTACATTGTTGATTATACTTGCTATCATTTTCTTTGGTTAATTTGCATTGCGTTTATGAGTCATAAGGAAGAAAGCAGAAGCATTCTGAATTTTGGAATTCCAGAACCGTATCCTCATTCTTCACTTATATTTCCGGACCCCTCCCCCCCCCCTCCCAACTCTCTCTCTCGCAAAGTTCTTATTCTATGCTGTTCGAAGAAGAAAGATAATAGCAGAACTTATGTAAACTAAGTAATAGATATCAATGCCTTCAGCGCAAAAGAAGAATAGTGTCAAGCGTGTATTTTTGCTGTATTTTGAAATTTTTGGTATCGTACATGCACATCCACTACCCCCATCTCCCGCTTTGTTTAGAATTGTGGCCCAAGGATGATGTTCAATAAAACATTTAAATTTAATATTTCATCCCATTTCATCTCTCTCTCTTAAATTTCTGAGTTCTGAGTTCTCTCTCTCTCTCTCTCTCTCTCTCTCTCTCTCTCCTCTCTCTCTCTCTCTCTCTCCTCTCTCTCTCTCTCTCCCCCCCCCCCCTTCCCTCCTCCTCCTCCTCCCCCACCACCACCACCAAACTCACGTGATGGACATGAGCGCAGAGCGGTGGGCTGGGATGTTCCGGAACAAAGCCTTCTGCTGCTCTGTGCCTTGCAGGCGAGGTACCGTGCAGTTCAGCCAGATCTTGTCCCCTGGCCTCAGCACGTAGCAGTCGCAGATCTGGGCAGGGCAGCTAAACCCCACTCCTCTCCCCCCTCCTCCTCCGGGGCTTCCTGTCAAGGGCGCACGCGTAGAGGAAGCGCTTGCGTCATTTCCGGGTGCAGCGGAATCGGCCATAAGTTGCGGCCCGCCTCGGCCCGTAGAGCTGAAAGAAAAGACGGGTGTGTTGAAGACACTGAAACAACAGCATGAAAAACAGTCATGTCTTGAGGAAAAGTGGAGGAATGCGGTGGAAAGAGGATAGGAAATTAGCGCCGAGTGGAGCAATGAGATCAGTGGGTGAAGGAGTGGTAGTAGGTTATGATGAATGTCAAAGTCCTTCAGATGAGACTATAAACCGAGGCCCCGTGTTCGAACGCATGCAGAACATCTTGCGCACACGTTAAATCCTGTTCCGCTTTTCGGAAGAGTAGGCCATTGTGTGCCGGTGGAAACAGATGACAAAATTTACAAAACCGCATACACACGGGGACTGGATGTAAAAAAGCACACGAGTGCTTATTCCATTATCCTCGATATAAAAGAATAAATAAAATAAATAAATAATAAATGATGATGATAATTCTTCTTATTCGAACGCTCAGACAGCAACTGTTAAAAGGTTAAGGTGTTCTCTTAACCTATGTGGTCGTAGGGGAGCGAGGCATCAGAAACCTCAGCTTCTCCAAGGGCCAGTATATTGAGTGCAGCGCCCATCTCCCTCTCCCTCGCTTTTTTGTCTGTCATATGTGCGAAAATGCGTTGCATTGCCGTTTTAAGTGCCTGACAAGTCAGGCCCAGTGCATCCGGCGAGGGAGAGAATATTCTTTTAAAGTCTTTCTGGAAAAAAAAGGCAGGAGAATGGACCAAGAGGGTAGAAAATAGACAAAGGAGGTGACAGAAAGAAAAGGAACAAGGCAGAAACAAAGAGAGGGATAGAAAAGAGGGAATTTCTGGCACATAATTTCCAGAAGGGCGGAATGCTATTTATGTTGACAGGCCCCCAGCATCTCCACAGAGAAATGATAATGATGACGATGATGATGACGGTAATGATAATTATGATGATGATAATGAAGATAATGAAGATGGTAATGATCACGAAGATGGTAATGATATGGTAAAACATGAGGAAGATGGTGATGATGATGACAACAACGATGATGGCAATGATGATGATGATGATGATGATGATGGTGATGATGATGATGATGATAAAGAAGAGGAGAAAAAGAAGAAGAAGGAGAAGGAGGAGGAGGAGGAGGAGGGGAAGGAGGAGGAGGAGGAGGAGGAGGAGGAAAAGAGACTCTCTTCAGCAAGACTTAGCTGTCATTTGTACAAACTTGCAGGTTCACTGCTCGACTTTCTTTAAAAAAAACAACCCAAAACCCACCATGCAGAATAAAATAAGACAAAAATAAGAAAAATGAGAAAGAAAGCATAGAGTGTGGTGTGGTGTGTGTGTGTGTGTGTGTGTGTGTGTGTGTGTGTGTGTGTGTGTGTGTGTGCGTGCGTGCGTGCATGCGTACGCACGCGCGCGTGTGAGTGTGCGCGTGTGTGTAAACGGCTCTGTCTCACTCTTTCTGTCTTTCCTTCCCATTATTCCCCCCTCCATCCTTGTTCTCTGCTCTCAAGCTCTCTCTTCCCCTCCCCCCTTCCTTTCCCCCCCACTCCTCTCTCTGTCTCTCTCTCTCTCTCTGCCCCCCCCCCCTCTCTCTCTGTATCTCTCTCTGGGCAAAAGAGATAACGTTGACGTCACTACCACAGAATCAATCGACAACTAAGCAGAGCACTGAAATATACGAACCTGAACATAAGACAGAGGGATATAGGAAGAGAAAGAGAAGAGAGAGAGAGAGAGAGAGAGAGAGAGAGAGAGAGAGAGGAGGGGGGGGGGGAGGGAGGGAGAGAGACAGACAGACAGACAGAGAGCAGACAGACAGATAGAGAGAGACAGTGACACATACAAAGATAGAGAGAGATAGAGAAGAAGAGAAGAGAGAGAGAGAGATGAGGAGAGAGGAGAGAGAGGAGAGGAGAGAGGAGAGGAGTGATACAGACAGACAAAGAGAGAAAGAGAAGAGAGAGAGTGATACCAGACAAAGAGAGAGAGAGAGAGGAGAGAGAGAGAGAGAGTGATACAGACAGAAGAGAGAGAAGAGAGAGAGAAGAGAGAGAGATACAGAGACAAGAGAGAGAGAGAGAGTGATACAGACAGACAAAGAGAGTGAGAGAGAGAGAGAGTGATACAGACAAAGAGAGAGAGAGAGAGTGATACAGACAGAGAGAGAGAGAGAGAGTGATAAGACAAAGAGAGAAAGAGAGAGAGATGATACAGACAGACAAAGAGAGAGAGAGAGTGAGAGAGAGAGAGTGATACAGACACAAGAGAGAGAGAGAGAGTGATACAACAAAGAGAGAGAGAGTGAACAGACAGAGAAGTGAGAGAAGAGAGAGAGATGATACAGACAGACAGAGAGAGAGGAGAGAGAGAGAAGAGAGTGAGAGAGAAAGAGAGAGAGAGAGAGAGAGAGAGATTGATAAGACAAAGAGAGAGAGAAGAGAGAGAGAGGTGAAGAGAGAGAGTGATACAGGACACAGAGAGAAGAGAGAAGACAGAGAGAGAGGAAACAAAGAGAAAGATCAAAGAGAGACGAAGGAGAAGAGCAGCAGTGTCAGAGAGCGAAGAGAGGAGAGGATCGAGAAGAGAGGGGAGAGAGAGAGAGAGAGAGATAGAGAGAGAGAAGGATAGAGAGAGAAGAGAGAGATACAGAAGACAAAGAGAGAGAGAGAGAGGAGAGAGAGAGAGAGGAACAGACAAAGAGAGAGAGAGAGAGTGATACAGACAAAGAGAGAGAGTGATACAGACAGAGAGAGAGAGAGAGAGAGAGAGAGAGAGAGAGAGTGATAAAAGACGAGAAGAAAGGAGAGAGAGAGAGTGAGAGAGAGAGAGAGAGAGAGAGAGAGAAGAGAGAGAGAGAGAGAGAGATTGATACAGACAAAGAGAGACAGAGAGAGAGAGGGTGAGAGAGAGAGTGATACAGACACAGAGAGAGAGAGACCCAGAGAGAGGCAAACAAAGAGAGACAGATATTCAAAGAGAGACAATGACAGAGACACAGTGTCAGAGAGCGAAAGAGAGAGAGAGAGAGAGAGAGAGAGAGAGAGAGAGAGATAGAGAGTGGAGAGAGAGAGAGAGAGAGAGAGAGGAGAGAGAGAGAGTGAGAGACGTCTTTGACGTCTTTTTCTTTTCCAAGAGAAACAGAGGAAGCATTCACATACTTTTATGAGAGAGACAGAGACAGACAGAGAGAGACAGAGACAGAGAGACAGTGAGAGATCTGCACACAGACATACCAGGGCACACAACCCAGACAAATATACAGACAGACAGAGTTTCAGAGAAAAAACAGAGACATTCATACGTGCGCACAGAGACAGTATGAGACACAGACAAGAAAACCAAGAATGAAACACACACACATACATACATACACACACAAACCCACCCACTAACACACACACCACACACACACACACACACACACACACACACACACACACACACACAAACACACACGCCTACCCACCCACCTACCCACCCAACCACACACACCCACATCCACCTACCCCCCCCCCCCCCCCCCCTCACCACTCACACACAAACCAACAAGAATAAAACTGATTGACAGACCGACTAATGGCGGACAATCAGAGGAACAGAAATGGAGAGTTCGATGGTTGAAGTGTGCTGGCGAAATGTACAGATTGGGGTTAGAGAAACTAGGTTTTTTTAATATGAGAAAGAGGTCGGGAGAGAGAGGTCGGGAGAGGGTAGAGGGAGAGAGAGAGGTAGGGGGGGGAGAGGGGAAGAGGGAGGGAGAGAGAGGGGAAGAGAGAGAGATAGAAGAGGGGGAAGAGAGAGAGGGGAGAGAGGGAGAGAGGGAGGAGAGAGAGAGGAGAGGAGGAAAGCAGAGAGGGGATGCAGAGAGGGGAGGGAGAGAGAAAAGGGGAGAGAGAGAGGGAGGTGGAGGAGGGGGGAGAGGGAAGAGCGAGAGAGAGGGAGGAGAGAGAGAGAGAGAGAGAAGGGGAGAGAGGAAGGAGGAGGAGAGAGAGGGGGAAGAGAGGGAGGAGGGGAAGAGCGAGAGAGACGGGAGAGAGAGAGAGCGAGAGAAAAGGGAGGGAGAGAGAGAGAAAGAGGGGAGAGAGAGGGAGGGGAGACGAGAGAGGAGAGAGGAGAGAGAGGGAGAGAGAGAGGAGAGAGAGGAGAGAGAGAGAGAGGGAGAGAGAAGAGAGAGGAGAGACACACACAGAGACAAGGAGACAGACAGACGGTGACAGAGGAAAATAACAAAGAAGAACAGATAGAGATAGAGTAACGACAGACACAGAGGCAGAGACGTACATGCATACATACATACACACACACACAAATTCATACACATACACAGGCAGACAGACAGAATTAACAAAGCAAAGCCAGGCAGACAGGCAGATGGTTGGAACAACAGATTTTGAAGAAAAAAGAATTGAGATAAATGAGAGAGAGAGAGAGAGAGAGAGAGATGGGGAGGGAGGGAGGGAGAGGAGAGAGAGAGAGAGAGAGAGAGAGAGAGAGAGAGAGACAATTGACAATTGACACAATTTTATTGTATTTAGCGATCAAGCCATATAGCGCTGCGGCGCGGTAACAACGATATCGAACGCGACGCGATTACAATGACATGGAAACCATGGCAGTGGTGGTATGTACATCAAGATTCGATACATTATTGTCTGTGTCTCAAGTGTCTCAATTTTCAAACCAGCCTTTCCTTTTCCAGTCTACAGCCAGCGAAGTCAGCCCATGTAAGACCGGATCAGGTCCCGAAGATGATGTAACTCCTGCTCAGCACTGGCCACCACTGTCTCTGTGTGTTGTGTGTTAGTACACTGTTTCCCTTTACGAAGTCTGGCAAGCCTGACACGTTCTTCTGGCAACATGTTTTTCTCTTCTTGCTTGATGTACCAGAACACACACTTAGATTCCTCGCCAGGATCTCCATTCCAAGAGTATTCCAGGATGATGTCATCTGATTCACACATCACAATGTTTTGATCAACCGAACTATGTACCACCACCTTTCGAAACCGTGTGTTTCTCTTGCTGTCCCTTAATCGACGCTGTACACGTTTGTCAGTTAGAGTAGACACATACTGTTTCACAATACCAGTATCAGAGTCATCCACTGTGCAGCCAACTGTCAGCTCTTCCTGCACATCAGGCGCCTCAGAAGACACACCGATCTTGTTGTCTGTTGCTGGATCACACAGTAGAACAAGTGAATCTGGTGTGGCTGAGGCATTCAATTCACTGCTGACACATAGTTCTGTGTACACACTGGTTTGTTTTCCTTCTGTTTCCACATCGAGCAGGGAGTCAATGTTACACAAGACCGGCTCTTCCAAGACACTGTTATTGTCACATTGGCGACTTGCCTGTCTTTCTTGGTGTTGTCTACTTCTTTGAACATCGCGACGTCTTTGACAAGGGGGTTTCTTGCGATAGTACTGAACACGGGAGTTACGGTTCAGCACCGGGTCCGCCATTTCTGTTGACACTGGCTTGTCAGCTGGCTTCATTCGCAAGACGAACACAACACTGCCGCTCTCCCCCGCGACTTTCCAACTCGATACGACGTTGTCGATCAGCAGGGCGTTTAAAGTTGTTATTACAGTAGCTGGAAGGCCAGTAACTGACATTTTGAAGCTAAAATGCAAAAATTTGCAGCAGCTTACTAACAGCACACCCGTTCAGTTCTCGTCCCCTCACGTCGTTCCGAGAGAGAGAGAGAGAGGAGAGAGAGAGAGAGAGAGAGAGAGAAGAGAGAGAGAGAGAGAGAGAGAGAGAGAGAGGAGCGAGAGAGAGAGAGAGAGAGAGAGGAGAGAGAGAGAGAGAGAGAGAGAAGAGACAGTGAGAGAGAGAGAGAGACAGACAGACCGAGACAGAGACACACATAGACATTCAGAGAAAGACAGGAATAAACACACACACACACACAGGCAGACAGTCAAATCAGAGGGAGAGAAAGACAGAAACAGAGATATAGAGACAGTGACAGAAAGACAGGCAACAGAGAGAGAGAGAGAGAAAGAGAAAGAGAGAGAGAGAGAGAGAGAGAGAGACAGATAGATTCAGAGAGAGAGAGGGGGGGGGGAGAGAGGGAGAGAGAGAGAGATAGAGAGAGAGAGAGAGAGAGGAGAGAGAGAGAGAGAGAGAGAGAGAGGAGAACGAGAGAGAGAGAGGGAGACAGAGAGAGAGCCAGACAGATTCAGAGAGAGAGAGAGAGAGAGGAGGGGGGGGGGAGACAGAGAGAGAGCCAGACAGGTTCAGAGAGAGAGAGAGAGAGAGGGAAACAGAGAGAGGGAGAGAGAGAGAGAGAGAGAGAGAGAGGAGAGAGAGAGAGAGAGAGAGGAGAGAGAGAGAGAGAGAGAGACAGGAGATAGAGGAGAGAGAGAGAGAGAGAGAGAGAGAGAGAGAGAGAGAGAGAGAGAAAGACAGACAGACATAATTATAGACAGATAGGCAGACAGAGACACAGACAGACAGAGACAGAGAGAGAGAGAGAGAAGAGAGAGAGAGAGAGAGGAGAGAGAGGAGAGAGAGAGAGAGAGAGAGGGGGAGACCCTCTATATACAGAGAAACAAGAGAAATGGATAGGCAGACGGAGCTAGACTGATTCAAAGGAACACTTTCTTGTGCCACTGCGCTCGGACGAGAATGACAGAAGAATGAAGATAAATGAGATAGATAAAACGTTAAAAGGGAGAGAGACAGAGTGAGAGAGACAGAGAGACAGAGAGGAAGACCCTCCAAACACAGAGAGACAGGGAGATGGATAGAGAGACGGGAGCTAGACTTGATTCAAACGAACACTTCCTTGCGCCACTGCGCTTGGACAAGAATGACAGAAGAATGAAGATAGATGAGATTGAGATAGATAAAACATTAAGAGAAAGAGAAAGAGAGAGAGAGAGAGAGAGAGAGAGAGAGAGAGAGAGAGAGAGAGAGAGAGAGAGAGAGAGACAGACAGACAGACAGACAGAGAAAGCGAGAGACAGAGAGAGACAGAGAGAGAGAGAGAGAGAGAGAGAGGAGAGAGGAGAGAGAAAAGAGGTAGGGAGAGAGAGAGAGAGAGAGAGAGAGAGAGAGAGAGAGAGAGAGAGAGAGAGAGAGAGAGAGAGAGAGAGAGAGAGAGAACGATAACAACGTTTTATTTTTTTGAAAAAAAGAAAAACACACGTGACGAGAGAGAGAGAGAGAGAGAGGGGAGAGGGAGAGAGAGAGGGAGAAAGAGAGAGACAGACTCAGAGAGACAGACAGGCAGAGAGAGAGACACACACACACAGACAGGCAGACAGATAGACAGATAGACAAGAGAGTGGGAGAGATAGAGAGAGAGAGACTGAGAGAGTGAAAGTACTGTTATATATAGGAAAACTTTAAAGAATAATTAGAGGAAAACAAAACAAAACAATAAACAACAACAAAAGACATTTCAAAGACAAAGAAAATGCCAAAGGTACTTAACCTTAAAAGCAGAATCTCACCTGGCAAAAGTGGCTTTGTTGATTTGTTTTAAAAAGTAAGTGATATCTTCAGTTTAACGTCTATTCACATTTAGTGATTTTAGAAGGAAAAAGTAAGTGTGTGTGTGTGTGTGTGTGTGTGTGTGTGTGTGCATGTGTGTGTTTTATTTATTTATTTTTTAAGATTTTATTCTTTTATATCGCCTTTTATATCGCCTGTCTAGAAAGCGAAAAGTCCGGGTCTGAAGTGTGCGGCGGTTCGTACCCCGTTTGGACCGGAAACTTTTCCCCCATCCATTAGACCATGAGTGGTGGTCTGGGCGCTAGTCTTTCGGATGAGACGATAAACCGAGGTCCCGTGTGTTACACGTAATTATTTAGCGCACGTAAAAAAACCCACGGCAACAAGAGAGTTGTCCCTGGCAAAATTCTTAGAAAAAAGCCACTCTGATAGGGAAACAAATACAGTTGCAGACAGGAAAAAAGAAAAAAAAATGGGTGGCGCTGCTCTTGTGGCGACGCGCTCTCCCCGGGGAGAGCAGCCCGAATTTCACGGAGAGAAATCTGCCGTGACTTAAAGTGGTATGAAATGAAATCTGAGCGCTTTGATTTGTTGCTTTACAAGATTCAGCGCTATATAAATTCCATACATTATTATTATTATTATAATGGAATAAGCACTTATGTGGTTGTTTACATCCAGTCCTCGTGTGTATGCGGATTTGTAAATTCTGACATCTGTTCCCACCGGCACACAGTGGCCTACTCTTACGAAAAGCGGAACAGGATTTAACATGTACAAGTCTTTTACATCCATCCTTTGGGGGAAAAAACGGATAAAAAAGTGGAAAGAGAGAGAGAGAGAGAGAAGAGAGAGAGAGAGGAGAGAAGAGAGAGAGAGAGAGAGAGAGAGAGAGAGAGAGAGAGGGGAACACTTTTAAAAAAAAAATTACAGGAAAACAAAACAAACAGCAAAAATGAGAAAACCCCACAAAAACAAAACAAAGGAACAAAAAAGGAAAGAAATTTTAAAGAAAAAACTACTACTAAAGATTCTTGAGCTTAAAAGCAGAATCTCACCCAGCCAAAGTGGTTTTGTTAATTTTTTTATATAAAAATGTGTGTGTTTAAAAATGTATGTATTTGTGTCTGTGTTTGTGCGTGTACATGTATGTGTGTGTATGTATATATGTGTGTGTACGCGCGTGTGTGTGTAAAAGAAAAGCCACAGACAACCAAGCAAAACAAAACATCTAAATAGCATAAAAAAGCCATTTCTGAAAATGAAATAACGCCTATGGCAGCAACAACTTTTAAAAAACAAACAAACAACCCTAAATTGTGTTCGGAAATTAAAGCAATAAACCGAGCGAGACACACGCACACACACACACAAACACACACACACAAACAAACACACACACACTCTCACACAAAATCACACACACACACTCTCTCTTTGTCTCTCTCTCTCACACACACACACACAAACACACACACACACACAAACACACACATACGCGCGCGCGCACACACACACTTCCTTCGGATGAGACTACAAACCGAGGTCCCGTAGGCGAACACAAGCAGAACATCTTGCGCACAGTTTCGCGCACAGTTTCGTCCTGTTTCGCTTTTCGGAAGACTAGGTCATTGTGTGCCGGTGGGAATGGATGACAAAATTGACAAAACTGCCTACATACGGGGAATGGATGTAAAAAAGCACATAACTGCTTATTCCATTATCCTCGATATAAAAGAATAAAACAAAATAATAAATAAATAAAACACACACTCATACACACCAACAAACTCATACACAAACACACACACACACAAACACAAACACACACACACACACACACAACGCACAGCACCACACACACACACCTCACACACACACACCTCCTCTCTCTCTCTCCCCTCTCTCTCTCCCCTCTCCCCTCTCTCTCTCTCTCTCACACACACACATTCGAAAGCAAACTTTTAAACTGTGGGTTTTGTTTGCTCCTATTGCGGGCTTTTGAGCAAAGATTGCAAGCCTCTGATAGACAGAAGGATACACAAAAGAAACGAAGAGGAAAAGAAAGAAAGAAGGCCAAGAGGGAATTTGGGGGAGGGGGGGGGGGCGAGGGTGGGGGGGGGGGGGGGGGGGGGGGGGGGGAGAATACGGTCAAGAGAAGAAAAAAACCAAAATTTTTTAGCATCAGCAACAGCACGAGGGAAACAGAATTATGGTCGAAGGGAAAACAGAGGTGTAGTAGGAGGAGAGGAGGAGTAGGAGGAGGAAGGAGGAGGAAGAGGAGGAAGAGTGGTAGTAGTAGTAGGAGGAGGGGGAGTGGTAGTAGTAGTAGTAGTAGGAGGAGGAGAGTGGTAGTAGTATAGTATAGGAGGGGAGGAGGAGTGGTAGTATAGTAGGAGGAGGAGGAGGAGGAGGAGTGGTAGTAGTAGGAGGAGGAGGAGGAGGAGGAGTGGTAGTAGTAGTAGTAGTAGGAGGAGGAGTGGTAGTAGTAGTAGTAGTAGTAGTAGGAGGAGGAGGAGTGGAAGTAGTTAGTAGTAGGAGGAGGAGGAGTGTAGTAGTAGTAGTAGTAGTAGTAGTAGGAGAGGAGGAGGAGGGAGGAGGATGGAGAAGGAGGAGTGTAGTAGAAGTAGTAGTGGGAGTAGTAGTAGCAGGAAGAGGAGGAGTGGTAGTAGTAGTAATAGTAGTATTAGGAGGAGGAGTAGGAGTAGTAGCAGTAGGTGAAGTAGTAGGAGTAGTAGTAGGAGGGGTAGTAGTAGGAGTAGTAGCAGTAGGAGTAGCAGTAGTGGTAGTAGTAGTGTAGTATAGTAGTGGTAGTAATAGTAGTAGTAGTAGTAGTAGTAGTAGTAGTAGTAGTTGTGGTCGTAAGTGGTAGTAGTAGTAGGAGGAGGAGGAGGAGGAGTGCGAGGAGTATATAGTAGTGGTATAGTAGTAGAAGTTATGTAGTGGTAGTATAGCGGTGGTGGTGTGGTGTGGTAGTAGTGCTAGTAGTAGTAGTGGCAGTAGTAGAAGTAGTAGTAGGAGGAGGAGGAGAAGTAGTAGAAGTAGTAGTAGTATAGAAGTAGAAGCAAGAGTGGTAGTAGTAGTGGTTGTAGTGGTGGTAGTAGAAGTAGTAATGGTAGTAGTAAAAGTAGTAGGAGTAGTAGTAGTAGTAGTAGTAGTGGTAGTAGTAGTGGTGGTGGAAGTAGTAGTAGTAGTAGTGGTGGTGGAAGTAGTAGTAGTAGTAGCAGCAACAAGACCAAGAAGAACAGGGATAAGAACACAGACGCACGCACGCACACATATATACACACGCGCGCGCGCACACCACAACACACACACGCACGAACCCCCACCCCCCCCCCCCCCCCCCCCCTTCTCTCTCTGGGCAAGGGCCGGATGGGAAAAAAAAGTGAATTGCTTATCTGTAACCCTGGAAAATAAAGATCATTCATTCATTCATTCATTCAATCTCTCTCTCGCTCGCTTCTTCCTTCCTTCCTTCTTCCTCCCATCCTCCCTCTCTCCCTTCCTTCCATCCTCCCTCTCTCCCTTCCTTCCTTTCTCCCTCCCTCCTTCCATCCTCCCTCTCCCCTTCCTTCCCTTCTCCCATCCCTCCCTTCCATCCCTTCTCCCCCTTCCTTCCCTTCTTCCCTCCCTCCCTTCCATCCTCCCTCTCTCCCTTCCTTCCATCCTCCCCTCTCCCTTCCTCCTTCCCTCTCTTCCTTCCTCTCTCCCTTACCTCCTTCTTCCTTCCCTCCCTCCCTTCTTCCTTCCCTCCCTCTCTCCCTTCTTCCTTCCATCCTCCTTCCCTCCATCCTCCCTCCATCTCTTCATCCCTCCCTCCCTCTCTTCATCCCTCCCTCCCTCCCTCCTTCCTTCCTTCGCTCTTACTCTCTTCTCGCAGGAGCCATCACGGGTGGACGCAGCGTGGATGGGGGTGTGGCGGGTCGTGATGTAGATGACGCTGTCACAGATTCACCCGACGCCGCCGCCGCCGCTGCTGTTGCTGTAGCAGCAGGTAGCACAGACATCATAACGGCTGCCTGCATCACTGATACGGCTGCCAGGGTCTGAGGAGCCAGCATCCCCATCATCATCGCCATCGTCATCATCGTTGTCGTCATCTTCGTTCTTGTTAGTGAAAATTCAGAAGCCAATGCTGTCCTGGTAAAGGAGAAGAAGAGGATTTGGTTCCTTCATACCTGAAACACAGAAGAAGGTTTTCAGTGTAATCAAGGGTTGATGAAACATTGCTGGGGAAAATAAAGATGCTATAGACATTTTTTTGGGAAATAGATTCCATAGAAAATTTCTGGAAATAGATGCTATGGACAGTTTTTGGAAATTGATGCTACATTTTCTGGAAGTACACTCTACAGACAAATTTTGGAAAGAGATGCTAAAATTTCTGGAAGTACATTCTATAGACGATTTTTGGAAATAGATACTATGAATAATATCTGAAAAAACAGATGCTACAATTTCTGGAAATTGCTACTACAGACAATTTATGGAAATAGATGCTAAAAGCAGTTTCTGGAAATAGATGCCATAGACAATTTCTGGAAACAAATACTATAGACAATTTCTGGAAATAGATGCTACGGGCAATTTCTGAAATTAGATGCTGTAACTAATTTCTGGAAATACACACTACAGATAATTTCTGGGAAAAGGTGCTAAAAACACTTTCTGGAAATATATATTACAGGAGATTTCTGGAAATAAATACTACGGACATTTTCTGGAAATAGATGCTATAGACAATTTCTGGAAATACATGCCAAGATAAAATTTCTGGAAACAGAGACTATAGACAATTCCTGGAAACAGATGATATAGACACTTTCTGGAAATAGAGACTATAGACACTTTCTGGAAATAGATGCTATAGACAATTTCTGAAAATAAATGCTACAGATAATTTTTGGAAAAGAGACGCTATAGACACTTTCTGGAAGTAGATGCTACAGACAATCCCATCACCTCATGGAAGAGAACTTTAGGTAGGTGCAACACTTCTGACAATAAGACCAAAACAACAACAACAACAACAACCCACCCTGAAAACAAACACCAACCTCAACTCTTAAGACACACACACACACACATGAATGAATATCTCCGACATGCAGTAAGCACACACTCATCAACCATTCGCTACAAAAGAAAACCTCACAATACGAGCTTAACTATTGATCATGATATTAGATAATCATTGACATTCAACACTGCATAACAAGGTATCCAAGATCTCTGAAGCATAGATCGAAATTAAAAAAAAAGAAAAGGGGTGGGGAGAAAACATGCTCCAAAACCCACTCGAAACCAAAAACAAGAAACAGACTTTGAACATTCTCTTGCAAACGAAATTAACAAACCGCAATATTTTCAAGTAGCGTGTTTTAATACCCTCTACAACACGATCACCATTGTATAAAATGAAATACAAAATCAGTCTGTTTATACGTTACAAAAGAATGCAAAATCAAGTCTGTTGAACTGACCCACTTCTTCACACTCCTACCCCAAAGCGGCTTCAGATTTCTGATAGCAATATTTTTCAATAGCGAAAATGCCAACGTACTTAACTTGCATCGATAAAACTTTTGTTCATTACACATTCTGCAATATGAAACTATCGCAGCCATAAAGGCAGACTGCAACATTTTGTTTATACGAAGACTTGTCAAGCGTCTTTAACTTTTATGGTTACTTTTTGCTTTGTTTGTTTGTTTCTTTGTGTATTAGAAGACTTGTCAAGTGTCTTTAACTTTTATTGTTTTTTCCCCTTTGTTTGTTTCTTTTGCTTTCTTTGTTTTTCTTCCTTCTTTCCTCTCTCTCTCTCTTGTCTCTTTCTTTTCATTTCCTTCTTTGTTTGCTTGTTTCTTTTCTTTTTCTCTTTTCTTTTCCTTTCTTTTTTTTCTTTCTTTGTTTCTTTCTTTTTTTCTTCCTTCCTTCCTCTCTCTTTTCTTTCTTTCCTTCTTTGTTTTGCTTGTTTCTTTCTTTTTCTCTTTTCTTTTCCCTTTTTTTTTCTTTCTTTGTTTCTTTCTTTTTTTCTTCCTTCCTTCCTCTCTCTTTCTTTCTTTCCTTCTTTGTTTGCTTGTTTCTTTCTTTTTCTCTTTTCTTCCTTTCTTTTCTTTCTTTGTTTCTTTCTTTTTCTTCCTTCCTTCCTCTCTCTTTCTTCTTTCCTTCTTTGTTTGCTTGTTTCTTTTTTTTCTCTTTTCTTCCTTTCTTTTTCTTCTTTGTTTCTTTCTTTTTCTTCCTTCCTTCCTTCTCTCTTTCTCTTTCTTTCCTTCTTTGTTTGCTTGTTTCTTTCTTTTTCTCTTTCTCTTCTTCTTTTTCTTTCTTTGTTTCTTTCTTTTTCTTCCTTCCTTCCTTCTCTCTTCTTTCTTTCCTTCTTTGTTTGCTTGTTTCTTTTCTTTTTCTCTTTTCTTCCTTTCTTTTTCTTTCTTTGTTTCTTTCTTTTTCTTCCTTCCTTCCTCTCTCTTTCTTTCCTCTTTGTTTGCTTGTTTCTTTCTTTTTCTCTTTTCTTCCTTTCCTTTTTCTTTCTTTGTTTCTTTCCTTTTTCTTCCTTCCTTCCTCTCTTCTTTCTTTCTTCCTTCTTTGTTTGCTTGTTTTCTTTCTTTTTCTCTTTCTTCCTTTCTTTTTCTTTCTTTGTTTTCTTTCTTTTTCTTCCTTCCTTCTTCCTCTCTCTTTCTTTCTTTCCTTCTTTGTTGTCTTTTTTCTTTTCTTTTTCTCTTTTCTTCTTCTTTCTTTTTTTCTTTCTTTGTTTCTTTCTTTTTCTTCCTTCCTTCCTCTCTCTTTTCTTTTCTTTCCTTCTTTGTTTGCTTGTTTCTTTCTTTTTCTCTTTTTCTCCTTTCTTTTTTCTTCTTTGTTTCTTTCTTTTTTTTTCCTTCCTTCCTCTCTTTTCTTTCTTTTCCTTTCTTTTTGCTTGTTTCTTTCTTTTCTCTTTTTCTTTCCTTTCTTTTTTTCTTTGTTTCTTTCTTTTTCTTCCTTCCTTCCTCTCTCTTTCTTTCTTTCCTTCTTTGTTTGCTTGTTTGTTTCTTTTTCTTTCTTTCTTCTTTCTTTTTCTTTCTTTGTTTCTTTCTTTTTCTCCTTCCTTCCTCTCTCTTTCTTTCTTTCCTTCTTTTGTTTGCTTGTTTGTTTCTTTTTTTTTTCTCCTTTCTTATTTCCTTCCTATCTGTTTCTTTCTTTGCATTTTTTAAAATTTTTCTTCCTTCCTCTCTTTCTTTCTTTTCCATTTCCTTCTTTATTTGCTTGTTTCTTTCTTTCTTTCTCTCTTTCCTTCTTTCACCCCTTCCTTTCGAGTGTTATGTAACTTTTCATTCAATCATTCATCCATTCATTCATTCATTCATCCATCCATCCATTCATCCATCCATCCATCCACTCATTCATCCATCCATTCGTCCATTCATTCATTTATTCACTCACTCATTCATTCATTAAATAGTTTTGCAATATGAAACCATCGCAGCCATA
>CM054145.1:10667090-10677090 GCA_028751875.1 Rapana venosa
AGTGATTTTTTCATACCGGTGTGCAGCCTGTTTATGCTCGCTATTTCGCTTCGTCCTATGTAATGAGTGAGTCTACGGCATGGTGACTAAGGTGTCTGTGTCGTGTTGTGATCACAGTCTTTATGTAGTAGTAATGCTCTCTCTGTAGCCCTGGGTTGCTGTAGCTTGTGTAGTCAGAGGGGGGGGGGGGGGGGGGGGGGGGGGTTGGGTAAGATTCGTTATGTCAGGAGCTCTAGACATCATCAGTCGCAAATCGCTGATGCTGAGACATATACACATACACACTGTCTTTGTCTGCGTCTGTCAAATGTCGGTCTGTCTATCTGTATGTCTGACTGCCTGTCTATGTTTGTCGGTCTCTGTCTGGCTGTCTCTGTTTGTCTATCTGTCTGTCCTGATTCAATCTACAGTCTGTCTATACACAAACACATTGGGATAGATAGGTAGATAGATAGATAGGTAGGGAGATATATAGGTATATAGATAGGTAGATAGATTCATAGACAGATGGATAGGCAGATAGAGACAGACAGAGACACACACACATACACACAGGCACACACACACACACACACACACACACACACACACACAGACGCACACACACACACACTCTTCCTCCCTCTCATGTTTAACTCCCTTCTGCAACCCCGTCCATCCGTCCCAACGTCCCTCTCCCTTTCATTCGTCCATGTGGACTGTGGAGGGAAGGTGTGTGTGTGTGTGTGTGTGTGTGTGTGTGTGTGTGTGTGTGTGTGTGTGTGTGTGTGTGTGTGTGTGTGTGTAAAAGCAAATCCATGTGCATGCATTGATCAGAACTAATGTAACCCACACATTGGAATCCTTTTCCATTTCACGCAGTGGTTGTCATAGGGCTTCCAACACTGATTGCATCCAATGCTATCATTGACTTAGTCACACATACCTTTAAGTCTGTGTGTGTGTGTGTGAGTGTATGTGTGTGTGTCTCTCTCTGTCCGTTTGTTTGTTTGCTTTCCTGACTGGTTGTATGTTCGTACGTGTGGTGTGTGTGTGTGTGGTGTGTTGTGTGTGTGTGTGTGTGTGTGTGTGTTGTGTTTGCGTGTATGTGTGTGTTGTGTGTGTATGTGTTATATGTGTGTGTATATATGCATGCATCATGTATGTGTGTGTGTTTGTGTTTGATATGTGTAGTATGTGTGCGTTGTTGTGTTTGATGTATGGTTGTAATGTATGTAGTGGTTTTGTGTGTGTTTGGTATGTATGTATGAATGTATGTATGTATGTTGTGTTTGTGTGTGTTTGTATGTATGTATGTATGTATGTATGTTATTATGTATCTGTGTGTGTTGTGTTTGTGTTGTATGTATGTATGTATGTATGTATGTATGTATTGTGATGTATGTGTATGTATGTATTGTGTGTGTATGTATGTATTAGTTGTGTGTATGTATGTATGTATCTGTGTATGTTATGTATGTATTTGTGTATGTATTATGTATGTATGTATGTAGTGTGTTTGTGTGTTTGTGATGTATGTATGTACATGTATGTATGTATGTATGTATCTGTGTATGTATGTATGTATGTAAATGTATGTATGTATGTATGATGTATGTATGTTGTATGCTTGTGTTGTTTGTGTGTGTTTGTGTGTGTATGTATGTATGTATGTATGTATGTTTGTATGTGTCTGTGTATGTATGTATGTCAAAGTCAAAGCAAAACTTTCATTTTCAGGTGGTACATTGAATAAGCAGTACAAATGGATTTTTTTCACCAATGTATGTATATGTATGTAATTGTGTATGTGTGTGTATGTAAACATGTGTGTATGTATGTATATGTATGTGTGTGTCTATCTGTGTTCTGTCTGTCTGTCTGTATGTATGTATGTGTGTGTTTGTGTGTCTGTATGTATGTATACATGCATGCATGTGCGCCCGCCTGTGTGTGTTGAAGAAGTGTTTCTGTTTTGTATTGGCATGTGGTCTCTTTGTTCTATATGTGGTTTGCTGATCTCTCTCTCTCTCTCCTCTCACATACCCCCCCCCCCCCCCCCCACACCCCTACACATAAACACAACACCCAACAACACCCCCCCCCCCCCAAACACACACACTCACTCATACAAATGCAAATCCATACAAAATCTCCTTTCTTCCTGAGCTTGGCATTTCTAGTGTACATCAGCATAAAGGATGTCAAAGACGAAGAAAGTCAAAAATGCATCGTCTGCTTCAGACACGCAATAACGTGCTCTGACACTCCTGACACCTCTCTTTCTTCTCTTCCACAGCTCTCCGCTTCAGCCAAACTTCTTCTGCCATCTTTCAGGATACCAGCTTTCATGTGTCTATGTCAAAGAGACGAGGGCTGTTTACTGTCCCCCTTCATAGCCCTGTCTGTGTGTTTTCTATGTGGAGAGATTTTGTCATCTTTTTTGTGGTTGTTGTTATCTTGCGTGACGGTGTTTTATATTCTTTGGTTCATATTCATAACTGTTATCATCTCTACAGTCGTTGTGGATATCACGTTGCCATCATGGTCATGATCATGATCATGATCACCACCAGTACAACCAGTGCAACCACCACCATCTTTCTGCTCTTCTTCTTCCTCCTCCTCCTCCTCCTCATCGTCATCATCAGCAGCAGCACATCCATCGTCGTCATTGTCCTTCTCCTCCTCCTCCTCCTCCTCCTCATCATCATCATCATATGTGTGTGTGTGTGTGTGTGTGTGTGTGTGTGTGTGTGTGTGTGTGTGTGTGTGTGTGTGTGTGTGTGTGTAAGAGTGAGTGAGTGAGTGAGAGAGTATTTGTGTGAGTGTGTGTGTATATGTGTGCGCGCGCACGCGTGCTTACGTGCACGCGTGCGTATGTGTATGCACTTAATTGCATGCGTGTGTGTGTGTGTATGCACGCGCGTGCGCGTAAGCGCTCACATATGCATGCACGCGTGCGTGTACGTGTGTGGTTTCGTTTGCTATTGTTATTACTTGTGGGTTTTTTTCCTTCTTCTTCTAGGCCTACCCCAAACTTGTTACTGAAGCCGCTATCTTCATGCCCGACAAAATATTGGGCCCAGGAAATAGGGCAGGACGATGGGGTGGAGGGGGGGGGGGGGGGGGTCTAGGAGAAAGCAGAGAGGGGTGGAGGGGGGGGAGCAATCCCAAGGTAGGGAGGGAGGGGTGGGGGGAGGGGTGTTAATCGCCCTCTTGGCATCGCTCTCAGACAAGGTAACGACCAGGCCACCATTTGTGCCATTTCTCGGGAGAAGACCTCAGTCTTTTAACAAGGAACTGAAGGCCTGTGATCAGCATCTCCACACCGAGTGAGCTGACTCACACCCTCCTCCTCTGCCTACCTCTTGATGTTCTGGTGACGATAAGCATGACAGTGCTTTAAAAAAACAACAACAACCCTAAAACTTATGTTTTTAAAATTGTCGGTTTTTGATGAAATGATATGGTTTACTGGTTTTCTTCCCACGAAAAGGGAGTCTTTTGATTGATTTTTTAAATAATCAATGGATAAATGATAAATGGATGCTAGTGTGAAATAGGGAACTGACAATTTCAAATATTGAAATAAAGAGGAGCATACATAATCACATTTAAACGTATCATGCAATGACAGCAGTCCTTTTTCTCACTGAAAAACAGAAAAAAAGATTGTAAACTGAAAGAGCAAATAAACGAAGGTAGGCAATTATAACAGAAGAAGAAAATAATCAGCAATAAATACCTCAACTGTTTCCAAAAAACAGCAAAGTCATGAACTAGAACAGCTCTCTCTCTCTCTCTCTCTCTCTCTCTCTCTCTCTCTCTCTCTCTCTCTCTCTCTCTCTCTCTCTCTCTCTCTCTCCCACCCCCTCTCCCTCCCTCATATGGAGCATTCACCTCTTTGAAAGAAGGATAAAGGCAGTTGCGATGAGATGCTTTCTCAAACTCCTTAGTATCTCATAAAGAGATCACATCACTAATGAGGAAGTGAAAACCAGAACTGAACACACCATCAAACTATATGAAGAGCTCCTGACTTCAGTGAAAAAACCGCAAACTTAAATGAAACAGGCACGTCGCACGAACATCTGGACTGGCCAAGACTGTCCTACAGGGAACAGTACAAGGAGGGAGACGAAGAGGCAGACAGAGAAAATGATGGGAAAACAACATTAGAGAGTGGACTGGCCTTCAGTGGAACGGTTTTCTATGGAAAGATAAGGACCGCAGAAAATGGAGGAAGCTGGTTGTAAGATCTTCAGTGGTGCCCCAACGGTCTACAAGACTATGAGACAGGTGAAGGTGATACAGTTTGAAATAAATGATCAGAAAGAAACAGGCAAGGCTTCCCATAGACCTGCTAAGTTCTGTCTATGCCTTTTCTCTCTGTTCTTCTTCCCTCCAGTTCGGAGGCATCACTGAGGCACTAGAGTGACCCTTTAAAGCAGTGTGTCTAGTGAAGTTGACCCTGGCCCAGCCTGTTCCTCTCCACATCCCACATGGAACATAGGCCCTGTATGTGCATCGATCATACGAAGACATCAACGAAAACGACATTGTTTCTATAATTATGTAATAATAATAATAATAATAATGTATGGAATTTATATAGCGCTGAATCTTGTAAAGCAACAAATCAAAGCGCAACATGTTATTTTCCTTTACACACAGTACCATGGATTACAGTCTCACACCCCAAAGCAAAAAGAGTTGGCACAAACAGATTTTTATAAGTAAAAAAAAGAAGGTAAAGTAAAGGTGTTCCCATAACCTACGCGGTCATAGGAGAGCGAGGCATCAGAGACCTTCAACTTCTCTAGGAGCCAGCATATTGAGGGCGGCATCCATCTCCTCTCCCTCGCTGCTTTACCTCCCCTGACCCTAAAGAGAGCATGTACCCATTTACAGCTGGGTGAACTGGGAAACTATACTGAAACCAAAGCGGCTAACCATCACCCATCCACATGGTAACCCACACCAATACTGCTTTAGGCAAAGCCGAGCAAAGACTCAAACCCAAATCTCTCCCAATCACAAAATCAGTGTTCTAACCAGCTTGCTAGCTATTCAGCCTTCTTCCTGAGCTCTGTAGCTTGTTCCAATTAAACGGCGCAGATCCCATGGGAGGGGGCCTTTGATAGCAAAGCAGCGCACAGGGCTGTGTGCAAAGGCTGGGTAATGAGATAGCGCTTTGTCCCCGTGTGCCGGTCGTTTCGTTTGGACCTTCGTGCAGTGCAGTGCAGTGCAGGGCAGGCCTATGGGTCTTTTGCTGACAGGCAAACAACCGTCAATGCCGCATTAACTGCACTAAATGGTCGATCACTTCTGCGTTTTATCCCATTGTCTTGTGAATGTTTTGGCGACTTTGAAAGGGTGATGAGTGAGGAAGGGGTGGGGTGGATGGGGGTGGGGTGGGGAGGTTGGTGTAAAGTGTGTGTGTGTGTGGGATGGGGGGGGGGATTGTGTGTGTGTGTGTGTGTGTGTGTTGGGGGGAGGGGGGCGTCTGTGTGTGGTGTGTGTGTATGGTGTGAGTGTGTTTATGTGTGTTGGGGATTGTGGTATGGGGTGGTTGGTGGGTGTGGTGTGGTGTGGCGTGGTGTGGTGTGGTGTACTGTAGTGTACAGTGAGTGTTTGTGTATGTGCATGTGTGTGTGCACTCACATTCACACACACGTGAGCACGTGTGTTCATCCTCAATTTTGTTATTATACACCTCACATATCTCTCCATGATTCCTCTTACCACAGTCCACAAAATCTCTCTCACACACACTCTCTGCCCCTCCTCTCTCTCCGTCCTTCTCTCTTTCTCGCTCCCTCTCACTCTCTCTCCCTCCCCCCCCCCCCCCCCCCCCCCCCCCCCCCCCCCCCCCCCCCCGTGTCTAAGTGGCATCATCTCCTCTGATTTAAACCCACTCTGTGCTGCTCTTCTGTTTTCTCTACCCCACCCACCTCCATCCTTCGTCCTTCACCTTCCTGTTTGTGTGGACCCAGTTGGTCAGGGAAGTAGAGAAGTGAAAAGCAAAGCCATGTGTGTGGACACTGATCACTGCCATGAACCAGCTGTCTGGAAATCCTGTCCATTTCATGCAGTCTTTAACACCAGCCTGACACACTGCTTGCATGCAGTCCGCTGCTAGCTATTATTTGTATACCTGGTCACACATAAGGCTTGGCTGGTCTGTTTCTGCATGGCTGTGTTGTGAGTGATGGTATAGCTTGCGTGCGTGCACATATGTGCGCTTGAGTGTGTGTATTCATGTGTATTCTTTGTGTGTGTGTGTGTGTGTGTATGTGTGTGTGTGTGTGTGTGTGTGTGTGTGTGTGTGTGTTGGTTCCTCACTTTAACTTTTTTCCACTTATAAGTGATATTAGACGAGTGTGTGTGTATGTGTGTGAGTGTGTGGATGGGTGTGTATGTCAAGTCCAGTCCAATTTTATTTCCAGATGGTACATTGAAATGTGTGTGAGCGTGCGTGTGTGTGTGTGGGTGCGTGCGTACGTGTGTGTGCATATGTGTGTGTGTGCCTGTGTGTGCCTGTGTGTGTGAGAGAGAGAATGTATGTATGTATGCGCATGCATGCATATGAGTGTTTCCATACATATATGCCTGTATGCATGTATCCGTCTGCAAATGTACATGCATGCATATGAGTGTTTCCATACATATATGCCTGTATGCATGTATCTGTCTGCAAATGTACATGCATGCATATGAGTGTTTCCATACATATATGCCTGTATGCATGTATCTGTCTGCAAATGTACATGCATGCATATGAGTGTTTCCATACATATATGCCTGTATGCATGTATCTGTCTGCAAATGTACATGCATGCATATGAGTGTTTCCATACATATTGCTGTATGCACGTATCTGTCTGCAAATGTACTTTGCATGCATATGAGTGTTTCCATACATATATGCCTGTATGCATGTATCTGTCTGCAAATGTACATGCATGCATATGAGTGTTTCCATACATATATGCCTGTATGCATGTATCTGTCTGCAAATGTACATGCATGCAACCATGCTTGCATACTTTTACATGTGTACTTGCATGCATGCATGTGTGTGTGCATAGGAAAATATGTCCTGATGTGTGCATATATCTGCATTTGTGCACGTACAATATACAAAGAAGCGGGCATACATTCCAACACAACCTGGCTGAATTATAACACAGATAAACAGAATGACATGGCGCTTTTGTGAGGTTTCTGTTTCTGCCGGTTCCCATAACGAGCAAAACAAAAAACGCATGCGCTGTCAAAGGCAAGGGGGAATAATCGGCTGTAACCACTCTTTATTGAGCCGTTACATACTGAACCCTCTTCTCCTATCGGCTCTTTTACTGCCTCAGTTTACATCTGTTCATGTCAAGGCGAGAGTGGGTGGGAACTTTAGCAATGCTAGTTGTTTGGTTTTTTCCTCATTGCTAATTCTTCTGTTTTTCCGTTGTTATTTATTTGTTTTTATACGTGTTTGCTTTTTGTTGTTTGATTTTTCGCTTTTTATTGTTATCATGATCAGGACCATGATCGTGATCTTCATGATTATATAATCATCATTATTATCATTATTGCTGCATCAATCACAACCTCCTTTTACGACTTTTTCTTCCTCTAGATTATGATTCTGTTTAAACCCAAATCACCCTTTTCTCTCCTTTTTCCTTCCTTCTCTTCCTTCTTGATGACAGTGGTACAACCTTCATCAAAATTCTCATCACCAAAAAACCTTCAGTGTAAACAGACTTGGTAGTTTACGCAGAGCATTAAATCTGCATCACTCATATTTATTATTAGTTAATTTTTTTTATACCACTTTTAAGTCACAAGATTTCTCTACGTGAAATTCGGATTCCTTGATTGTGCTATCATTGTTCTATCTAAAAACAATTAATGTACTTGAGAAGAAGTCAGCACAGGATGGGAATGTATAGGAGAGTGTAGAGCGAGGATGATGGCATTCCTCAAGTATTGGTTAACTGCCGTCATGACTTCACTTTCAGACATGGTAATGACCAGGTCACCATTTGCCCGATTCCTCCAGAGATAAGGGGTCAGTCATCCTTTGCCCAAGGGATGAAAAACTCTGACCAATATCTCAGCAGTGGACTTGCTCAAACGCTTGAGTGATTATCTCTTTTTGGTCTGGTGACAAACACTAAAACTGGTTTTATTCTTCTGTTTATTCATTTGAGGTGGGGTGGGTTGAACTCAGAATGTACATTTTCAGTAAAGAAAATAGTAATTGAATAATGGGGGAAAAGGGTATGGGGATCAATGTATACAAACTCACAATCCAATTATAATAATTTTGATAACAAAAATCACAAAGAAGAAATTAATGGTAACGTAAACAAACAAATAAAAATATCTTGTAATCACATATTTCTCTGTCACAAAATAAGTAATAAAAGGTAAAACACCCTGGCCTTTTCTTCATCATTTAGACTGCACACACACACACACACACACACACACACACACACACACACACACACACACACACACACACACACACACACACACACACACACACACCTCCCAACCTCCCAAATCCTTCAAACACACACTCACACCCAAACCCAAACCCAGACTCAAACCCCCTAGATATAATATAGATTGCTCCAAATCACAAATCTGCCCTGTTCAATTCCCCCCCCCCCCCCCCCCTCCTTCTCTGCTGGTTCTGCCTCCCCCTCCCCTGCTGGTTCTGCCTCCCCATCCCCTGTGGCGTGTTGCAGCCCATGGCACAGGATCCCAGGGGAGTTACCCTTTGATGTCACATCAGCGCAAACCCCGTGACTAAAGGCCGGGTAATGGGACCGCTCTTTGGTGCTGTGGGCCGATAATGTGGACCTCTGTGCAGACCAATGGGTCTTTGGCCGACAGGCAAACAAGGCCCAGTGATGCATTAACTGCAAGGAACCATCGATCACTTCAACTGTGTTTTGTCCGATCATTGTCTTGCGAATGTTTGGAGCGTTGGAAGGATTGTAAGGTAAGGGTAGGGGGGTGGGGGGTGGGGGGGTGGGGTAGGGAGGGTGTGTGTGTGTGTGTGTGTGTGTGTGGTGATGTGTGTGTGTGTGTGTGTGGTGATGATGATGATGATGATGTGTGTGTGTGTGGTGATATGTGGATGTGTGATAAGGTGTGATTTTTATGTTTCTATTTATTCATCAGTTTATTTACTTACCTATTTTACTTCAAAGGTAATGGAATATGCATTTGATGTGGTTTTTCTACATCCAGTTCCCGTGTACATGCGGTTCTATAAATTTTGTTATCCATTCTCACAGGGGTACAATGTCCTCACTCTTTCAAAAGGCAAAACAGGTTTTAATATGTGCACAAGATGTTCTCTGTGTGTTCACACATGCGACCGTGGTTTATAGGGTTGTGTGTATGTGTGTATATGTGCGTATGTGTGTGTATGTGTGTATGTGTACATTCGTGCGTGCATGCATGCATGCGCGCGTGGTTACATATGTGTGTGTAGGTGCTTGCATGCATGTGAACGTGCCTGTGTGTGTGAGTATGCATGTACGTACATGCATGCTCGAGAGCACTCATGTGTACAAGCCTGCATGAAAGCATTTGTGTGCATGCGTATGGACATATACATGTATGATCATGAATATGCACACATATATACTCAAGCACTAATATATGTGTACACTTATATGGCCTACACAACCTAACCATAATATTTTGCATCTTATGTGTCTCTTCATCCTTTGAATTATCATAACTTTGTCCACAGGCCATCTATCCTCGTTATTCCCTATTCCTCTACCAGTGTCTCCCCTCTACTTTCCTTGATTGTGCAGAACTCATCTCCATGTCTAAACAAGGCATTTAAGTATAGAGAAACAGTTCCCTCGTAATAACTGCAATTGTTTCAGCATTGTTCTGTTTCCCACCTCAATTGTCAATTGACTGCCTGTTGTTCTCTAGACCCCTTCAGAAGAAGCCATGGCCTAAAATGAATAAATCATCCCCA
>CM054145.1:10687090-10692090 GCA_028751875.1 Rapana venosa
GTCTAGACAGCCACAACAGTGTGCAAAGCAGTGCTGATGGAATGCACTTTTTCAGCTCAGATGCTCATATCCATACTCTTTTTCAAGGTATACAATGTTCCCCCATTTAAGTTTTGGAAAACCGTTTGGGGATGGTTAAGTAGGCCCACAAGAACTCACAACAAGATAAAAAAGATTTTGAAGCAACAACTTATTTTTGCCAGTGACCATTTTTGAGGAAATACTTCTGGACTAAAAACATCCATTGCCTGCACCAGTTTTTACCAGTGCTACACCAGACGGGCTAAGCCCAGTGGTCAGAGCACTCGCTTTCTCCCAGCTAAGGTTAAGCAGTATCGAGCGTGGTTACCACTTGGATGGGTAACCGTTTGCGCACCTTGGCTTCAGTACAGTTCCCCCAGTTCACCCAGCTGTAAATGGGTACCTGCCCTCTTTAGGGCCAGGAAAGGTAAAGCAGCGAGGGAGAGGAGATGGGCGCCGCCCTCAATATGCTGGTCCCTAGAGAAGTGAGGTCTCTGACGCCTCGTCCCCCTACGACCTTATAGGTTATGGGACACCTTCATCTTTACCTTACACCAGGTATTGTCAGTGCTACACCAGTTATTGGGGACGGGATAGCCTGGTGGTTAGAGTGTTGCGCTTGTGATCTGCTGATCCGAGTACGAATCTAGTTCAAGAGGATTTTCCCCCTAGAGTTAACATCAGTGCCGACCCCACTCCTCCCAAAAAGGTCATTCGTATGAGACTGTAAACCGAGGTCCCGTGTGCGAACGCACGAAGAACATCTTGCACACAAGTTAAAACCCGTTCCGCCTTTTGGAAGAATAGGCCATTGTGTGCCGGTGGGAACGGATGACAAAATTAACAAAACCGCATACACACGGGGACTGGATGTCCAAGAAAAGCTCATGAGTGCTTATTCCCTTATCCTAAAAATAAAACAATAAATAGATAGGTAGATAAATAAATAACAGAATAAGTAAATAGATAGATAAATAAATAAATAAAGGACAAAGTCGCCATCATGGAGCCTTCAGCCACTACAGGCGCTTTGAGCGTGTCTATGATCAAAGATGGCTGTCTTTTGGGGCCTCGGCACAAATCATGCCATGTTTTTACAAAGCAAGACGACAATTTGGGAGGAGGAGAGAGAGAGAGAGAGAGAGTGAGAGAGAGAGAGAGAGAGAGAGAGAGAGAGAGAGAGAGAGAGAGAGAGGTGGGGGTGGGGGTGGCGAGTGTAAGGGATTGTGGTTCTTTCCCTTTGTGAGAACTGTGGAAGAGAATGTGTATCCAAGAATAGAACACGGCTTTGATGCCAGTTTGTCTTCTCTCCAGAACTGCCTTTGAAGTAGGGGTTAGATGGATAAAAATGACTGTCAGTTCCCTCAGCCAAATCTATCACTTAATCAACCAGCTGGCTATTCGCAATGTTTGTTTCTCTCATGTTCTCGGATATTTTGATGTTGATGCAAAAAATTGCTCTCATCATTCCTGATCTTTCCTTCACTATACCGTCAGGCATTAGTGTCTTCGTAGTATCACCATATAATAGCAAGGAGGAGGAGGAGGAGAAGGAGGAGCAGGAGGAGCAGGAGGATCATGAAGAGAAGCAGGAGGAAGAGAAGAAGATGAAGTTGTTGTTGTTTCAAGGAGTGAGGAAGAAGGAGGAGGAGGAGGGGGAGGAGAGGAAGAGGAAGAAGAAGGAGGAGGAGGAGGAGGAGAGGAGAAGGAGGAGGCGGAGGAGGAGAACAACAACAACAATAACAACAACAAGAAAACAAGAACAAGAACATGAAAGAAAAAGAAGACGAAGAAGAATTGTGAATAAGAAAAAGAAAAGAAGGAGACAAGAAAGAAGAAGAAGAAGAAGAAGAAGAAGAAAGATGAAGAAGAAAAGAAAGAAGAAAAAGAAGAAGAAGAAGAACAAGAATAAGAAAAAGAAAAAGAAAAGAAGAAAAGAAGAAGAAAAAGAAGAAGAAGAAAAGAAGAAAAAAGAAGAAGAAAAAGAAAAAGAAGAAGAAGAAGACAACAAGAAGAAGAAGAAAAAGAAGGAGAAGAAAAGGAAGAAGAAAAAGAAGAAGAAGAAAGGAAAGAAAGAAGAAAAAGAAGAACAAGAAGAAGAAGAGAAAAAAGAAAAAGAAGAAGAACAACAACAACAGTTCCCCCACATTCATCCAGACAGAGGACATAAGAGAGGAGAAGGGAGGGAGGGTGGGGAACAAGGTGGGTGTGGTGGTGGGGTGATGGGGGAGGATTTTATGTCCTTATTCCACCTCCTAAAACTAGACAAAGATCAATAACATGAAACAAAGCCTTCTTTGTTCTGGGATCCTGTTGGTCGTGGGCACGCACGCACACGCACGCACACACACATACGTACACGCGCGCACGCACGCGCACACACACATACACACGCAAGCACGCACATACACACACACTATCAAAAGGACTTAGAAAGAGAGAGAGGGGGTGAGAGAGAGACAGACAGGAGAGAGAGAGACATAGACAGAGACAGAGAGACAGACAGACACATGGACCCAGACAGAAACACACACAAACACACACAGAGACAAACAAACTGTCATACAGACAGACAGAGAAAGAGAGAGAGACAGACAGAGAAAGAGAGAGACATAGACACACACAAACCGACAGAGAGACAGAAAGTTACTTTACGTATTAGCTTTGCGAGTTTCTTTTTTCAATCTTCCAATACAGCTGTTATGGCTATTCCCCATGTCTGTGCTTTAAAGTTTAATATTTACAGGCATTTCCAGCAGGATGCATAATGACAATGTCACTTTGAACTACATGATCTAGACTGAACATGAAAGTGCTGCTCTATTTTCAAAGTAACTAACATGTATAAAAGGTAAAAGGTGTCCCATAACCTATGTAGGGGAGCGAGGCATCAGAAACCTCACTTTTCTAGGGGCCAGCATATTAAGGGCGGCGCCCATCTCCTCTCCCTCGCTGCTTTACCTTCCTTGACCCTAAAGAGGCAGGTACCCATTTATAGCTGGGTGGACTGGGTCAACTGTACTGAAGCCAAGGCACGCAAAAGGTCACCCATCCAAGTGGTAACCACGCTTGATGCTGCCTAACATTGGCTGGGGGAAAGCGAGTGCTCTGACCACCGAGCTATCCTGTCCCCAACTGGCATGTATACCAGCTTCCAAAATAAAACTGTGTCATGTTTTGTGTTTGGAGCACGGTGTAAGTCCTTGGCTTGCTGCTCACAATGTTTCTGTGTATGATAGATATATATTTTTTATTCTGAATTGGGCATATATTTAAACCTGAGAGAGAGAGAGGAGAGAGAGAGAGAGAGAGAGAGAGAGAGAGAAGACAGACAGACAGACAGACAGACAAGGACACAGAGAGACATAGAGAGAGGTTTAGACTCTGAACTCTAAAATGGTTTAATTGCACATCGGCCTTGGGCCACAATACAAGAGAGAGAGAGAGAGAGAGAGAGAGAGAGAGAGAGAGAGAGAGAGAGAGAGAGAGAGAGAGAGAGAGAGAGAGAGAGAGAGAGAGAAACAGAGACAGAGACAGGCACAGCCTACCAACCTGAGACAAAACAAAGAAAGAGAGAAATTGGAAAAAGCAGAAACAGAGAGAAGTGGGTCAGCCTCCTTAGGGGCAGTAATTTGACCCCTCACCACCATTCCCACCCCCCTCCAACACAACACACACACAGACACACAGGTACACACTCACATACACACACACACATCCTTTGGACGAGAATATAAACCAAGGTCCCGTAAGCAAGCGCACGCAGAACATCTTGCGCACACGTTAAACCCGTTTTGCTTTTCAGAAGAGTAGGCTATTGTGTGCCAGTGGGAATGGAAGACAACATTTACAAAACTGCAAACACAAAGACTGGATGTTAAAAAAAAGCACATGACTGCTTATTTCATTATTCTTGATATAAAAGAATTTATAAACACACACACATTGTACCACACACACACACATCCACACACACACACTGCACACACACATACTGCTTGTTTAATATACCATCTGAAAATAAAAGTTTGACTTGACTTCATACACACATACTGTATACACACACACTGTACACACGTATACTGCTTATTTAATGTACCATCTGAAAATAAAAGTTTGACTTGACTTGTTCTGACTTGGCTTCCACACACACACACACACACACACACACACACACACACACACACACCCCCCCAACCACACACACACACACACCACCCCAACACACACAACACACACACACACACCAACAACTGTACACCCCACACACAACACACACACACACACACACACACAACACACACACCACACACACACACACACACACACTGTACCTCCCCACACACACACACACACAACCACACACACACACACCACAACACCACACAACACACACACACATACACCCACACACACACACACACACTGTACCCCCTCCACACACAACACACACACACTGTACCTCCCCCACACACACACACACACTCCCTCACACACACACACACACACACACACACACACACACACACACACACACACACACACACACTGTACCTCCTCACACACACACACTGTACCCCCCACACACACACACACACACACACCACACACACACACACACACACACACACACACACACACACACAACACACACACACTGTACCTCCCTCCACACACACACACACACACACACACACACACACACACACACAACACACACACACACACTGTACTCCCTCCACACACACACGTACCCCCTCCACACACACTGTACCCCCCCCCACACACACACACACAACACACACACACCACAACACACACACACACACACACACACACCCCCACACACACACACACACTGTACTCCCTCACACACACACACACACACACTGTACCTCCCTCCACACACACACACACCACCACACACACCACACACACACACACACACACACACACACACACTGTACCCCACACACACA
>CM054145.1:10694590-10697090 GCA_028751875.1 Rapana venosa
GAGAGAGAGAGAGAGAGAGAGAGAGAGAGAGAGAGAGAGACAGAGTGAGAGAGAGAGTGAATAATCTTTATTTTTTAAGAGGTACAGATAAGTATTCACATGCTTTTTTCCACCAAGCCTCGCCCTGATTATGACTACCAAAACAAAACAAACAAACAAACAAGAAAACACACACACACAGAAGCCACCACCACCATCAACACAACAAAAATTTAACTTATATTTAAAGAAAAGAGATAAATGTGTATTCAACAAACACATAATCCCAGAGAGAGAGAGAGAGAGAGAGAGAGAGAGAGAGAGAGAGAGAGAGAGAAGAGAGAGAGAGAGGGAGAGAGCGAGAGACAGACAGACAGACAGAGATGGAGACAGAGAGAGGGAGGGAGAGAGAGAGAGAGGGGGGGGGGGGGGGGGGGGGGGGGGGGGCTGTTCGAACATTGCGTTGTAGCCACTATAATAATTACTTTGTTCCTAAAGACTGGGTTTGAAGGTACGCTAGCAGAATCATACGTATGAATGTCTTATTTTTTCAAACAATAGAAATAAAGTGAAATAAAAGGTAAAGGTCGTAGGGGAGCGAGGCGTCAGAGACCTCCCTTCTCTAGGGGCCAGCATATTGAGGGCGGTGCCTATCTCCTCTCCCTCGCTGTCAATAAACTAAAGTGGAAAAAGCAATAAAGCCCAAAATAAGAATAACAATAGATAAAATTGCAATAAAATATAACAAAGACCCCCCCCCCCCCCTTCAAAAAAATAGTAAAACAAAACAGAGCAAAATTAAACAACAAAAACAACATAAAATATAACCGCATAAAAGCCCAAACGAAACCAAACAACAAAGAGGACACAACACAGCATTTCAAGGGAGAGTATTCCCCAAACAAACATTAACACTAAAAAAATAGCGTATACAACAAAATAATAATAATATTAAAAACATTCCTCCCATGTTTTTTAAAGTAAACCTTCAGATTCAAATGTCCTTGATGTTTGGCAGATTTTGGGAGAAAAAATATGAACAAAAAAAGGAGTTTATTTTGGATAAAAAAAAAAAATCAACTAGTACTATATTTTGCTTTTGATCCTAAAAAGATGGCAGAAATGAAACTTTCTTCCGGAAAATGGGACAGGAAAGTTGTTTCCAGTACCAACACAAAAAATAAGCAAAACAACAACAACATTAACCATTGAAAACAGTCTAACAAAATATCAAATCTGACAAAAAAATCTAATATAAAGACAAACTTGCCTTTGATATTCGGATCCTACCCCCAAAACCAATGTCTCTAATCATCCACTCCACTCCCTCTCTTTTTGGCAAGCATGCGTGCGTGCGTGTGCGTGCGTGCGTGCGTGTGTGTGTTGTGTGCGTCTGATTTTTATAAAACTGATTTTTGTATGTGTGTATTTTCCACTACCGATCGCTCATTTCTCTAAAACTTGAAATAATTCAATAATCACAGCTGTCAATTATATGCAAACCATACACAAACGTTTTTCAAACATTGATTTTTGTGTGTGTTCCTTTTAAAGTTCCTCTTTAAAAAACTTCCACACAGAATATCATAAGCTGATTTCTTTAAAAAAACATTTTGTTATATTTTATGCACGAAAGCTCGCATTTTAACCACATGATAAATCCTCTTACTGGTGGAAAATTTATAAACCTCAAAACAAATCGGATTTCTACAACCAGGCGAAAAACGAAAACTTCAAACACACAAACAAACAAGCAACGAAAACAGCTAAAAAAGCAGAGGGATAGAAGTGGGAAAAGCGCACAGACAGACAGACAGAGAGACAGAGACAATGACAGCTGCTGCTGATTAAAATGCTCTTGATGACAATATTTATTATCATGACGCACTAAAACAGGAGCATAACAATTAAATCCTAAAAACAGATCTCATCGCATGTGAACGAATTCTGTGCAATGGAGGTTGTTAACACTCAAACAAACGGAAATGTTAATGTTTTAAAAGAAACAGTGAAAGCAATCAATTCTTTCTAAAACAAAGCCAGTAATTCAACACCAACCATAAACCATTTGGGGACGGGATAGCTCAGTGGTCAGAACACTCGCTTTCCCCAAACCAAGGTTAAGCCGCATCGAGCGTGGTTACCGCTTGGATGGGTGACTGTTTGCGCACTTTGGCTTCAGTGCAGTTCCACAGTTCACCCAGCTGTAAATGGGTATCTGCCCTCTTTAGGGTCAGGGAAGGTAAAGCAACGAGGGAGAGGAGATGGGCGCCGCCCTCAATATGCTGGCCCTAGAAAAAACTCAGAACTCTGATGCCTCACTCCCCAACGACCACCATAGGTTATGGGACACCTTTACCTTTTATAACCATTCACCTTAGGTTAGATAGGGAAAATGCATAAACAACACAAAAAGACACCCCCCAAAACAACAACAACAACAACAACAACAAGCCCACACACAACAAAAACACACACACCAAACGAAAACAATACCCCAACAAAACAAAAAAACCAGCAA
>CM054145.1:10704590-10717090 GCA_028751875.1 Rapana venosa
CAAAAAAACCCACCCAAAAAGAAATTAACAACCCCCCAAAAAAACAACAACAACCCAAAACACAACACAACAAAAACCCAACAACAAACACACACAAAAATCCCCCAAAACAAATAATAATGATAATAATAATAATAATAATAATCCAAGCACAACAGTAACACACAGGATAAACCGTTCAATACATGAGAACTGCCTGTCAGGGAGGGTTTCCATCACTTCCCTCACCTTCTCTCTCGCCTTCCTCACACGTCGCAATAATAATTCAATACTTCCACACTCTTGTCAGTTATTACAGCAGTGCCTCCTCTCTCTCTCTCTCTCTCTCTCTCTCTCTTCTCTCTCTCTCTCTCTCTCTCTCTCTCTCTCTCTCTCTCTTTCTCGGTGTGTGTCTCTGTCTCTGTCTGTGTTTCTCTCCCTGTGTCTCTCTGTCTCTTAGCAGTATCACCTCTTTCTCACTCTGTGTGTGTGTGTGTGTGTGTGTGTGTGTGAATAGACACACAATATACATATATACAATACTTTCTCTCTCTCTCTCTCACAGAGAGAGAGAGAGAGAGAGAGAGAGAGAGAGGGAGGGGAAGAGAAAGAAAGAGAGAGAGAGAGAGAGAGAGAGAGAGAGAGAGAGAGAGTGAGAGAGAGAGAGAGAGGAAGAAGAAGAAGAAAAGGCATGAGAAACTCTGTGTATGTGATCGTGTGTGTGTGTGTGTGTGTGTGTGTGTGTGTGCGTGCACCCGTGCCTGCGTGTGTGTGTATGTGTGTGTGAGAGAGAGAGAAGTAGAAGAAAAGGAATGAGAAACTCTGTGAGTGTGTGGGTGCGTGCGTGCGCGAGCGCGTATGTGTGCATGCGAGCGTGTGTGAGTGTGTGTGTGAGAGAGAGAGTGTGTGCGTGCGTGTGTTGGAAGAAGGGTGGGGGTTGGGGGTGGTGGGGAGGTTGGGGGGGGGGGGGGGGAGCAGGGCGTGGTTACTCAGGAAAGCCGTACGTGCTGGAATGGAAACACACACACACACACACAACACACACACAACACACACACTCACAGAGCGGGTGAAAAGGTCACATAGAGAAAAGGGGAAAAAATTCCCCGGAGAAATAACTGTCATTTATGTTGTGCGTGCTTGCGAAGTTTTTCTTCTTTGTTTTGGCGTGTTTGTATTGATGTGTCGACGTTGCCTGTCTCTTTGTCTGTCTGTCTGTCTGTCTGTCTCTCTCTCTCTTTCTCTCTCTCGGGATAGCCTAGTGGTTAGAACATTGCGCTCGCAATCTGACGATTCCCGTTGAAGGGGGTATTTTCCCCTGGAGTTAACATCAGTGCAGACTCCACTCTCCACAAAAGTTCTTCGGAAGAGACTATAAACCGAGGCCCCGTGTGTGAACGCACGCAGAACATCTTGCGCACACGTTAAATCCTGTTCCGCTTTTCGCAAGAGTAGGCCATTGTGTGCCGACGGGAACAGATGCCAGAATTTACAAAAACCGCTTACACACGGGGACTGGATGCAAAACAGCACACAAGTGCTTATTCCATTATCCTCAATATAAAAGAATAAATAAATAAATCTCTCTTTCTTAGTGGTTGTGTGTGTGTTTATTTTATTTTATATTTTATTCCTATATTTTGAGGATAATGGAATAAGCACTCATGCGCTTTTTTACGTCCAGTCCCCACGTGTGTACGCAGTTTTGTAAATTTTGTCATCCGTTCCCACCGACACACAATGGCCTACTCTTCCGAAAAGCGGAACGGGTTTTAACGCGTGCGCAAGATGTTCTGCGTGCGTTCGCACAAGGAACCTCAATTTCTCGTATTTTATTTATTTGTTTTACTCTTTTATCATTATGATGAATGTGAATTGTGTGTGTGTGTGTGTGTGTGTGTGTGTGTGTGTGTGTGTGTTGAGAGAGAGAGAGAGAGAGAGAGAGAGAGAGAGAGAGAGAGAGAGAGAGAGAGAGAGGGGGGGGGGGGGGGCAGCATTTATTGCTGTGAAAGTCACTTCATTGGACAAAACGAAATACACTCAGAAATCAATACAACGATGAATAAACTATTGACTGGTCAGCCTGACTGAATGCTGTGCCTTAAACAATATGTTGCATTCTGTAGTATCTTGATTCATCTTTCCTTTCAATACAGGTACACACATAATTAACCATTCCAGCTTGACGATTATCTGTTACAATAACATTGCTTAGTTTGTCTATATCTTTCATGTTTGTTTGCCTTATGATTTTTTTTACACCAGCGTTTAGAGTTATTGATAACATTTCTCTTTGCTCAGCATATAAAATACACTCATTCGGTAAATAAAACTCTTCTTTTTAATTGTCATATTAACAGGTTTCTCTCTCTCTCTCTCTCCTCTCTCTCTCTCCTCTCTCTCTCTCTCTCTCTCTCTCTATATATATATATATTATATAATATATATATATATATATATATATAAAATCTTCTTTTGATAGACATAACCATAGAGAATTCTTACATATGAATTTATGCCTTTCGGAAGTCCTTCGGATGAGACTATAAACCGAAGCCCCGTGTTCGAACACATGCAGAACACCTTGCGCACACGTTAAATCCTGTTCCGCTTTTCGGAAGAGTAGGCCATTGTGTGCTGGTGGAAACAGATGACAAAATTTACAAAACCGCATACACACGGGGACTGGATGTAAAAAAGCACATGAGTGCATATTCCATTATCCTCGATATAAAAGAATAAATACATAAATAAATAAATGTCTTTCTGTTACATATATCCAAAAAGACACTGTGTGACGTTGAATCCGAACGTTAACGGTCATTGGAAATCTTCCAAGTTCTCCTAAAGTGGGTGATGCCATTGCTTAGTCCCCATTTGTTAAATAGTAGTTTATCTACTTTAGTGTGTAGTCCTGATTGGGTTGTTGTTAACAGTGCCAGGTCATCAGCATGGAGCAAACAAAGAATTTATCTTCGGCAGTGATATGTATGTATGTATGTATGTTTGTCCGTCGTGTCCGACGATGACCTCCAAAACAGCAGAGGAGGCAGCAGCTGTTTTGGAAATTGGGCAGAAATTTGATTATAGTTGAGATGCCTTGCCCACAGTACATCCCCACTCTCTCGGCCAAGTGGGCATAAGGACAGTCAGCGTTGGAGATGTTCTCCAAAGGCCAACCAGCCCCCAGGGGCTGCAGCACATAAGGACTGTGCAAGTCAAGCCTCCTAGTCAGAGAGTCATAGTCGATCACTAAAGACTAAGCTGTAAAGTGGAATTCCATGAGTGGGAAAGAAAGCCACTGGTCATACAGCCTCTCACTTTGCTGTTGCCCCCAGCGTCAATGGTTTAATCAGGAACTGTGATAAAGCCCAGGCGCTGACGGCGACGGCAGTGATATACAGCGAGTCTTATTCCTCATGAAACTAAAGACATTATCCCTGAGTTAAACATTAAATAATTTAGGACTCAGTGTGCTGCCTTGATGTATTCCCTTTCTTACAGTTTCTTTTGTGTACCTTCCTTTTAGTTTTGCAAAAACTGTTGCATTTGTATAATATAATAATAACATTAATGATTGTTCCAGCCTATCTTATTTGATTTTACTAGCAGAGCCTGATACCACAATTGTCAAATGCTTTCTGAAATTATACAAAGCAACAGTAGTCTATTAGTTTTCGATTTTAATGCACTGTCTATTAGTTTATTCAGGATAAACATATGGTCCGCAGCTCTACATGTTGTTTTTTTAAAATCCAGCTTGCTCTCTGGCAACATAATTGGTTTTTTTCTCTGAATATTCTGAAATTCTCTGATTCAAGATTTGGCAGAAGAGCTTCCCTACTGCATTACTATGCTAATGTTATAACCCTGAAGTTTTCCGGATTAACAGTGCATCCACTTTTATAAATCAGGTTACGAACACGCACTTTCCACTCGCAAGGATATTGCACCTGTATCTAACACAAGATTAACCATTAGCTACATTTTATTGCTTCCATCACACTGGGTGAAATTGGTTACTCCATCTTTACAAGGTGATCTGTTGTTTTTCAACCTTTTGATTGTTCTTTTTTAAGCATCCTGTTTTTTAAATTTATTTCTTTTATATCCAGGATAATGGAATAAGCACCTATATGCTTTTTTACATCCAGTCCCCGTGTGTATGCGGATTTGTGAATTCTGTCATCTGTTCCTACCGGCACACAATGGCCTACTCTTACGAAAAGCAGAACAGGATTTAACGTGTGCGCAAGATGTTCTGCGTGCGTTTCGCACACGGGGCCTCGGTTTATAGTATCATCCGAAGGACTTTTGGGGAGAGTGGAGTCTGCACTGATGTTAACTCCAGAGGAAAATATCCCCTTGAACAGGAATCGAACCCGGGTCGTCAGATTGCGAGCGCAATGTTCTAACCACTAGGCTATCCCGTCCATTGAAGTCGCCTGGGCTTCATTTCTGTTCTGATGACACACAGGTGCACAGACAAACACACAAACGTACAGACACACAGACATACAGACAGACACGCAGAGAGACACAAGATACACTAATCACACACACACACTAATTACACACACACCAATTACTCTCTCCTCCCCACACACATTTCTCTCTCTCTCTCTCTCTCTCTCCTCTCTCTCCTCTCCTCTCTCTCCTCTCTCCTCTCCCTCTCCACCTCTCTCTCTCTCTCTCTCTCTCTCTCTCTCTCTCTCTCTCTCTCCCCATCTCTCTCTCTCTCCCTCCCTCCCCCTCACAAGTGACAGAAGACACAAAGCAGAGCTAGGTGATAGATAAGGCAGTGAGCAGGCAATGGCTGAAGAAGGATTTCTTTTGAGAACAGCACACCTTCCGCTCTGTCTCTGCCAGCATCCTTCCTCCCTCCCTTCCTTCCTGATGAGAATAACTGCCTCTGTCATTCCTTCTATTCTGGCTACTGCCAACTCTTCCCTTCCCCACCCCGCAGGGGGATAGAGAGATAAACACAATACACAGAGACATCTTGTCTTCCAGTCCCTTTGAAACCCTGGTTATGGCCCTGCAGGGGATAGAGAGATAAATACAAAGATATATGTTTGTCTTCCCGTGCCACTGAAATCATGGCTTGTGCCCCCCCCCTCCCCCCCCACCTTTTCCACCCTCCCCCCCCCATCCCCCCCCCCCCCTCCCACGCCCTCGCGGGCCCCGGAAGGATGAGACTATTAACCGAGGCCCCGTGTGCAACGCATGCAGAACATCTTGCGCAACGTTTAATCCGTTCCGCATTCGAAAGAGTAGGCTATTGTTTTGCCGGTTTGGGGGCAAATGACAATTTTTTTTTTTAAAACCCCATACACAGGGATAAATTTTGGTTTTAAAAAGTCACTAAAGCGTTTGATTTGTTGTTTTGCGGATTTTCGCGCTATATAAATTCCATACTTTTATCATTATGATAGTAAAACAAAGATACATCTCCCCTTCCAGTCCCTTAAATCCTGGCTTTTCTCCCCCGACCCCCCCCCCCCCCCCCCCCCCCCCCCCCCCCCCCCCCCCCCCCCCACCCCCCCCCCCCCCCCCCCCCCCCCCCCCCCCCCCCCCCCCAACACCACCGCGCGCAGGATAGATAGAAAACCAAAGAATATATCTTGCCTGCCTTCAATCCCATTGAAATTCTGTTTTCCCCCCCCCCCCCCCCCCCCCCCCCCCCCCCCCCCCCCCCCCCCCCCCCCCCCCCCCCCCCCCCCCTGCAAGGGATAGATAATAAATACAAAGATACATTTTTGCCTTCCCATTCCTTTGAACACCTCCTGGCTTGCCCCCCCCCCCCCCCCCCCTCACCTCCCCCCCCCCCCCCGGGAATAGATAGATAAATACAACGATACATCTTTGCCTTCCAGTGTCTTTGAACTCCTTGCCTATGGCCTGGAATGGACTATTAAGATCTGACAAGGTCATCTGTCTATGTCTGGCTTCAGGATTCAGGGACTTTACTCCGCAGCGTGCTCAAATTGAGCAGCTCATGCTCACACAGCCTGCCTGCCTGTTACTGCTGGATTGATTAGGTATCAGGCCCGTTGGTGCATGAAAAGGTAGTGCATTCCATTTCTGGTCGTTTTATTCTGGTCTCTTCTTGCTGCTTTGAAAAAGAATGGTGGCTTTGGAGTGTGTGTGTGTGTGGGGGTGAGGGGGTGGGGAATGAGTGAGTCAGTGTGTGTGTGTTGTGTGTGTGAGAGAAAGAGGGAGAGAGAGGGGGGGGAGAAATAAATTGTGTGTATGTGTGTGTGAAAGTGAATGAGTGTGAGAGAGAAAGAGAAAGAGTGTGTGTGACTGTATGTATATTTGTGTGTGTGTGTGTGTGTGTGTGTGGGAGAGAGCGAGCGAGCGAGCGAGCGAGAAGAGAGGAGAGAGAAGAGAGAGAGAGAGAGAGAGAGAGAGAGACAGACAGACAGACAGACAGAGAGAATATAAATTGTGTGTGCGAGAAAGAGGGAGACAGAGAGAGAGAGAGAGAGAGAGAGAGAGAGAGAGAGAGAGAAGAAGAGAGAGAGAGAGAGAGAGACAGACAGACAGAGAGAATATAAATTGTGTTGCGAGAAAGAGAGGGAGACAGAGAGACAGAGAGAGAGAGTATAAAGTGTGCGTGTATGAGTGCGCGTGCATGTATGCGCGCGCGCGCACGCGCGTGTGTGTTTATAGGTGACATCAGTGGTATACACGATTGCTTTAATCCCCTCCCTTAATCCCCCAAGACAATTATCCCGCTGGCAAAACCACGGAGGCTATTCCTTAGCCTGACATTAAGCCTGACTGACACCAAGACATTGGAGAAGATTTTCTGCTCCTGCAAATAAATATGAGGATGGAGAGAGAGAGAGAGAGGGAGAGAGAGAGGGAGCGAGAGATGCGAGAGCGAGAGAGCGGGAGGGAGAGAAGGAGAGAGAGGGAGGGAGAGAGAGAGAAAGAGAGAGGGAGGAGACACAGAGAGAGGAAGATAGAGTAGGAGGAGGGAGAGAGAGGAGAGAGATAGGGGGAGAGAGAGATGGGGGGAGAGAGAGAGAGAGGGAGAGAGAGAGAGGGGGGGAGAGAGAGAAGGGGGGGGGGGGGAGACAGAGAGAGAGAGAGAGGGCGAGGGAGAGAGGGAGAGAGAGAAAATGAGAGAGAGAGAGAATAAGGATGTTACAAGCAGGTACTTTCAGAGGGGTGATGCTTCTTTATCGCCCATCTGTTGTTGCTGGAGTTGACACCAATGTCTCCCGGCCAGTAACAGTCTGCTACTTTGAGGAGAAAGTTCGGTTACACACCTGTATCAGCTTGCGGGTCATGTAGTATCTTCTCTATACAGTGCTAGTCGGGAAAATTGTTTTAGGTGATTTTCAAAGAATGTTGAAGGTATGAAAAAATGCACTGTGTACTTGTTTTGGGGATTGAGGACATAGAGCAATACCAGGTAGTCACGAGAAAGGTGGAAACGATCATCAAATGAGGATTGCTTGTGTTCCTACAGTGTTGACCACGCGCAAGCATATTGCGGTAAGGAAGCTAGCAGACGACAAAGGACTGAGGGGGTACAGTGTTTGCTGAAAAAAAACCCCCAAACCTACCAAATTTGAGCAAAATCACAGGAGTTTGAGTCAGAGGCTAGTCTTTCACAAAAAGTGGTTTTTATTTCTATGAATAGATGCCTTAGTATGTGCGGTATGAATATAAGAGTCATGTAGAAAAACAGAAGGAAAAGTGCCGATTTCTTAAGATGGAGTGTAGTCTGTTTACACCACAAGTCTTCAAAGAAGTTGTCTGGGGCTTTTCTTGAACAAAACGAGAAAGTAAAAGGGTAAAAATGGATATTCTTGAACATAATCTTGAAAAGAAAATCCGTTTAAAATGGAGACAATGTTTTTATCAATTAAGGTCCTTATTTCAAACATGAGGGAAAGTTTTGGTCAACGACCTAACGAAACCACATCCTTACCAACCAGCAACTTAACATGCACATGTTTTAAACAGATCTATTTGCAAAACGTGGGGATGCTATTTATACTGATATCCCCCCCCCCCCCCCCCCCCCCCCCTCCATCTCCGAATTAGAAATTCTGTGCAAGTAATTCCCTCGTTTCTATCACTCTCTTTGTTTCTGCCTTGTTCCTTTTCTCCCTGTCGCCTCCTCCTTTTCTATTTTCTGCCTTCTTGGTCCATTCTCCTGCCTTTTTCCCCCCCAGAAAGACTTTAAAAACAACAACAATTCTCTCTTATGACGAAGTTGGATGCGCTAAGCCTGACTTGTCAGGTGCCTAACGGCAGCGTGACCCATTTTCGCTCATTGACAGACAACAATAGTTGCTGTCTGAGCATTCAAATAAGAAGAAGAAGAGATAGATTGATGTGGATGGTCAAAAATGAGTTCCTACAATAATTCTGCACAGTAGTCTTCTGCCACTGAGGATGTAATGCCTCCTTTCACAGCTTCCATCATTGCCCACTGTGCCAAAGCCACTGCGCCCCCTGTTCAATGCTGCACCACACATGCTCCTTCTCCTGGTCAGGCGCTAGACACAGAGCTAACACATCTTCTGGCACTAGTGATACAGAAGAGAAATTCTTTCCTGATGCAGAGATTAACATGTAGGAAAATATGTCGTGTATGCGATAAAGAAGTGGAGGAAAATGGAGTCATATTCAAGCAAGTCAGACTGATGGAAAGACAGACAGACAGCATCTCTCTCTCCCTCCCCCCCTCTCCCTCCCCCTCTCTCCCCCCTCTCTCTCTTACCCCCTCCCCCCTCTCTCTCTTTCCCCCCCCCCCTCTCTCTCTTACCTCTCTTCTCAGAAGTGACAGACAAAAAAGCAGACGTGATAGATAAGGCAGTGAGCAGGAATGGTTGAGGAAGGATTTCTTTGAGAACAGCACACCTTCCGCTCTGTCCCTGCCAGCATCCTTCCTGATGAGAATAACTGCCGCCATTCTTTCTATTCTGGTCCCCGCAGGGGATAGACAAAGATACATCTTGCCTTCCAGTCCCTTTGAAATCCTGGCTAAGGCCTGCTGTCCTTTTATGGATTCTTTGTCGTTAACTGGTTTATGGCATTCAGAAACAGCAAACCCAGTCCAACCAAACATAACAGGAAAATACTTTCGACATTCCAGGTCTCTCATCTCATCTGCTCCCTGTAACCCCTCCAGGGTAGTAGGGGCACTGCAGTGACGAACGCACCAGTTGGCTCCATTTAAAATGGTAGTTGTGGCCAAGTGCCTGGGTTGTGGAGAAGCTCTTCCCGGTCCTGTCAGTGATGTCTGCCCATCTCTTCTTCCCCTGCACTGTTCCTTGCAGTATGGTCTTGAAGAGCCCTTCTGATCTTGTCATGCCCATACCATCTGCGCTGCCTTTTCTTGCCAAGTACATCGTTTTATATCAACACACACAAAGAAAAGATATTCCATAACTTAACACTTTTCAAGACTGAGAACGTAAAAAGAATAAGCTAGGCCAGGAACATGTGTTGTCTAATCAGACTCACGCTCAGCAAAAATAATAAGAATTGTCAGATTCGGAATAGCGTGTCTTGCAATTTACAGTCTGTGCATCGGCAGTCCATTTGATAAATAAAAGGAGAATGTTCGTTTGCAATCCAAGGAAGTGTGCTTATTGTTAACATTCTCCAAAATAAATACCACACTGTCTGTTTGCAACAACATTTACTCAAATACTGTACACTACAGACAACATCAATTAATTGATTGTAGAAGTCTGTCTACACTGTTCCCTCTATAACGTAACTGAGAAGCAAAGAAAGTGCGGATGTTAAAAGCATCGAAGAAATTGTAGCAACACACACTCACATATCAACAGCAATTAGAAGTTGATCGTTCTCAGCTTTACAAGGGATAGTTGTAGGAATAGTTCCAATGACGACGAAGAACTGTCATAGCTAACCCTTCCTAAAAACACACAGTGTCTCGCAATTCACAGGTGTGTCCCGATTTAGAAACACGACGCTCTGATCGCATGGGAGATAATCTAATTACCTCCCTGTCACACTAGATCTAGCAAATAAGGTAAAAGGTAAAGGAGTCCCATAACCTATAAGGTCGTAGGGGAGCGAAGCGTCAGAGACCTCACTTCTCTAGGGGCCAGCATATTGAGGGCGGCGCCCATCTCCTCTCCCTCGCTAGCAAATAAACAATCGCGTTAAAAGACAATCACTCAAATTATACTCTCTCTCTCTCTCTCTCTCTCTCTCTCTCTCTCTCTCTCTCTCTCTCTCTCCCAAAAATCCTTCGGATGAGACTATAAACCGAAGTTCCGTGTGCGAACGCAAGCGGAACATCTTGCATACACGTTAAAACCTATTCCGCTTTTCGGAAGAGAGGCCACCTTGTGCCCGAGGAAACGGATGACAAAATTTACAAAAATGCAGACACACGGGGACTAGATGCAAAAAAGCACACAAGTGCTTATTCCACTATCCTCAAAATAAAATAATAACTGTTGTTGGCCAGTAATCTCTTCTGTTGCTTGTTTCTTTGTCTTTTTTTTTCTGATGGCACCAGAAGTGTTTGAGAACACATTGTTTTGTCCTACAGACCTCATCTTCAGAAACCATGATTTTTGTCACAAAGCACAGAAAGAATCTACTCTACAACCACACACACATTCACTCTCTCTCTCTCTCACACACACACACATACACACACAATTAATTCTCTCTCTCAACACAAACACAATTTCTACTCACTCTCTCACACACACAATTACTATCCTCAACACACACAATAAATTCACCTACACACATCCTGACAATCGCGATCTCTCCTGCCATATCTCTCCACTCTGAACACACACAACCCTATAACAAAACACAACAAATATGACAAGGTCCAACAAAACCCCCAAAAAGTCCTGTTCTTGATACAGAAATGCAAGGCCACAGCAAAAAGCGTCTATGATACGCAGTAGAAGCGCATATCCTAGCCGACTCTTAAAGCAGCAATACAATTCAGTAGACACAGGCGTAACGATTTTATATCTGTCTTAAAACGTTCCTCTATTCCTTCACTCGTCGCGGTTCTCAGAGGTGTGGAGGAAGCTGGTTGTAAACTTTTCAGTGGTGCACGAACACATGCACGTGCACCGCACACACACATTCTCTCTCTGTGTCTCTCTCATCCACAACACACAAACTCCCCACCACACATCACTCTTATGTCCTTGTCTCCACAACACACATCTCTCTCTCTCTCTCTGTCACCTCTCTCGTCTCTCTCTCACACAACACACGCACGCAGGAACCACACACTCTCTCTCTCACACCACACACAACACAACACTACACACTCACACCACGCTCCACTCTCTCATCTTTCTCATCACATACAACACACACACAACACACAACAATAACACAACAGAGGTTTAGATTATCATAAGAAATATGCCACTGTCATAGAAGTTTTAATAAGGACTCTCAGAATTCTAGTGTCAGTTGCTGAAGTCATATATTCTCACTGTAAAACCTTACTGTAAATTTCTATATAAATTATATAAATAATATATATATTATATATATCATATTAAATTTATATATATTTATATATATGTACATTCATTATAATATTATTAAATGTTATATTTATATACCTTTTGTGTGTGAGATGTGGGTGCGTGTAGTCAGAAAAAGAGAAGAAGAGAGAGAATGAGTAGTAAAGACGACATTTAGCATTCGTTAGAGCTGGATGAGAGAGAGAAGAGATGCGGTGTAATAATGGTACTTTGGTATGAATGCGGGGTGTCTAAAATCAACCATGTAGTGAATAGACACTTAAACCAAACAAAACAAAAAAACAAAACACACACATTCTCTTAAACCGTTTCCTATATAATTATATTCCTGCCACCTGCTAACCATGCACACAGACAGCAAACACCCCCCCCCCCCAACACCAACCCCCCCCCCCCCCCCCCCCCCCACCCCCCCCCCCCCCCCACTTCTCTAAACGTACCTATATAGACTCCTACCACCCCTGTTAACCATATACCACCCCAACCCTCTCCCAAGCTAACACACACACAGTAAAAACCCCGCACATAAAATCGAAGATGAGAAGACAGTGACGACAACGAACATGCCAACAGGCACAATTGTGTGTGCATGCGTGCGTGCGTGTGTGTGTGTGTGTTGTGGTGTGTGTGTGTGTGTGTGTGTGTGTGTGTGTGTGTGTGTGTGCAGGTAAATTCTTTCACACATCCTGTTCTTCCACGTCAAATCGCAACCTCTTGTCACCCAACAACACACACACATAAAAACATGGTACCAAGTCACGTGAAACATAAAAACCCGCCTCTGTGACAACATAGCAGACAACATCGAATATTCCTGTACCTTTCTCCTTGTCTACAATTCTTACAGTCGTCGATGCTTCGGGCCTGGTATCGACAGGGACATTTTTTCCTGATGCCAGGCTTACCACGCCCATTGGTATTCTATTCTTCTCTTTGCTAGAGCTGGTGTCATCACAGTATCAACTCAAAAAAGTAAGGGGAAAAAAG
>CM054145.1:10722090-10724590 GCA_028751875.1 Rapana venosa
CAGACAGACAGACAGACGCGCAGATAGACAGACAGAAAGACAGATAGTCGGAGAGACAGACAGACAAGCAGACAGGCAGGAAGACAGACAGACAGACAGGTAGACGGACAGATAAACAGGCAGGCAGGCAGGTCTGACAGACAGGCAGGCAGGCTGGCAGGCAGGTCTGACAGACAGGCAGGCAGGCTGGCAGGCAGGCAGACAGACAGACAGACAAACGCGAAGGTAGACGGACACATAAACAAGCAAACAGGCAAACAGACAGACGGGCAGGTGGGCATGCACACATGCATACATGAATGCATGCACCCACAGACACACGCTCGGATGCCCATACCCACGGCCATACGCGCGTGCAAGCGTGTATACACACAGACATACACACACGCGCGCGTGTGCACTCACGCACGCACACGAACACACACACACACACACGAACTCATACACACACACACACACACACACACACACACACACACACACACACACAACACACACACACACACTCTCTCTCTCTCTCTCTCTCTCTCTCACGCACACACACACACACACACAAACACACACACATCGTCTAATATCACTAAAACTGAACAGATGTAAATTAAAAGTCAAAAACACCAACACACACACACACCACACTCACGCACGCACACACACACACACACACACACACACACACACACACACACACACACACACACACACACACACACACACACACACACACACACACACACACACACATCCACGCACTTCCAAACACATCTACCCACATAGTATCTAAAAACAAACAAACAGCAACAACAAACAAACAAACAAAAGTAGTGTTCCAGGTATACTAAAAGATACAAGTTGTACCCTAAAAGAAAATCAAGGGCAGTTGACGTAAAGCCAAGCCTGGCTGATTATCCTTTCTTTGTGTGCTGAATAATTTCACACAGCCAAGAACACTGATCAAGAATTACAGTGTGTGAATAAGTCAACCATTGTCAACACTGCGAAGTCACCTGTTCACAATGTGTGTGTGTGTGTGTGTGTGTGTGTTGTGTGTGTGTGTGTGTGTGTGTGTGTGTGTGTGTGTGTGTGTGTGATACTTATTACTACAGAAGTTTTACAGGTTTTTACGTGTTGTCTTGCCACAGTTATGTTGTTGTTATTGTTGTTGTATGTTTAAAGCCGGTTTCACATTTAGCGATATTATGCTTGTGGTTTTGTGTTTGTGATGCCTTTGATGTCATTGTTTACACAGAACAAAGGACTGTGAGAGTGTGTGTGTGTGTGTGTGTGCGACAAATGTCTGTCCTGGTTGCATTGTTCTCTTTTGGTTTCCGTTGTTTTTTTGTTTGATTGTTGGGGAAGTTACTGAGGTCATCTTTAGTCAATGTTTTGCAAATCTAAAACACACACACGCGCGCGCGCGTGCGTACGTACGCGTGCACGCGCACACACACTATTGAATGTGGAAAAACAATTATTCGGAGAACACACACACACACTTGTTGAGGAGGAAAGAAATTAATCGAAGAACGAACACACACACACACACACACACACACACACAACACACACACACACACACACACACACACACACACACACCTTGAAAGTGGAAAGAAAATCAGAGAACGCACACACACACACACACACACACACACACACACACACACACACACACACACACACACAGAGGATAGCCTGGTGGTTAGAGTGATGCATTCGTGATCTGCTGACCCGGGTTCGAATCTCGTTCAAGAGGATTTTTCCTCTGGAGTTAACACCAGTGCGGACTCTACTCTCCCCTAAAAGTCCTTCGGATGAGACTGTAAACCGTGTGCGAACGCACGCAGAACATCTTGAGCACACGTTAAATCCTGTTCCACTTTTCGTAAGAGTAGGCCATGTTGTGCCGGTGGGAAGAGATGACAAAATTTACAAAACCGCATACACACGGGGACTAGAATTTAAAAAGCACAAAGTGCTTATTCCATTATCCTCGATATAAAAGACTAAAATAAATAAGATAAGATAAATAAAATAAAAGCACACACACACAAATATATATGTATGAAATAAGTCTCCATGTCTTTTTAGTCAATGGTCTTTAAAACATTGTATTCATACATCGGTGTATGTGTGTGTGTGGGGGGGGGGGGTGAGGGTGAGGGGGGGGGGGGGTGTTCACGCGCGCACAGAAGTGCGAGTGCGTGGATGCGTACGTGCGTGCGTAAATGATAAGTTTATATATGTCTTTTCTAGTCAATGGATTTTATAACATTGTATTCCCACATTGGAGTGTATGTGTGTGTGTGTGTGTGTGCGCGTGCGCGTATATGTGCGTGTTTTTTGTGTGGTGTTGTGTGTACGTGTGTGTGTTTGTGTGTGTGTGCGTGTGCGTGCGCGCGCGCATGTGTATAATTCGTGAGTGTGTGTGCGCGCGCGTATATATGTGTGTGTGTGCGTGCGTTGACATTTTTTATTTGAAGTTATCTTGGAATGTTTG
>CM054145.1:10729590-10739590 GCA_028751875.1 Rapana venosa
TGCTCTCTCTCTCTCTCATCTCTCTCTCTCTTCATCATCTTCTCTCTCCTCTCTCTCTCTCTCTCTCTTCTTGCTGAGCTTTTTCTATCTATTTTTTTCTATCTTATCGTCCGATGATGATATTGTGATCAAATCGTTGCAAAGTTTATTGCTGAAGCACTGAAATAAGACAATTACAGCTAAGTTCCAATTAGCTTAACATTTGTACTAAACTAAAGTAACATTTATATTATGTAAACTCCAGCATTTTGTGAAACACATAAAGAAACATTTATAATTACGCTGTAGTCTCCAGCAAGAATATTTTTTGAAAATTTCACATACAATGTCAATGGATGGTCTAATATAGCATTCTAGAATGTTCTTTTCATTATTTTAGTTATTGCTTATCGGTTCCTATTGTTCATCCTTGTTATTACTTTGTGTTCATTTTGAAACTGAGTTTACGTCAGAGCTTAAAGTCGTATCCGTTCATAAGAGCTCATTTTTGGTTTTTTTGGTTTTCATTACGTTAAATGCATCATGTGATTTTTCTTGTATTTATTTGTATTTACAAAAGAAAGTCGTGTATAACCCCCCTTGTCAATAGGCCACTTTGGGCAATGACAATAAATTGGTCAAAGCGTCAAAGCGTCAAAGCGTCTCTTCTTGCTGTCTCCCCTCTATTTTACTTTATCCATACTACTTTATAATAATCAGTGTATCAGCTTCCATGTTAATGTTCAATTCGTTTGAGAATTATGTGTTTATTAACGCATATCTCTTTTCAAAACAAAAAATATATAATCTATGTATCTCTTGACATTAATGTTCAGGTCAGTTAGGGATTATGTATTATTAGATATGCACCTATCTTTTTAAAATCATGTTGTTGTTGTAGTAGGGTTTTCCCCTTGTTTTGTTGGTAGTCCCTAATCAGGGCAAGGGCCGGATGAAAAAAAGTATGCCTATGCTTATTGTGTTACCCTTGAAAATAAGCAATAAAGATTCATTCATTCATTCATTCATTCATTCATTCATTCATTCATTCGTTCGTTCGTTCGTTCGTTCATTCATTCATTCATTCATTCATTCATTCATTCATTCATTCATTCTCTCTCTCTCCTCTCTCTCCTCTCTCCCTCTCCCTCTCTCCTCCTCCCTCTCTCTCCTTCCCTTCTTCCACCCTCTCTTTCTCCCTTTCCTCCCCTCTCTCTCTCCCCCCTCCCCCCTTTCTCCCCCTCCTTCACTTCCTTCCCCCCTCTCTCTCTCCCCCCCCTACCTCCCCCTCCTTCCCCCTTCTCTCCCCCTCCCCCCCCCCCCCCCCCCCAATATTATTTCCCTTCCACAAACGCAGATAACCCAGAGAGAGAGAGAGGAGGAGGGAGAGAGAGAGAGAGGAGAGAGAGAGAGAGAGAGAGAGAGAGAGAGAGAGAGAGAGAGAGAGAGAGAGAGAGAGAGCGAAAGAGAGAGAGAGAGAGAGAGAGAGAGAGAGAGAGATGCCGAAGAAGAGAGAGAGAAGAGAGAGAGAGAGAGGAGAGAGAGATGAGAGGAGAGAGAAAAGATAAAAAGAAAGAGACAGCCGAGAGAGAGAGGGTGAGAGAGAGAGAGCGAGGGAAGAGAGAGAGCGAGGGAGAGAGAGAGAAGGGGGGGGGGGGGGGGAACAGCACAGTGGTTGTGCTAAAGATGCTATCAGAAACAGAGGCTGCAGGTACCCTTGTGCGGCTGCTGTACAGCCTTCGTCCATCTGATAATGATTGATGATTTATTGCTGTCCCGGTTGTGTTAGCAACAGCCTCTGTGTGTGTGGAGTGTTTTAAGTGTGTGTGGTGTGTGTGTGGTGTTGTGTGTGTGTGTGAGTGTGTGTGTGGTGTGTGTGTGTAGTGTTGTTGTGTTGTGGTGTGGTGTGTAGTGTGTGTGTTTGTTTGTGTGTGTGTGTGCGTGTGTGTTTGTGTGTGTGTGTGTTTGTGGTGTGGTGTGGTGTGTGAATAAGCACTTATGTGCTTTTTTACATCTAGTCCCCGTCTGTATGCGGATTTGTGAATTCTGTCATCTGTTCCCACCATGGCCTACTCTTACGAAAAGCGGAATAGGATGTAACGTGTGCGCAAGATGTTCTGCATGCGTTCGCACACGGGGCCTCGGTTTATAGTCTCATCCGAAGGACTTTTGGGGAGAGTGGAGTCGGCACTGATGTTAACTCCAGGGGAAAATATCCCCTTGAACGGGAATCGAACCCGGGTCGTCAGATTGCGAGCGCAATGTTCTAACCACTAGGCTATCCCGTCCCCCTGTGTGTGCGTGCGAGTGCGTGTGTAGGTGTGTGTGTGCAATATAAACGAACAATATAAATGAGTAATTCCTATCTTTCCCGGGAAAATCTGTTGTTTTACCCGATTTGCAAGTTCTCAAAGACAACAGTAGGAATTGTCAGACTAGGAATCGTTTGTCTTGTGATTTGCAGACTGTGCAGTGAAGGACAGGAGAATGTGAAGTTTCCAGACCCAGGGAAGAATTCTTATCTTCGTTGTGCCTGTTCATTTTACGATAACAAGCACTTTAGCACACACACACACACACACACACACACACACACACACACACACACACACACACACACACACTTCGTCTGACATCACAATTTGTGAAAAGGCTTAAATTAAATTGAAAACACACACACGCACGCACGCACACACGCACAATCTACCATCACAATTTGAGAGGAAACTTAAAATTAATCAAATCAAACACACACACACACACACACACACACACACACACACACACACACACACACACACACACACACACACACACACACACACTTCGTCTAATATCACTTCAAGCGAACAGACGTAAAATCGAACACACACACACACACACACACACACACACACACACACACACACACTTACTTACACCCCCCCTCCCCCCACACACACATACTTACAACCCCCCCCCCCCCCCACACACACACACACACTACACAGCCACACACACAAACCGTACACTTTTCAATTTCTTACTAAGTGATGTTTTCCCTTTCAGAGAGACATATAACGCGCCACAACATTTGCATAGGACACGAGAGAGGGGAGTGACATTATCCTCTACACAATCATCAGACTGACGACCCCGTCTCGTGGCACTGATATCCCACGTCTGCTTCCGACTCAGATATGTCACTTGTGCCTAGCCTGTGGGAATGCCCTATCAATGATGTATTGGCAGACACTGTTATCATTTTGTCTGTCTACCTTGCCTCCCTGTCAGTCAGTATGTCTGTCTGTCTGTCTGTCTGTCAGTGTGTGTGTCTATATCTCTCCCGTCCACGCATGCACACATAAAGACACAGACACAGACAGACAGACAGACAGACACAGACAAAGAAACACACACACAGATACACAGACACACACACACACACAAACACACACACACACACACACACATACACACACACCACACACACACACACACACACACACACACACACTATGCAGTCCTCGAGTACTATGACTTATAATATCACTGAGAGTGAACAGACGTTAAATTGAAGACAACACACACACACACACACACACACACACACACACACACAACACACACATACACACACACGCACACACACATTAACACGCGGCGGTCATTCAATCGCCTGATGTCACTTTGGTGAACAGACGTTAAATTTTTCAAAAAATAATGGTATGGTCACTCAGAGAGAGAGAGAGAGGAGAGAGAGAGAGAGAGAGAGAGAGAGACGAGAGAGAGAGAGAGAGAGAGAGAGAGAGAGAGAGAGAGAGAGAGAGAGAGAGAGAGAGAAAGAGGAGATGATGATGATGAAGCACATTTATTTCAGTGTTAAGCATAATTATATTTCCATATATGTAAAAACTTGTTTTTTTCAATTTAGCTTTCCAAAGGAAATTTTTTTTTTCTGTCTTATGATGACATTGTGATAAAATCTGTTGCAAAGTTTATTGCTGAAGCACAGAAACTATGACAATCCCAGATGAACCCAAGTTATACATTTTGTGACACAACTTAAAACATATTTCTACTGCTGTAATCTCCAGCAAGAATACTTATTGAAAATCTCCAGAGACCTGGATTGGGTGGACAGAGAGAGAGAGAGAAGAGAGAGAGAGAGAGAGAGAGGAGAGAGAGGAGAGAGAGAGACGAGAGAGAGAGAGGGGAGAGAGAGAGAGAGAGAGAGAGAGAGAAAGAGAGACAGACAGACAGACAGACAGACAGACAGACAGACAAGACACAGGGAGAGATCAAATCAAATCAAATTCTTTTATTTCGAGGATAATGCATCCAGTCCCTGCCCTTAGGGATACATCATACACTAGAATAAACCCAATACCCAGAGAGAGAACTCGAACTCGAACTCGATTGTTTTAATGAGGGTAAATGGATAAACCAGGGGCTTATTTACACCAGGCCCTCATGAAAAAAAAAGGAAACCAACAGGCAAACCAACATGAAGAAATGCATAACATAATATACACAATGAAGCTGACAATAAACTTAATCACTTAGTTATACATGCAATCAACTACTCACATTATCAGTCAATTATATGATGAACCAACAAATTGACTAATTACATATCTATACGCATCATATTTTTTCTCACACATAAGGGTTCATTCACACTATTGCCATCCACACTTGCACAATCATACATTTCAACAACCAAACGAACCATTCAGCCCAACATTTTAAAAGTCAGAGAGAAAAATGGAAGCGACTGATTTTACATCAGCTATTGCAATGAAAGTAAATGATCTTACAACTCTCTTTCCACAGTCACCAGTGTATGAACGCAACACACACGCGAGAACGAGAGAGAGAGAGAGTAGAGAGAGAGAGAGAGGAGAGAGAGAGAGGAGAGAAGGAGACGAGAGGAGGGAGAGAGAGAAGAGAATGACAATGACAAGGTTTTTAATTGCCCATGTAGCATTACAATAAAGCCCTTAGCGAGAAAGAGAGACAAGAGAGAGAGAGACAGAGAGAATGACAATGACAAAGGTTTTTAATTGCCCATATAGCATTACAATAAAGCCCTTAGCGAGAAAGAGAGAGAGAGGAGAGAGAGAGAGAGAAGAGAGGAGAGAGAGAGATGAAAAGGGAGAATTGACAATGACATAAGCTTTGTGGAATAGCGATATGAGCAGAGCAGATGAGAGAGAGAGAGAGGGGAGAGAGAGGAGAGAGGAGGAGAGGAGAGGAGGAGAGAGAGGAGAGAGAGAGAGAGAGAGAGAGAGAGAGACAGACAGACAGACAGACAGACAGAGGGAGAACGAAAATATCTTGCATGAATAAAAAGAAAACAGAAAGAAAAGGAAGACAGATGGCATCTTGTGTCTAATCTAGCTGTCAAGCCCTATGATGTCCTTCCCTCATGCCTTCTTTTCTTTCTGCTGGGTTCTTTTTTTTTTAATACTTTATTATTTTTTTTGTTTTGGTTGTTGTAGTGGAACCAAGATCTGTCACTGCTGGCTTATTTATCACCAGAATGCGTCCTGTGGGAATGCACTATCATTGATGTATGAGGAAACTTTCCTAAACTTGGTGTCCTACTCTCGCTTACACGCACACGCACACGCACACACACACACAACACGCATATCTATCCCCCCTTCCTCCATTTGTCAATTTTGAGCCCATATAATGAAAATAAATGTCTGTTATGGATTATTCATCAACGTGATACCAAACTCAGCCAATGCACATAACACAGGAAACAAAGCCCCTTTTTCTGGAAGAATCACACCTTACACACACACACACACACACTCGTGATCTGCTGACCCGGGTTCGAATCTAGTTCAAAAGGATTTTTCCTCTGGAGTTAACATCAGTGCCGACTTCACTACCCCTAAAAAAATCGAGGTCCCATATGCAAACGCACTAAAGCATCTTGCACACACTTAAAACCTGTTCCGCTTTTCAGAATAGTAGGTCATTGTATGTATGTCCATCATGTCCGACGATGCAGCTGCTGTTTCGGAAACTGGGCAGAAATTTGATTATAGTGGAGATGCCTTGCCCACAGTACATCCCCACTCTCTCGGCCAAGGGGATAAGGACAGTCAGCGTTGGAGATGTTCTCCAAGGCCAACTAGCCCCCAGGGCTGCAGCTCAAAAGGACTGTACAAGTCAAGCTCCTAGTCAGAGTCATAGTCGATCACTAAAGACTAAGCTGAAGAGTGGAATTCCATGGTTATTGTATGCCGGTGGGAACAGATGACAATATTTACGAAACTGTATACACACACGGGGATTTGATATTCCATTATCCTAGAAATATCCCACATAACGCGATGAAAGTTGTATTATGTGCCACAAGAGTGCAGCTGACCGATTGACCAAAGACAGACAGAAATCAATGCAACTCTATCCGGAAAATTCAGTGAACGCTCGTTTCCAGCAACCAGCCCCATCATTTGAACTTGGCACCTCAAGTTTCAACTTTGAAAGACATTGCAGACTTTTGCTTGTTGATTAATATTATAGTGTGTTGCGTTATATTTATTGTAATACAGTATGGTGAGGTATACCGGTTATACTGAAAATTATTTCACTTCTTGCGACTCAGCCACTTTGATTCACGCATAGCAAAACATCAATTTTCTTCTACAATGATTTCCAACGAAATAATAAAAGTCCAAACAACTTGTGATGGTACCAAGGTACATTACTTAGCAACCACATTACCTAGTAATAAAAAACTCAGAAGATATAAACTAAGAAGAAATCTACACACCATACTCACAATATAACTGGTGGTGCAAAGATCCTCCTAAGATGTAAATGTTAGCTAACTATTGCTGCCTAAAAATGGAAAGTCGCGCAATTCACAGGTGTGTCCTGATTTAGAAACACGATGCTCTGATCGCATGGGAGATAATCTAATTACCTCCCTGTCATACTAGATCTAGCACAATAGCTCTAGCATACAAACAACCGCGTCAAATGAAAATAATAAATAATTCAAATCACATCTTCCCCACCCCCCCCCCCCCAATCCTCTCTCTCTCTCTCTCCTCACAACACACACACACACACTGGGCTACAAACAGTTGCTTTTTCAGCGTTACTGTAGCATAATTTACCATACATAGCAAAAGTATATTGCCGGAAAACAGTCTAGTGTCTTTTTACTGATAAACTGCTTTACCATTCTCAACCAATTCTCTTCGCCCAAACTGCTTAGATTTAACAATATCATTCAGTTCACTGTAGTATTCTTGCACCCTCGCCTTAACATTTCCTTAGACTTTACTCCTGATTTTTATGAAAGTTTTCTCAATTTGCTATGTTCCATTTTCTTCTGTTCCTCATTTCTACACTCCATGTTCATCGCATTGAGTTGTTTCCTATGCTATACATTTTATTCGTTTATATTTTTGGTAGACGACAAACTAAACAGAAATCCTCTATTGATTCAAAAAGAGGACCATACCCCCCTCACACACACACAACACACACACATCCTCTCCCTCCCCCAACCCAACAGCTATGAATTACGGCTTCTATCGCAACTTGACTAGTGACACAGCTTGCAATTACAGCAATCACACACACACACACACACAGAGGAGCAGGATGGGTGGAGAATACTAGTTGCGACGATGACACATTACACACACACACTCACACACTCACACACAGAGAAAGCCGAGAAAATAATAGCCGGCAAATGCTAGGCGGAGCATGATACTACTGCTGCTGCCGTCGGGAAAGAAGAAGAAAATAGAAATAATCATTCTAGGTTTATTCTCTTTCTCTTTTTATGACTCATATCAAATGGGGAGGGAACTGATATTTATGTTCGTAGTGTGTGTGTGTGTGAGAGAGAAGCCAAGTCAAGTTAAAATGATCTTTAATGGGGGTAAAAGAGTAAGTTTACACAACTTTTTTTCCATCCTGCCCTAACAAAAACAAAATCAAGAAAATTGACATAAAAAAGCAATCAAAATGTGTGTGTGTTTATTTCTTCTTTTATTTATTTTATTCTTTTATTTCGAGGATAATGTAACAAGCACCCACGTGCTTAGTTTTTTACACCCAGTCCCCATGTGTATGCAGTTTTGTCAATTTTGTCATCCTTTCCCACCAGCACACAATGGCCTAGTCTTCCGAAAAGCGGAACGGGTTTTTAACATGTGCGCAAAACGTTCTGCGTGCGTTCGCACACAAGACCCTCGATTGCTCTGATTTGTCTTTGCAAGATATAGCGCTATACAAATTCCATTTATTATTATTTATTATTATTATTATTATTATTAATTATTATTATTATTTATTACTACTTACAGTCTCATCCGAAGGACTGTGTGTGTGTGCGTGCGCGTACGTGCGTGCGCGCTTGTGTGCGTGCATGCGTGCCCGCGCACGCGCTTGTATGTGACAATCAGAAAAGCAAAGGAATTAGGAGGGGCAGGCGGGAGCGAGAGAGGATAAAACAGATTGGAGGAAAGTTGGAGGGCAGACCTAGCGGTATAACCTGTCAGTGGACAAGGAACGATCGCACAGTGAACATGGAGGAAAGTTGGAGGGCAGACCTAGCGGTATAACCTGTCAGTGGACAAGGAACGATCGCACAGTGAGCATGGACCAAAGTTGGAGGGCAGACCTAGCGGTATAATCTGTCAGTGGACAAGGAACGATCGCACAGTGAACATGGAGGAAAGTTGGAGGGCAGACCTAGCGGTATAATCTGTCGTGGACAAGAACGATGCACAGTTAACTTTGGAGGAAAGTTGGAGGCAGACCAGCGGTATAACTGTTCAGTGGAAAGGAACGATCGCACAGTAAACATGGAGGAAAGTGGAGGGCAGACCAGGGGTATAACGTCCAGTGGCCCAAGGGAACGATGCACAGTGAACATGGAGGAAAGTTGGAGGCAAAACCTAGCGGTATAATTTTAGTGGACAAGGAACGATCGCACAGTGAACATGGAGGAAATTTGGAGGGCAGACCTAGCGGTAATCTGTCGGACAGGAACGATCGCACAGTGAACATGGAGAAGTTGAAGGGCAGATAGCTATAATTAGTGGAAAAGGAACGATGAAGTAACATTGGAGAAAAGTTGGAGGGAGACCTAGCGGTATAACTTCATGACAAGAACGATCGCACAGTGAACATGGAGGAATTGAAGGCGCCTAGCGGTATAATCTGTCAGTGGAAAAGGAACGATCCACTGAACATGGGAAAAGTTGAGGGCAGACCTACGGTATAACCTTCATGGACAAGGAACGATCGCACATTGAACATGAGAAGTTGGAGGGCAGACCGCGTATAACTTCAGTGGACAAGGAACGATCCCATTTAACAGGAGAAAGTTGGAGGCAGACCTAGCGGTATAATCTGTCAGTGGACAAGGAACGATCGCACAGTGAACATGGAGGAAAGTTGGAGGGCAGACCTAGCGGTATAACCTGTCAGTGGACAAGGAACGATCGCACAGTGAACATGGAGGAAAGTTGGAGGGCAGACCTAGCGGTATAACCTGTCAGTGGACAAGGAACGATCGCACAGTGAACATGGAGGAAAGTTGGAGGGCAGACCTAGCGGTATAATCTGTCAGTGGACAAGGAACGATCGCACAGTGAACATGGCGGAAAGTTGGAGGGCAGACCTAGCGGTATAACCTGTCAGTGGACAAGGAACGATCGCACAGTGAACATGGAACAGGAGAGACTGGGAGGCTCTGATAACCCAGGAGGAAGGGGGAGGAGGAGGGGGGGAAAAATATAGGGGGGTGGGGTGGAGGGCGGTGGGATGGGGTGGGGGGCGGATGATAGTCGAGAGCAGCAGATTGCATCAACTAATTAGCGGCAAAGTAATTAAAAGCTTTCCCCGGAATCTCCCTTTTTCCTCACCTCAAGCAGGACAGACACGAGTCACAGCTATAGAAGACACCCTACACCCCCCCCCCCCCTCCCCCCCCTCCCCCCCCCCCCCCCTCCCCCACCCCCCGGTTTTCCCAAAAAGGGGTGACAGACGA
>CM054145.1:10744590-10769590 GCA_028751875.1 Rapana venosa
CGCACACACAAAAGCACATTTTAATATTTATCACACATTCTTCCTTTCCTTCCTCCTAAGTCTTTCTTCTCACCCCCCCCCCCCCTCCCGAGCACATAAATGCACGCACGCACACGCACTGACACATGATAATAGTTCTCTACCAAGCAACCAGAAAAGAGTAGTTACCATTAAACAACAACAAAAACAACGAGAACAACAAAAACAACACACATACACTACACACACATACACACACTCCACTACACTACACTACACACTCACTCTGTCTCTGTCTGTCTACCTGTCTGTCTGTCTGTCTCTCTGCCTCTCTCTCTCACACACACTGTGTGTGTGAGAGATGGTGTAGGTTACTATACTACACTGCACTACACTACACTACACTACACACTACACACACACACACACACAACGAGGACTTGTTAGACATGATTAAATATATGCATGATTCTTTTTCCAGAGGAGCCAGAGCATAGACAAAAATACATAAATCTAAGAATCTACATCTTTTAGGAAATGTTGACTATGTTTTAATATTATGTTTGGTGTGAAATAACTGACTTAATGGCAATAAAGTTTTTGATTCTTGACTCTTCACACAACTTCCCCCCAACACACATACTACACCCCACCCCACCCCCATACACAATCACACAAACGCACAGTGTTTACACACACACACCCTCCCCCCCAACACTACACACACCTACCCCCCCCCCCTCCCCCACCAAGAGACATGATGTGTGCTACCTACACCCAGCCTTCCAAAGTGTCACAGACGGCTGAAACAGTCTCTCCAGGCTGCTGACAATGACTCAGAAACAAGACACCTCCTCCACAAGGCTATTTGGCTGCTGCTGTCACAATGGCCCATTTCCGTGAACGACCCCTGCACCCCCCCCCCCCCCCCCCCCCTGCACCCCCCCCCCCCGCCCCCCGCCCCCCCCCCTCCCCCCTCCCCCCCCCCCCACCCCCCCACACACACACACACACACTCCAGCCTAACGCTGTTTAGAGCTCTAGCACCCAGAACAAAAAAAAAATAAAGAAGCTGGAATAGAAGTGATGGGAGAAAAAGAGACGAGAAGTGTTTTCTGTTCAATCCTCCCTATAAAGCCTCTAGGCCAAAAAACTGAACATCATGGTTATAGGCTTTGTCAGGGTGCGTGAAGGTGGATGGCGGTGTGTGTGTGTGTGTGTGTGTGCGTGCGTGCGTGTGTGTGTGTGTGATGTGTGTGTGTGTGTGTGTGCGTGCGTGTGTGTGTGTGTGTTGTGTGTGTGTGTGTGCGTGTGTGTGTGTGTGTGTGTTGTGTGTGCGTGCGTGCGTGTGTGTGTGCGTGCGTTGCGTGTGTGTGCGTGCGTGCGTGCGTGCGTGCGTGTGTGTGTGTGTGTGTGTGTAGGGATGGAAGGGCTGTGTGTGATGTGATGTGTGTGTGTATGTGTGTCCGTGAGTCGTGCATACGTGCCTCTATGTATGTGTGTGTGTAGGGAGGAGGGCTGTGTGTGTGTATGTGTGTGTGTGAGGTGTGTGCGTTGTGCGAATGAGTCGTGCATAGTGTCGCCTGTGCGTGAACGCGCACGCGTGCATATATGTATGTGCTCGTGCGCGCACGCGTGTACGCACGCTTGTATTGATGTGATGATGTCCCTCCCCTAAGCCTTCAATGACGCCTGCTGGCTGAATCTTTCCCTGGCATTTTTGTGTGTTAAACACGAGCGCATTTGTATAGGGATCAAGTCTTACGATAATGGTCACAACTTTTAAGCCCATGGGAAAATTCTGCCGGGAGTTTGTGTGTGTAGCGCGCGCGCGCGCGCGCGTGTGTGTGTGTGTGTGTGTGTGGTGTGTGTGTGTGTGTGTGTGTGTGTGTGTGTGTGTGTGTGTAGTGGTGTGTGTGTGTATGTGAGTGTGTGTGTGCGCGCACGTGTGTGTGCGTGTGAGTGTGTTAAGAGACTCTCTCTCTCACTCTCTCTCTCTCTCTCTCACATCACCACTACACTGCTACTACTACTACAATGTGTGTTGTTGTTGTTGACTTCGATTTTACGTCTGTTCACTTTTAGTGATATTAGACAGTACAATGTGTGTGTGTGTGTGTGTGTGTGTGTGTGTGTGTGTGTGTGTGTGTGTGTGTGTGTGTGTTGTGCATACACGTGTAAGAGAATGGGGGAAAAAAGAGGGAGGAAGAGGAGAAGGTGAGAGAGGCAAGTCGAAGACAAGGAAAAAAACAAGGACAAGCAAGGCAAGGCAATATTTTGCATTAAGTTGGATGTTAAGTGCTAAGCACTAACACGTTTATTTAATTTTCTAAAATTTTCTTTTGATAGCCAGTCACCTCCCTTTAAAAGGACCGACAACACCATAACTTTCTTTAAATGAAAGACACACAGACACACAGAGACACAGAGACACACAGCATAAAAAGCGAAAACGGAAAAAACAAAGTCCTCGCTCGTGTCATATTTATAAATAGTCCTACAGCTTCAAAAACGACAGCTGTGTGCATGCCGTTTTTCCGCCGCCAAAGCTAACATGTATGCTAATGAGCAGGCTACGGGCGTTGCCATGGTAGCAGCGCGACCAATGAAAAGCGCGCTTACTGCCTGGTGTGAAAAGTGGCACAGGGCGAGGCCTAAAGGACTACTAATAATAACAGGTTGTCATCAAGCTGACAATCGATGTTTCTTTGCCAGGTTTTCTCGAGCCTGGGTCTTTAACACTAGCAATTATTCTTTATTGTCACATGGGGATGGGGGTAAAGGGGGGGAGGGAGAGAGGGAGGAGGAGAAACTACTTGATAATTATTAAGGGGAGTGTGACGAGAAAGAGAAATGGGGGGATCTTAGCCTAGCAAACTACGAAGACTACTACTACTACTACTATTGCTACTGCTTCTGCTGCAGCTACTACTTCTACTGCTACTACTTTTACTACTTTTGCGTCTTCTGCTTCTACTGCTATTACTACTGCTGCTGTTACTACAACTACTGCTGCTTCTGCTACTACTACTACAATACATCTACTGCTATTTCTACTGCTACTAATACTACTGCTGCTTCTGCTGCTTCTACTACTACTACTACTGCTGCTGCTGCTGCTGTTGCTGCTATTTCTTCTAGTGCTACTATTTATACTACTACTTCAGCTGTTGCTGCTGTTGCTACTGCAGCTGTTGTTGTTGCTGCTATTATCGCAGTTACTGCTGCTGCTGTTGCTATTACTACCATTAACACTAAGGATGGTAATGATACTATATCATAAAACAATAAAAGGATGATAATGATGATGATGACGATGATGACAAATAATAATTCTAATGGTGATGATGACAAAGATGAAATACGTTTTTAAGGTTCATATAAATAGTTTCCCTGGCGCTGATATTGGTAGTGACCACGACATGGTACTCATGACCCTACAGATCAAGCTGAAGACCAAGAACCAGAAGAGAAATCCCCGTTTGCGGTTCAACATGGAAAAGCTGAAGGACCCCGAAGTCGCTGAAATCTTTAAAGCTGAGATAGGGGGCAGATTTGCAGCATTGAGTTTCCTCCAAGATGACATCAACAACCTCACTGAGACCTTCAGCAAGACCATTCAGGAGACAGCGCTGGAGATCCTTGGGAAAGAGAGGAAAAAGAACCAACCGTGGGTTACCAACGATATCCTGGACCTGTGCGACCAACGTAGGGAGCTAAAGCCAGTGAAGAACAAAAACCCAGAAACGGCCGAAGAGTATAGAACAGTCAACAGGTCAATCAAGAAGAAGATGACTGAGGCCATGGGGAACTGGATGTCAGAACAAATGCTCATCAAGGTTGAAAAGGCAATGGCGAAAGAGACAGCAAAGAGGCGTACCAGACCATCAAGATACTAACCAAGTCCCAGCAGCCAAGACCTCCGTTATTGAAGACAAAGAGGGGTCAGTCCTTACAGAGAGCGCCACTATCATGAAGAGATGGACAGAGTATTGCAGAGACCTGTACAACTACAAGCTGAAGGCTGATCCGAACAAACTTCACGAGCAAGATCCCAGACCATCAGATCCTGAAAGCACACAAGTGCTGGAGGAAGAGGTAGAAGAAGCAGTAAGATCCCTGAAAAGAGGCAAGTCACCAGGGATTGACAACATCCCGGCTGAGCTCATCAAGAACGGAGGCCCAGAGATGATCAAGGCATTAACAATCATCTGCCAACGCATCTGGACCAGCAAAGAGTGGCCTGAACAGTGGACCCAATCCATCATAGTTCCACTTCCAAAGAAGGGAGACCTGAAGAAGTGCCAAAATTACAGAAACAATCAGTCTGATAAGCCATCCAAGCAAAGTTATGCTACGCATTGCCTTGAACAGACTGAAACCACAGCAGAAGAAATCCTATCAGAAGAACAGGCAGGATTCAGACCAGGTCGAAGCACTGTCGAACAGATCTTCAACATCAGAATGCTCATAGAGAAGCATCTCCAACATCAGCTACAGCTCTACAACAACTTCATTGACTTCAAGAAGGCCTTCGATCGAGTGTGGCAAGAAGCTCTGTGGCAAGTCATGAGAGACTACAGCTTCGACGAGGACCTGATTCAAGTCATCCAGGCGCTGTATGACAGTGCAGTCCTCATGGGTGGAGAAATCGGGGAGTTCTTCCGGACTTCAGTTGGAGTTCGACAAGGCTGCCCGCTATCCCCCGTTCTTTTCAACGTGTTCCTGGAGAACATCATGCAGGAGGCCCTCCTTGGCTTCAAGACCACAATCACAATAGGAGGAAGGCCAGTCTGCAATCTTCGATTCGCAGACGATATGATCTCATGGGCCGCAGTGAAGAAGAACTCCAGGATCTCACCACCAGACTGGAAACATCAGCCAATGCCCACGGTATGGAGATCAGCACGGAAAAGAGCAAGATCCTAGTGAACAGTACCACACCGACCACTACCCACCAGCATCAGATGAGTGGCGAGACACTAGAGGAGGTGGAAACTTTCAAGTACCTTGGAGCAGTCATCACAAAGAAGGCACGAGCACACAAGAGGTGAAGATCAGACTTGCTGTGGCACTCTCCTCCATGACTAAGCTGGCGAAAGTGTGGAGAAACCACAACATCAGAACCCACACTAAGGTCAGACTCTACAAGCACTCGTCACATCCATTGCCTTGTACAGCTGTGAAGCATGGACACTTACTGCCGATTTAGAACGTGGCATTCAAGCCTTTGAGATGAAGTGCCTCAGGCGGATCCTGAACATCACCTACAGAGACCGCAAAACAATGACTACGTCTGGCAGCAGATCGAGGCACTGGCTGGCAAACAAGAACCATTGCTAGATACAGTCAAACGGAGGAAACTGAAGTGGTTTGGCCACACAACAAGGCATAAAAGCCTGTCAAAGACAGTCCTGCAGGGAATGGTGGAAGGAGCAAGGAGGCAGGGACGACCACGCAAAAGCTGGATATCCAACATCAAGGAGTGGACCGGCCTCACTGTACCAAGCCTCCTGAAAACAGCCCAGGACAGAACCATTTGGCGGTCCACTTGCAGCGTCCATGCGGGTACCCCAACGGTTGTCCCGACCAAGGGATGAGTGAGTGAGTGATAAATATTTGATTTTGTGTTTGTACACCACTTTAAAACCCAGCAGATTTCCCAGCATAAAAAAAAAATTCGAGCTGCTCTCCTCGGGAAGAGCGCGTCGCCACAAGAGCAGCGCCACCCTTTCTGTCTTTTCCCGTCTGTACGTGTATTTGTTTCCCTTTCAGAGTGTCACTTTTCAACACAATTTTGCCAGGGACAACTCTCTTCTTGCCGTGTATTCTTTTACATGCACTAAATATGTGTTGCACACAGGACGTCGGTTTGTTTCCCTTTCAGAGTGTCACTTTTCCACACAATTTTGCCAGGGACAACTCTCTTCTTGCCGTGTATTCTTTTACATGCGCTAAATGCGTTTTGCACACAGGCCGTCGGTTTATGGTCGAAAGACTAGCACCCAGCACACCACTTACAGTCTAGTGGATGGAGGAAAAGTTCCGGGCACAACGGAAATCGAACCCAGACTTTTCGCTGTCTAGGCAGGTGTGTCACCTGTAGACCACCGATCCTCTCTGTCTCTCTGTCTGTCTGTCTGTCTGTCTGTCTCTGTTTTGTTTTCTTCTTTTTTAATTTTCTTCTTTTATTTCGAGGATAATGGATAATGTGTGTGTGTGGTGTGTGTGTTTTGTGTGTGTGTGGGGTGGGGTTTGTGTGTGTGTGTGGTGTGTGTTGTGTGTGTGTGTGTTGTGTGTGTGTGTGTGTGTGTGTTTTGTTGTGTTGGTGTGTGTTTGAGTGTGTTATTTATTTACTTGTTATTTTATTCTTTTATTTCGAGGATAATGGATAGTGTGTGTGTGTGTGTGGTGGTGTGTGTGTGTGTGTGTGTGTGTGTGTGTGTGTGTGTGTGTGCTGCGGGGTATTTATTTTTTTTTTTATTTTATTCTTTTAATACGGGATAATGGAATAAGCACTGATGTACTTTTTAAAAACCAGTCCCCGTGTGTGTGTGTGTGTGTGTGTGTGTGTGTTTTTGTGTGTGTTGTGTGTGTGTGTGTGTGTGTGTGGTGGGCGGTGTGTGTGTTTGCTTGCTTGCTTTCCCTCAAGCCGGGAATTTCACATGCAGCATACATAGGACATGCTTGTGTACTGTTTAAATGTTGTACCACGGGCAAGCGAGTGGTCACAGCGGGTTGCATACATACGTCAAATCCGACACTCTATCCCCCTCCATCTCTCTCCATCTCTCTCTCTCTCTCTCTCTCCTCTCTCTCTCATCTCCTTCTCTCTCTCCCCTCTCTCCTCTCTCTCTCTCCTTCTGCAGTGGTTATAAGTGAACCTCCTTGAGAAATGTAAAAAGTAAAAGGTAAAGGTGTCCCATAACCTATGTGGTCGTAGGGGTGTGAGGCATCAGAGACCTCAGCTTCTCTAGGGGCCAGCATATTAAGGCTGGCTCCCATCTCCTCTCCCTCGCTGCTTTACCTTCCCTGACCCTAAAAAAGGCAGGTACCCATTTACAGCTGGGTGAACTGGGGGACTGTACTGAAGCCAAGGCGCGCAAGCAAACGGCCACCCATGCAACTGGTAACCACGCTCGATGCTGCTTAGGGAAAGCGAGTGCTCTGACCACTGAGCTATCCCGTCCCCTGAGAAATCTAGAGTTTTCGATTTTCCTGCCTTGGGAGGGGAAAACAAGGCCCGAACAAAATCAAGAAACAAAACTACTTAATGAGAGGGAAAAACAACAAAACAACAACAACCACAACAACAACAACAACAGCAACACGCACACAGCTGGCTCCGATAACATCAGTTAGCGTGCATATAGCATCTTGCCTACAGGCAGCTTGTAATAAGCTCATTGCCTATAAAAAGCTCGCTTATTATTTCTGTTTCATTTTTGTCTATTTTTTTGTTCTTGTTGGTTATTGTTGTTTGTTACTGGCTTCAAAGTGAGATTGTAGCCCTGAGCCACATCACGAATATGAATGAGGACGTTAAAACTGAAACCAAGCAATCCCATGATGGCTTCCTCTGGCTACAATAGAGATCAATGAGTTAGGGGTTTTCTAGTATGGGGTAATAGTTTCGCCAAAAGCTACTAAGACTTCATGGTTGATTTTTCTGTAAAATATTGTTTTTATCAAATTGCTACATGTGTCTTGGTACAAAATTACTGCTTTTGTACTTTTTATCTTTATAGATCAATACCAAAAATGAGTTTGACATAAAAAGAAAAGGTTTTTTGTTTTTTTGTTTTTACAATGGTAAGGGAAAAGTTAACTCAAAAAAGCGAGAGAAAAAAAGAGAGAAAAGGAAAAATGCCTGTTTCTTTGCTTATGATAATCAAAAGATCGATATTCACCACGGGAAAGAATAATCATGAAAAGCAGTAATCAAGTACCATGAATATGTAGTCAACATAGCTGCTGAGCTTCCTTTTACAGATGCTTCACGTGTGCCGTCAGAACAAAATTAGTCATTTCCTATGCCAAAATTACAATTCCTAACTTTTTAACACGTCTGACCAGGGACTAACTGTATCAAAAGCAACACTGATTATATATATCTCTCTCAACATTAACCATTACACCCAGTGGTGTGTAGGGCAGCAACAAAGCACTTCCACTCCCGGGGAATGCTTGCAGAGCATTGCAAGAATACAACAATTAAAAGCTAATGTTGACAAACAATTGCCTCTTTATGGCAAATGACTAGTTTTCATAGAAGTCAGTCCTATTGTAAGCATACTGCAAGGAACAGTGCAGGGGAAGAGAAGGCGAGGCAAGCCGAAGAAGAAATGGGCAGACAACATCACTGAATGGACCGGGAAGAGCTTCTCCACAACCCAGGCACTTGCCCACAACCGCCGCAAATGGAGCCAACTGGTGCAACGTTCGTCACTGCAGTGCCCCTACGACCCTGGAGGGGGTTACGGGAGCAGATGAGACGAATATTGAGACTGAAGCATACATAAAAAATGGCAAAGGACTAAAAGCACCACAACACCAAATCTGAACTTCAATTAACTTTCAAACAAAAAAGTTCTGTTCTTCTCCTTGTTGCTTAATCTCACTTATCATCACCCTTCAAGTCAAAACCCTCCTCTCCACCACTACCACCATGATACTTTGTGCTTTTTTGACACACCCATCTTCCCATAGCTTTCGCGCGGGGGGGGGGGGGGGGGGGGGGGGGGGGATACTTTATTATGCATAAAGCCATAGAGAAATGACTGCTTGTCAAGTCAGATCAATGTTAGGGGAGGTAATGCCGCTCATTGTCTTGTCTGTCAGACCAGGGCCAGATGGTGTTGTACACACAAGCGGAGGAGAGGGGGGGGGGGGGACAGTGGGGGGGGGGGGGGGGGGGGAGGGAGAAGGGTGGACAGGGGGGGGGGGGGTTCTGAGTAATGAAATATCTATGGAAAATAAGAGTATTGTATGGGTACCCGTTTGCCGAAACCCTTTTTTTTTTTTTTGGGGGGGGGGGGGGGGGGGGGGGGGGGGGGATGGGGGGGTGGGGGGGGGGGGGGGGGTATGTTTTCGTTAGTTATGCATTGCTTTCGTTTCGGGTTCGGTCGAAGTGTGTAGTGTGTGGGGGTATGTGTGTGTGAATGTGTGTGTGTGTGTGTGTGTGTGTGTGTTGTTTTGTGTGGGGTGTTGTGTGTGTGTTGGTGTGTTGTTTTTGTGTGTGTGTGGGGTTTTGTGTTGTTTGTTTTGGGTGTTGTGTGTGTGTGTGTTTTGATGCTTTGTTTTGTTGAGTTTTTTCGGGATTTTATTTTTTTTTTATTTTTTAAATCTCCTTTGCTTGTTTCTTTGTTTTCAAGCTTTAGGTTACATTGTTTTGGTGTCCTTTGTATTTGATATTTTGTTTGTTTCATTTTTTGTGAATTCGATCGATTTTTGAAAAATACATTTTTGGTTTTTGTCGCCATTAATGTCTGTGTATTTTATGTGGTTGATTTGTATCCCTTCTTAAATATAAACTTTATTACTTCACTTCACTTGGCAAACACATACATAAATTCACGCACGCGTGTGCGCGTAAACGTACGCACGCACACACACAGATACACAGACAGACACACACACACAGATACACACAGAGACACAGACACAGACACAGACACACAACACACACACCACACTCGGAGATGAACTGAGGGGTACAAAACACAGAAATATAGACAGATAGACGAACAGACAGACAGACAGAGAGCACTAGAAGCCAAGAGAGAAACAGTTCACAGACAAACAGACACACATCCCCAAAATTCTAAGACGTAGGTACAGGAGAGAGAAATACACAGACAGACAGTCAGGCAGACAGACAGACAGGCAGACAGACAGACATCACAGAAGCCAAAGAGAGAAAGAGTTCACAGACACACAGACTCACACCCCAAATTCTAAGACGTAAGTACAGATGAGAGAAATACACACACAGTCAGTCAGTCAGTCAGTCAGACAGACAGACAGACAGACAGACAGAGAGCACTAGAAGCCAAGAGAGAAAGACAGAGTTCACAGACACACGAAAGCTTGTGCCATGAAGAAGTCTGTAGCAAAACGGCACACACTGATGCCCTGCCACGTCCCAATGTTTCCCCACAGAAATAGGCAGAGGAAACCCAAGAACTAAAGCACTTTGTATAAGGGGAGGTGAGAAAAGAGAGAGAGAGAGAGAGAAGAGAGAGAGAGAGAGAAGAAGAGAGAGAGAGAGAAGAAAGAGAGGAGAGGAGGGGGGGGGAGAAAAGAGAGAGAGAGAGAGGAGAGGAGAAGAGAGAGAGAGAGAGAGAGAGAGAAGGGAGGAGAGAGAAGAGAAGAGAGAGAGAGAGAGAGAGAGAGAGCAGAGAAATGAAATGAAGAAATGAAATGAAATGTTTATTCATAAAAGGCCATGGCCCCTTAGAAGGGGAATACAAATAAACAATATGATGTACGTGTATGGTTTTTATGTTGCAAGATATCTTCTTTAAAATGCTTTATACATATATAAGCAGTGTTTAACATACATTCATTCGTCGAAGCTAATAACAAAACCAACCTGAATAAACATGGATCTCTATATTCTTTTTGGTATGAATTGCTTCGTATATCTTTTAAACCCTGGACAGGAAAGCACAAAGTGGATTTCATCTTCTACTGAACTTTTTACAAATTGGGGCATTGAAGATTTGTGGCAAGTGCATTTCTATAGCGATAATAATGTACATTGATATCCAGATACCAATCAAAATTCGTGTCATTATACGCTTCAAAGTCTATCAATATGCATGGACATATAAGTTGGTACACAATTTACTTGACTAAACATTCTATAGTGGTAAAATCTATCACTATTCTGTACATGACTCTCACAATTTTGCCAGCAACAATCAATCAACCTTTCACGCACATCTCCAACTCCTTGGTTTAACCACACGTACCCAAAACCCAATTCATATAATTTTTTTTTACATTTGAAGCCCAATTGATTTTGCCTCTACTATCTAAATCTAACAACATTTTATATGCTTTAAAGGGCAATCTTCTGCATTCATCTGATTTTACTTTATCCAATATTGTATGAAATCTAACAATAGAAAAGCAGTGACATGGGGTACCTGCTGTTTCCCTGTACACAAGATCATTTGGTGTCTTGAGTGACACTCCCAGAACTTTCTTCAAACGCAAATAAATGGGTTTTCTCACAGTGTACGGCAGCAGATACGGGACCCCATACTCAGCCCCTTTACTGCAAAAACTGGTTTGAATTTGGCATCAAATAATTTTAGAAACAAGAAAGAGATTCGTTATTTAACAAAGTTAACTTCTTAATTATAATAACAATGCACTTTTGCTCTACTTGCGAGGTCTTTACACGCAAACGTAAAGCTTAAACGATAAAAAAATATATACCTAAATATTTGTACACATTCCCCACAGAAATCACAGTTCCACCATACTTTCCATCTTTCTCTCATTGCAAGATGCCCACCCTTTCTAAATACAATTAATGTTACTCTTTGTTAGTTTTTACTTTCAACTTCAAGAAGCAGCGGCCCTATGTAAACTATTCAACTGATTTCTGAAGACCAACACAGTTTCTGACATTAACATTATATCATCAGCTAACACAATATGAAGTTTTCAAGGACATCATTACTAAATGTTGCCCCCATGTTTTCCAGCTTTATTACTTCTTTTGTTAACTTGTTAATGAACAAAGAAAATAAAATAGGACTGCAAACATCACCTTGTTTCACCCCACACTTACAATTGGTATAATTTGATAATGTACCACCTGACCGCACTCCTGCTTTCACACAACCATAAATACTCATCTGTAAAGTTTTCCACGAATACCATTTCTGAACAAAACTAACCACAACAAACTTCTGTTGACAGAGTCAAAAGCCTTCTCAAAGTCTACAAATGCAACGTATAATTTACAGTTTAGACTGAATTGATGCCATAAGTGTAAACATGTGATCTACTGTGGAATAATTTTGCTTGAAATTCTCCAGTTATATTATTTTCTGCAATCCATTCCTGTAGTCTTCTATTAATCACAGCACTGAAAAGCTTGCTACTTATTTACACAACGAAATTCCTCTATATATTGGGGTTTGTTAGCATCCCTTTCTTATATAATGGAAGGACAATCGACTCTGACCAACTATCAGATAAACACCTTTATCAAATAAATAGTTAAGAAATGTAACCAAAAAGTTTAGAAAAAACATTCTCAGTGCAGGCATTTTTTATCAACTCTCCAATTTAAACCCATCGGGACCTGCACTTTTTTATTCTTTAATTTTCGCAAAGCCATCAAAATTTCTTTCTTTTTAAATTGGGCGATTAAAGTATTCAGTATCATAACTATTCTCAACATCGTTTTCAGCATCTTCATGAGTTTAACCAGATCTTTGGTCTTCAAACTTTTTCAAGCAACCCCCTGAAATGATCAAAAACATCTCCACATTGATACTATTTTTAGGTTGTTTTTGCTAGGGAAATGTTTTGTGTACATAACTCCAAAACTCTTTTGATTGCCAATAGAATTGGACAATTCAGTTAAAAGTGCTGATTATAATCTTTTTGTTTTCTCTTTTAACAATTTTTGTACTCCCTTCTCCCTTTGCAATATGATTCACGATCAGAAATAGATAAAGTATGGCGATACTTTTTCAAAAAATTACGCACTTTCTTTTAATGGACACGACATTCTGTGTCATACCAATCGTTTTCTTTCATATTGTTTCCCAAAGGGGAATTTTTTTTCATACAATCAGCACTTCTCTTAAACAACAATCGAAAACATTTAGTGATCATTAAAATCTGTACTATTAACTGATAGCGTCCTCTAAAAAGAGTTTTCATTTCATCAGAAGCTAATTATTTTTTGAAACGAAGCAGCACAGGCTCATTCCAGACAAACTTTTCAATATACCATAATAATTGCTTTCTTTCATACCAATGTGCTTGCAGTCAGACTTAAACAAAAAGGGTTATAGGCAAATGGTCAGACTCAATTCTTTCTATCACACGCATTTCACAGCAGTCAAGATACTTGCAAATAACTCACAAGTCATCAAAAAATAATCATTTATGACTACTTCCTGTATCAGATATGTATGTGTAGTGACCTGAAAGGTCACCCTGACACATTCCATTCAAAATGCATAAATCTAAAACTGTACATACATTAAGCAACATTTTACCGTAATTATTCAATGCAGTGTCCTGAAATTGTTCTGTTTACATTTAAAGGACCACTTCGGTGCAGATTCTGGAAAGTATAGCATGTTACTCCCTCTAGACTACCAGAAATATTTGAGGTTCTACTATTAAGATCACCATTTAAAAATACATAAACATCATCTCTGATCAAAATAGACATTCACACTAAATTCCTCCAAGGAAGCAATTCCGTTATCAATATCAAAATACGTGTAGACAGGTGAACCTCTGGTGGACATATGCACACACATACAAAACATGCTTAACAGTTCCAAATATAGATTTATCAATAAGAAAAGCACAAAAATGATCAGAATCAACCTCAATCAATTTTACATATGAACACAGCTCATCCCTTATGAGACATACGATTCCACCAGAGTGTCTTCCATGCGCTGAAAGCTTTACAGCAGGTTTACAATGGACTTTAAATCCATTAAACACTAGCGACTGAAATTCTTTCACAAAAATCTCAACTAAACATACAAAATCGAAACTACAGACAAATGAAATAAAATCTTTATTTGATAATTTAGGAAATAGTCCATTGATGTTCCAATGAAGGAAAGAAACTGATTTAACATCATTACAAACATCATCATCAACCCTATCAGGACGACTATCTTCCACAGACAAGATAGAATCAAACAAGTTTTGACAAGAATGGTTAGCCATATCACTACTTTCACTTTCAACCAAAACAGCTGAGTTGCCATTGCTATTCACGGACTCATTGCATGTTTCGTGTGCACGTGTTATGCCTGTCTCATTTTCGGTAATGCACCCGGCTAACTTTACCGGTGTAGGTTCAGGGTTTGTTCCCTCCCTATCTGTGGAAGAAAATCTGGTACACGGGGACCGGCCAAATTCCTATTTCATGTCCACTAGCCTTTCTTCACTGTCCACTGTGTACCGTTTCCCATCCACAAGGAGATAATTAAAGACAAGGCCAGCACGCTTACCGTCACTCCTTGCTCTTTTCAAGTGAGGGGTTAGTCTCTTCCGAATGTCCCTTGCCCTTGCAGAGAAATCCTCACCAATGAAGATGTCTGTTCCCTTCAGCTTTTTCTTTGCTTTCAGTATGTCCTGCTTCTGCTTGTAGAACACACACCTTGCAATCACTGGTGAGTCCGGCTTTGAATTCACATGATGAACTCTGTCGAATTCAATTGTCTGAGACAGTTCCAACGTATCTGTGATGAGGTCCTTTAACATAGCCTCACACTCTGCAGGTGTCTCCTTGTCTCTCCTTGTCAGTCCATAGAACAGCAGGTTGTTCCGCTTACTCCTCCCCTCCAGGTCGTCCGTCTTCATCTGCAGACTGTCCACCATCTCTGCCAGCTCCTCATTCCTCTCCTGCAGGTCCTGGTTCTGCTGCTGAAGACCACGCACCTCCTCCCGCAGTCCTTTCAGCTCCTCTTTCATGACGGCAGCCTCCTCCTGCATTTGATGCATTTCTTGCTTCACTTCGTCAAGCTTAGTGTCCATCTTGGCCTTTACAGAGATGAGCACCTCCATGAGGTCTGTATGGGAAGGCTCCGTCCCGGGCTGGTTACAAGCACCACTGACAGGGGTGCCAGGCCTCTCCATGCTCTGTCTGGTGCTTGCTGATCCAGTGCTGGCAAATTTGGTCTGCCTCATGTTGCTTTTGCCCTTGGGGAGATCAGGTCCTGGGTTCGTTTCCACGTCCCCACATTGCAATAACAAACTGCCCCAGAACAAATACGTGAGGGCCAAACCTACCACGACACCGTCTACTCTCCGCTTCAAGGTAAGCATGGCGATACGCATTGAGATTTTGTACCTGGCCCGTTTCATCATGAAAGCAATGAAGACAGGTAGGAAGCAGCCACAGGCTGCCCTGAAGTCCACGTTACCAGAAGGCATAGTCCCTTGTACTAGCACTGCACAAACCACAAGTCCTAGGTTGCCCTTGGTGTGCAGTATTTTGCAAAACAATAACAGAGATGTTATGTGCGACTTTTCGGTGTGAACACTCGCGCACGCCCCCCGAGAGAGCAGAGAGAGATAGAGAGAGACAGAGACAGACAGACAGGCAGGCAGACAGACAGGCAGGCAGACAGACAGACAGACAGACAGGCAGGCAGGCAGGCAGGCAGAGGCAGACAGACAGACACCCCCACCCCAATCATTGAAGAGAGACAGACAAACACAGACTCACCACGCCCCCCCCCCCCACCCCCCACCATTACCACAGACAGACAGACAAAAGAGACCGAGACAGAGAGAGAGAGAGACAGAGGGACAGAGAGAGAGACAGAGAAAGACAGAGACAGAGATGACTGCGGTACACACACAGCAACACTAGACATAGGACTGTGAGGAACCGCAAAGAAAAATAGGGGCCCAAGAACGATCACTGTTGGTGCGTTTTCGTCTGTCATTTTCATTTTCATACTACTTTAAGTCACGGCAGATTTCCCTACGTGAAATTCACGCTGCCTTTCTTTTTTGAATGAACTTTCAAGAAATTCCCATTATTTTAAAAACCTTTTCAACGAGATACGAAAGTTTCATTAATACCCTTCCATAAAGTGCAAATATAAAAATGAACAGAATTGGTGTCTTGTAATAAAGATTCTCTCTCTCTCTCTCAATTCGTCTTTTCTTTCATAAGTCTCTTTTTTCTAAATAGATGTTATCCCGATAAATGATGATGATAATAATAATAATAATAATAATAATAAATGGAATTTATATAGTGTTGTATCTTGCACAGACAAATCAAAGCGCTTGCACTCAACTCATTCTTACAGTCATGCCCAAATTACAATAATAGTTCAAACCCAAGTCCAAACACACACACACACACAAAACCCAAAAACCCCACACACACAAAGTTGGGACATTTTGGCAGGGTGGGGAAATTTTTGGGCTTTTTGAAAAGCGGGGAAAAAGGCGGGGACTGGGTTTGTAAAAATTACATGAGGGGGGGTTTAAATTCGTTACCCGAAATATAAAATTTTTGCCCTTGCCCTTCCCCTCCCCCTCCTTCTCTCTTCTCTCTCTCTCTCTGGGGGGCTGGTGGTGGCAAAGACAAGTGCAAAGTGTTTAATAGCTCCCCCTGTTTGAATGAAAAATTTGTGCATAAAAAACCGAATAAAACTTTCTCTTTTTTGGCAAACAGGGCTAGTGACTTTTTTCTCTAGACTGTGAAAGTAATTTTACCCAAAGGCCCGGGAAAAAAAAATTTGTAAATAGTTTTTTTTAAAATTTACATGGAAAAAAGGACTTTTTTTATTTTTAAAAGGGGTAAGAGTTCATGACACCCCCTTCACGGGAAAGGGTTCTCCATTTGGGCACGTGAAATAAACTTTTTTTTTAAACTAGGCAAAGGGGTTTTTGCGGGTGAGTTGACATTTTGATGGGTTAATGAAAATTTTCCAGTTGGACCGGGTACCCCTGTTCTCATGTTTTTTTTGGAACAAGAAAAAAAACACGGGCCCTAACATTTTGTATGAAGAAATTAAAAACCCAAAAGGGAAAAAAATCCACCACTTGAAAGAAAATCCACAGGCCTTGAAAAAGGGTCCATTGTCCCTCCCCAGAAACCAAGCAAAAATTTTTTCATTTCTTTGACTGGCACTTTGTGCAAATGCAGAAAGGTCTTAAAGCAACATTTAAAAAGGAATAAAAAAAGACAGGGATAAAAAATTTTTAAATTTTTGGAAAAAAGCCTGTAAAGCTTCCTAGCCCCAAATCAAAACTAAAGGAAAAAGGTTTTTTATAAATACAGGGACATTAAAGAGCTGCAAAAAAACAATTTTAACAATGATGGACCGATTAGAAACACCGGGAAAGGAGGTTGGAATCACAAACAAACACAAAAGCTTACAATCTGAAAATTCCCATGGGTGTGGCGAACCCCTTTGGGAAGGAAGATGAGTATACAACCAAGACAGATCATTTTTTAACTTTCCCAATGACATTCCCCTGCCCCACACTGGCGTCAAAAACGACATCTCCGAGTTTTTTCCCCATTGGGGGGCCACAGCCACACATTTGATAATCCGGGCCCCATTCTGGTCAGGTTTTGCCCGTTTTGCGAAAAAACTAGCAAATCCTGCCCAGCCAAAGAGAAAAAGAAAAACCCTGAAAAACCAGTGGCATAGAGGCTGTTTTACCTCAAAATACATCAAAGACACATGAATTTTTTCACCGGGGGAAAGGCAAGATTCCCCAATATAAAAGGGGAACTGAGGGCAAGACAGCCCAGTCCCCCCACTTGGCCACTACCAGCAACAATGCAGATTTCCCCCCAAATTCTTCCCAAACTGGCGGGAAGAGGCGGGCAAAAATATTCAGCGCCCATGATCACCCAGGGGGAAAGGGAAAGGTCTTTTGCACGCAACATGACAGCCCCGAAAAAGCACCTGCACCCAAAACGGGGCCACTTTGGAGCGCAACAGGCAGCACCCCAAAAGACCAAGAAAACCCCATCACCCCCGGGGCCAGGAGAAACCGAAGAACTGAGGGGGGGGAAGGGCAAAATTCTCCCCACCATCAATCAAAGACCGGGGGGCGGGGACAAAAATGCCCCACCGCCCCCGGGAAACTCGAGGAAAAGCCCAATTGTGCCCTTCCCCCGGGTTACACTCCTGTACATTGAAGTCCCAAATTTTTGGAAAAAAACCATTGGACAGACTGCTAGCAAGCACAATAGGTGGTGATGGTAAAAAACAAAAGGTCAAAACCCCGGGGGAAAGTTTGGTGCAAAAAACCAAGAATACCGGGGTTAAAACACCTGACAATCTCGAAGGTCATCAGGCATCAGTGGCACCCACTGAGCAGGGGATGACAAAACCACTTTTTGCCCCAAAAAGGAAAAACAAAAGGGACAAACAGGAACAAACTTTTCAAAAACCAGTTGCACACATAATGGGGACACTGACAAAAAAGCCCTTTTAACGATGACAAAGAAGATGAAAACCAAATCGGACAAAACAGGAAAAGACAAGTCAGCCCAAAAGGTTTTGTGGGGAAAGAAAATACCAGAACAAAATACAACATTGGCTCATGTAATTTTAAAAAAGGGTCCCCAAAAAGGGGTTTGTAACAGAATACAAAAACCTCACATTAAAAGTCAAGAGATAACGAAAAAAACAAAAAAACCCAAAAATTCCGAAAAAATAAAACTCGGAAGACAACTTAGGCCATTGTGACCGACAGATGAGACTGCCCCAAAAAGTTAAATTTGCCCAAGGAAGCGCCCATTTTGACAAAAATTTGACAAGGGGACATAACCAAAACATAAATGTTGATGAGTTTTAAAAAAGGGCCCTGACGGGAGTGGGGGATCCAGCACAAGGGACTCCACCTTTTTCCCAATCTCCCGTCCCAAGGCGGCCTCCCATCCGCTCAGGTCCCTACCAGAGTCAGAGAAAAAATTTGCAAAGACATAAAAGTCAAAGCAAAATTACTGACCCAAATCAGAAAAGACTCTAGGAAGCAAACTGGGGGATCAGCATCCCCCCCAAAGCCCCAAAATTTCCCAGCCCGGGAAAAAGGTCCCCCAAAAAACCAACAAATGGGAAAAGGGCCACCACAAAACAAGGACAAGCCCCCCCGGTAAAAAAATTTGGGACTTTTGACAAATCTCATGTACATATGTAAATACCCTCAGTTAAATTTCCCAACAATAATGTTAAAGGCCCTTTTTGGGCAAAAGCTAGAAAATGCTGTTTTAAAATTTGTTTTTTCTATTGCCCATAAATTTCTTATGTCAAAAAAACCGAACTTTCATAGCTTTTGATTTTGAATCGCTTTGTTGATAAACTTTTTAAAAATTATTTCCAAAAGCAAAGAAGTTATCCCATAAAAGGAAGAACTCGGGTTGAGTAATTAAAAGATAAAAAATCTTTTCTGATTTTGTTAAAAACGCTTTCCAGTAGAACAAGAAAACACAGATTTTTTACAAATAGAAGACAATCTTTTTCCCAACAGATAAAAACAAAATGATGATTTTTTCGTACATCCCACCTTACGTTTCTTTTTCGGGAAGCCCCAAAACAGGGCGTTTTGGGAAAATTGAACTACTAGACCCAAGTTTGGAAAACCCCAAATTTGAACACCGGGGAAATTTTTTCATTTTTCCAAAGGGAGTTTTTAAAAATGCTAGAACAGCAAGGGAAAATTTATAGCTTTAAAGGGAGTAGCATTGATTTCGAACAAATGAAAATTTTTTACTTTCCCTTTTTAACCAAGGAACTCTCAAGATGAAAAAAATTAACAACTTGGGGGAACAACAAAAAGAACTTTGTAAAATGCTTGACTTTATAAAATTAAATGGCCTTAGTGAGCCAGGTTTTGTTTATAGCTGTACTTTTATTGGATTTTCTGGTAAAAAGTATGGGGGACAAATTTTTATTGTATCGGGGGAACTTTATTCGTCTTTTTGTTTTTTAAACTCTAAAAAGTAGAGAGAACTTTTAAGCAGCCCAATTTCCCAAAAGAAAAGAAGTTATAAAAAAACAATCAAAAAAGGGGGGTTGTATTAGAGAAAAAAAAAGGTGAAAAAAAAGTATATGAAAATTTTCTTTTGGAAGAAGCAATAGAAGGAGTTTTTTAAAAAAATGGGAGAGCAAAGATATCGAAAACAGAATGCTGATAGCAAAGAAGGATTTAAAAGGAAAAATGAAAACCCAACCCCCTTTTGAAATATTTGTAAATTGTTTAAAGAAAGCCACAGAAAGTAAAGGTTTTAAACAAAAACCGGGTTTTTAAAAAAAGAAAAGATCAGCAAGGTTTGTTTATGAAATGGGAAAACAATTTTAAAAAAAAAACTAGAAAAAAACTTTTAAACACTTTTTGGGTTTTCCCGAAAGGAAGAAGATGAATTATTTATTTTTAACAAAAAGGGTAATAAAACCTTTTCTAAAAAAAACAAGAAACTCATTATAACACAACAAAAAAAAAAAAAAAAAAATTTTTTCCCCCGAGGTAACATCCCCTAAAATTTTTTTAAAGGAAAAAAAGTCGCCCAGGTCTTGGGAAATAAAAAAGAATTACAAACAAATTACCACCAAAAAACTGGTTTAAAAAAACCCCTTTTAAAAAGTTTTTCAGGGTTTAAAGAAAAAAAAATGTATTGAAAGAATTTTACAATTGAAATTTATTTATCCAGGAAATAGACCACGAGTTAAAAAAAAAAGATAACAGAAAAGTTGTCCCTCATAATAAAACGAAAAACAACAAAGCAATTTGGGAATTTATGACATTTTTCTGCAGAAAAGAAAAAAAAGGTGGGTTTAAAAAAAAATGTTTTTGGAAAGTTTTTTAATGAAATTTTGACCAAGGGATAAACCCCCAAAAATGGTTTTAAAAACCATACTTTTTTCCTCTAAAAAGAAAAGGGTCCTGAGAAGTTGATAAAATGAGGTTTTTCTCTTTAAGTATAGGGAAACTAAAGTTTCACTACCCAAATTTTAATGCCCGATTTTAAAACGGGTTTGAAAGCAATAACCTTATTTCAGAAAAACAGGGAGGTTTTTTGTCAAACATAATTTAACAGTTTTCAGAAATTTACTTTTACGCCGCAAAACAACTATATGGGCTAAAAAAGGAAGAAAATTGTATGTTGCATTTGTAGATTTTAAAAAAAACCTTTTACCAAAAGTTTAACATAACAAGGGTTAAATTTCTTTTTTAAAACAAAACAAGGGTTTTAAGGGTAAATTTTTTAAACACTTTGGGGGTAAGTATAATCTTACCCAGGGATACGCCCAATTCTGAATTTAAAAATATTTTTTCAAACCCCCCTGGGATGAAAGGGATGGTTGTGCTAACCCCACGTTTTTTTCTATGGGTTAAACAATCATTAGCAAAAAATTTTGAAAGAAAAAGGAAGCATGGGCCCCAAATGTTTCCAATGTTTTTGAATTTTTATCCTATTTTTTGCATGATGGGAGCCCTTAATTTCGACTACACCGACTGGGTTTTTCAAAAACAATTTAAAAGGGTTTTGAAAAATTTGTAATAATATGAAATTAGGGGTAAACCCAAAAAAAACCAAGATTTTGGAAAAAAAAACAGGGGGGGAAAAATTAGGGCGAAATGAAAAAGGTTCTTTTTATAAAAAAAGGTTTGAGGTAGTTAACAGTTATTGTTAATTTTGGGTTTTTTCCCCAATTTTTCCCTCTATGATAATGCAAAGAGGTCCCTCACATTTTGGTTTACTAAAAGGGAAAAAAGCAGTTACACACTTAAAAAAATTTTTTTAGAAAATTCAAAAGGGAAAAGAAAAAGTAAACACATTCTTTAAAATTTTTTTTAAAAAACCAAAAAACCAGTCAAAAAATGTTATATTTACGAAATTTTGGGGGAAAATTTAAATAGAAACCCTCTTAAAAAGGGATCTAATCGCTTGTTTAAAAGATTCTTAGGGGTGGCCTTCCAAGACACCCAAAAAAAATTGGGTATGGAGATCTGTGCATTACCCCTTGTATGAAAAAACATATTTTCATGCGTAAAAATTCCGGTTTTAAAATTTTTACAAAATGGTTCGAGAGATTGCCAAAATAAAGCCTATAAAAAAAGGTTTGGGTTTGATAGAAAAAAGGGAAAAAATGCTGGGGCCCCTAAAAACAGGAAATATTTAATTTCTAACAGGGGATAAAAACGTTTGGGAAAACCAAAAGGGGTAGGAGACATAAAAAAAGTTTTTTACGTGCCTTTAAACAAAACGTAGATTGGTTTGCCCCGGAAAGGGCGGCACCAAAGGATCGGAAAAAGAAAAGATTGTTTTAGAAACTTTAAAAACAGTTTTTTAAAAAAAGAAGAAGTATATCATGAAATTTTGGGTACATAATTTTTTCGCGTTGCAAATTACCAAGACGATTCAATGTTTTAAAACCCCCAAAAAATAATATACATCCTAAATAGTTTTAAATTAAATAAGCAAAAGGGCCCGTTTGTAAAACCCCAAAAAGAGAATTTAAAAAAAACAAAATTTTGTTTTAAATTTTCCATCATTAAGATTTTTAAAATAAGTTTCTAAAAATTCGAAAAGAATTTTCCCTTTTCACGTCAACTCCAAAACCGCAGTAACTACTGAAAGACATAATTTTTCTTTGAAAATTTTTTTACCCGCCCAACCCAAAAAAAAAATAAGATTTAAATTTCTAGAAATTGACAATTTTAAAAGATTAAATTCTACATTCAAAAAAAAATTGTCGATTAGACGCCCCGGAATTTTTTGCGATGAAATTTTTTTAAGATAGTGGGGGAAGAAATTTTTTTTGTGTTAAATTTTTTGCGCTCATTGTTTTATATTTATAAAAACGTTTTATAGAAAATAAAGTTTTTTTTTTTAAAAAAAATTTTGTCCTATTTCCCCCTCCCAAAACCCCATTTTTTTTTTAATTTTTGGGCCCAAGGGCCCATGTACGTAAATTTTTTTAAAAACTGAAGTCTTCTCTCTCCATCTCTCTCTCCCCCCTTCCTCTTTTTTTCCCCCCAAAATTTAAAATTTTTTCTATACTTTCTTGAAACCCCCAGGAGCTTGTGCCCTTTTATTAAGTTTAAAAAAATAAAAGTGGATTTTTTCAACTGTAGCCGCATACATTTTTTTAAAACCCCGGCCAAAAATTTCCCGAGTGTGTATTAATAGGTTTAGGGGAAAGGGGTAGCTCAGTGGCAGAGCCCAATTCGCTTCCCCCCCCCAAGGTTAAACCAAACATCGAGCGTGGTTACCAAATTTGGGATGGGTTGCCCTTGCGCGCCTTGGCTTTTTAGGGTTTAAACATTCCCCCCATTTCACCCACCCCCAAAAAAAACCCTGTAAATGGGTTTCCTGCCTCTTTAGGGTTTGGGTACCGCCCCCTTTAGGGGCCCGGGGAAAGGGAAAGCAGCCGAGGGGAGAAAAAATGGAAAGCCCCCCCTCATTACTGGCCCCTATAGAAGTGAGGTCTCTGATGCCCGCTCCCCTAAACACATATTTGGGACAAACCCTTTTCCCACCTAAAAAATAGGAGGCTTGTTTTAAGATTATTTTTTCTTTCTACCCAATACCCCCCTTTTAATTATTAAAAACCCAAAAATTTTAATTTAAGAATTTTAAAAAATTTTAAATCAAACTAAGGGCCCTAGGCACACCAAATTGGGAAAAACACACAAAACAAACATTCCCTTTTTCAATTTAAAATCTGGTTTCTTACATTTATATCACAAAACGCCCCGCAAGCAACCCCCACTCACTAACACACACCAATACCACGCGCACCGGGATCAATCAAACCAAACTATCAAACTATCTATCTATCTATCTATCTATCTATCTATCTATCAAACTAATCTGCCATAATAATTCGTGCGCGCGTGCATGTGCGTGTGTGTGTGCGTACGTGCGTGCATGCGCGCGCGCGTCTATGCTAAGAACAAGGGTTAGAAGAAAAAAAAGTGCTGTTACACGTATTGAAGAAGGGGGAGGGGGAGGGAGAAGGAAGGAAGAAGGAAGGAAGGAAAGAAACAAACAAAAGCTCTCTATCATCTAAACAAGTCATCGGCCAAAACTTTCCCCCACAACAGCAGACCTGAACCCCCCCCCCCACCTGATTACAAGCTGCCACTAAGTCAACGGCACGGGACAGCCTGGTGGTTAGAGTGATGCGCTCGTGATCTGCTGACCCAGGTTCGAATCTCGGAAAAATCTTCCTCTGGAGTTAACATCAGTGCCGACTCCACTTTCCCCAAAAGTCCTTCGGACGAGACTATAAACCGAGGTCCCGTGTACGAACGCACGCACAACATAAAAAAAAAAAATTCACTTGAGCGCTTTGATTTGTTGCTTTACAAGATTCCATACATTATTATTATTATTATTATTATTATTATTATTATTATTATTATCATCTCGCACACACCGTTAAAACCCGTTCCGCTTTTCGAAAGAGTAGGCTATTGTGTGCCGGTGGGGACGGGGTGACGAAATTTACAAAACTGCATACACACGGGGACTGGATGTTTAAAAAGCACATGAAAGCTTATTCCGCTATCCACGAAATAAAAGAATAAATAAAACTAAGTCAAGTTAGGCTGCCAGGCAGTGTTTCTCTTTCCCCTTAGTGTGGGGGGAGGGGAGGAGGAGAGGAGGGAGGGGAGGAGGAGGGGGAGGGGGGGAGGAGGAGGAAGAGGGGAGGGGGGGGGGAGGAGGAGGAGGAGGAGGAGGAGGGGGAGGAGGGAGGAGGGAGGAGGAGGAGAGGGGAGGGAGGAGGAGGGGAGTGAGGGGGAGGAGGAGGGGGAGGGGGGGAGGGGGAGGGGGGGGGAGGAGGAGGTCTCTTCAGACATCATCGTCATGCCAGCTTCCTACCTTCTATTTATTCCGCCGTCCATTTCAAGCCTCATGCTCCGCCATCGTTTATTTTCATCCTGTATTTTCCTGAGCCCCTAGTATATAAATATATATAGAGGCAGACAGACAGACAGACATGCATACATGCATACATACATGCATACCGTACGTGCATACCGTACGTGCATGCATACATACATACAGACAGAGAGATAGACATACAGGCATACATATATAATAATTATATATGTACACCACGCGCATGCACACGCACCAACAGAGAAACACATACACACACACTCACACAAAACACATACATACATACATTTACAAATTTACAAAACTGCATACACACAGGGACTGGATGTAAAAAAGCACACAAGTGCTTATTCCATGATCCTCGACATCAAAGAATAAAATAAATAAATAATATAAACATAC
>CM054145.1:10779590-10784590 GCA_028751875.1 Rapana venosa
TGTGTTTGGGGGTGTGTGTGTGTGGATGGGGGTGCTTGTGTGTTTATTTATTTATTTATTTATTCTTTTATATCGAGGATAATGGAATAAGTACTTATGTGCTTTTTTACATCCAGTCCCCGTTTGTGTTTGTGTGTTGTGGAGAGTGTGTTGTGTGTGTGTGTGTGTGTGGTGGTGGGGGGGGGGGGGGGGGGGGGGTGCTTGTGTGTGTTGTGCGTGTGTTGTATTGTGTTGTGTTGTGTGTGTTGTGTGTGTGTGAGGGAGAGAACATTGAAAACTGAAAGTAATTTATTTCCATTCACAATACAGTCTTTTTGGCAAGGCCCACAGTACAGTATGAACACAACTTAAGGAATATGGGTTTTTTTCCGCAACAAAGACATAATTATAACTAAAAAGGAAAAGGAATCTCCAATAAATGCATTTAGAGAGAGAGAGAGAGAGAGAGAGAGAGAGACAGACAGACAGACAGACAGACAGACAGAGACAGAGAGAGAGTACATGGTCACAGCACTGCATTCCGTTTATCACCCCTGCACATGTAACTGTGCTGCTGCCTTCATAATCATAGACATGCTATCTTCTGTTCTTCTGTTATTTTCTTTGGATATGATGTGACCTTATTACGCTGCAGCCGACTTTAGTGCATCTGTTTCTACAAGCTTCTGCTTGTTGCACTCATACTTCATGTGATGCTGCTGCGTTGTTTGGAGCTAATAATAACCTGTTTAAACCATGTTTGCTTACATATGGCGCAAGATAAGACTTTGTTTTTAAAGGAAGTTAAAAGCAGGGGACAGGATAGCTCAGTGGTCAGAACACACGCTTTTACCCAACTAAGGTTAAGGTTAAGGTTAAGTGACCGTTTGCGCGCCTTGGTTTCAGTACAGTTCCCCAGTTCATCCAGCTGTGAAAGGGTACCTGCCCTCTTTAGGGTCAGGGAAGGTAAAGCAGCGAGGGAGAGGAGATGGGCGCCGCCCTCGATATGCTGGCCCCTGGAGAAGCTGAGGTCTCTGACGCCTTGCTCCCCTACGACCACATAGGTTATGGGACACCTTTACCTCTTAAAAAGCTAAAGGCTATGGTCCAATCTATGGTGTTTCTGTTCTCAAAGAACCGACAGATGAACACACGGAATGCTTGAGAACAAGTCGCTGCACAAAAAGCGAGTCAGAGGCAAGTCCTGAAGGTATCATCTTGCAGGAGAACCATTAGGCCGCACTCCACAGATCAAGTTTTGGGGGCTCCCCAAATTGGCTTAATCACAATGAACTTTCTTCCTGAAACTCAAACATTTCCCAGGAGGATCAGCAACAAATTAATGTCCCCCCACCTCCCTACCACTTTGCACAAAAACTTAGGCTAAGAGATCCTCCTCCTCCTCCTCATTATTATTATTATTATTACTACTACTATTATTATTACCATTATTATTATCATTATTCGTCTTAGTATTATTATTTATTGTTATTATCATTATCATTATTATTGTTGTTATTCTTATCATTATTGTTATTATCATTTCATCATTAACATTATCATTAGTAGTAATAGTAATGGTAGTAGTCCTAAGTAGTAGTTCTGTCTCTAACATCTGATCACAATGATATTTCATAATTATGTATGTATGTATGTATGTATGTATGTATGTATGTATGTATGTATGTATGTATCTATGAAAAAGTAAAGGTGTCCCATAACCTGTAAGGTCGTAGGGGAGCGAGGCGTCAGAGACCTCACTTCTCAAGGGGCCAGCATATTGAAGGCGGCGCCCATCTCCTCTCCCTCGCTGCTTTACCTTCCCTGACCCTAAAGAGGCAGGTACCCATTTACAGCTGGGTGAACTGGGGGACTGTACAGAAGCCAAGGCGCGCAAACTATCACCCATCCAACTGGTAACCACGCTCAACGCTGCTTAACCTTAGCTGGGGAAAGCGAGTGCTCCGACCACTGAGCTATCCCATCCCTCATGTATGTATGTATACATGTATGTATGTATTTTTCACATTCATCTAGAATTTTCAGAACCTCCTCAAACAAACACCACGATCCGTTTTTTAGAATCCACCCCACAAAACGCAACACTTTCACTACTACTACCTAAACACAATTCTGAAATGAGCAGAGAATTCAGCACAGTACAGAACATAACCCAACCATAGTACCCTACCTTTAGTCCTAAATGTGGAGTGGGGCCCAGGACAAGGACAGTAACGTCCATTATGGCTGCCATTCTCAACCAGACAGTGATTTAGCTTAGGATAGGGGGTTATACAGGCTAAAGAGAGTGGAAGCCATCAGTGTATATATATAGGTAGAGACAGACTATGGATCCCTGTTACCTCGTAACGTTATGTGTCTGCTTCAATACCAGAATGCCTCTACTTCCCCTGTGGGGATGCTGGGGACCTGTCGGTAGAAACAACATGCTGAAAATTATGTGCTAAGCTATCCCTCTTTTCTATCCCTCTCTTTGTTTCTGCCTTGTTCCTTTTCTTCATGTCTCCTTTACTTTCTGCCTTCTTGGTCCATTCTCCTGCCTCTTTTCCCCAGAAAGACTTGAAATATAACAATTTTCTCCCACGCCAAAGTTGGATGTGCTGGGCCTGACTTGTCAGGCACTTAGTGGCAGCACTACGCAATTGTGCTCATATGACAGACAACATTAGTTGTTGTCTGAGCGTTCAACGAAGAAGAAGAATGCATCTACGCGGCAGCACCAATGGCGAAAATGAAATGAGCAGAGAATTTAGCACAGTACAGAATGAAGAAAACCCAACCAACCTATCATATTTTTTATTCTAAGTGTGGAGTGTGGCCCAAGCTAATGACGATAACGTCCAATAGGTTACATATAAGGGCTAGCTTACGGGTCATGTAGTACCTTCTACAGAGTGCCAGTCAGTAAAAAATGTTTGGTGGTTTTCACATATTTTTAAAGTATAAAAAATGCAGTGTACTTGTTTTGGGGGTTGAGGCCATAGATTGACACCAGGTAATGATGAGAAAGTGGGAAATGATCACCACAATAATGAGGATTGCTTGTGTTCCTACAATGTTGACCCCACGCATGCATGTTGTGGTGAGGCATCTAGCAGACAAAAAAGGACCAAATTTTTGCTGAAAAATAAAGAAATATATAAACATTTGAAACACACCAAATTTGTGCAGAATAACATGAGTTTTGAATAAGAGGCTAGTCTTAGGGCTAGCAGACAATTAAGGACTGAGGGGGTTCAGTGTTTGCTGAAAAATAAAAAGTTCAAACACACCAAATTTTTTCAAATTGCCCTGAGTTTTGAGTCAGGGGCTAGTCTTCCACACACACACACACACAAAATTAATTTCTGTGGATGCTTTAGCACGTGCAGTACGAATGCAAAGAGTGATTCTAGGGAAATAGAAGGAAAAGTGTCAAAAGCTAACTGTGGTGTGCAACCAGTAACTCTGCAGTACAGCCAGTGCCTGGGGCTGTTCTATACTAGTACCAGGGTCAATCTAAATTTAGGGTTGACCTCCGTGATCCTGTGCCTCATCTGGTGCAGGGATGAATGGATGGATGGAAGGAAGGAAGGATGGAAGGAAGGATGGATGGAAGGAAGGAAGGAGGGAAAACCTTGGTGGTCCTGTCTGGCTCTAAAATGTTGGGATTTTTCCTTTGAGTGATCTGTCTGTCTGTTTGTCTGTCTGTCTGCTTCAGACCGACACCTCTGTCAGTGTATTTCCCCTGAGCGCGCGTGTGTGTGTGTATATGTGTGTTGTGTGTGTGTGTGTGTGTGTGTATGTGTGTGTGTATGTATGTGTGTGTGTGTATGTATGTGTGTGTGTGTGTGTGTGTGTGATTATTTTACTATTGATAAAAATGACCCTTTTTTCTCTACTCTTTTTGACATTTTTGAGTTGGGGGTGGGGGGTGGGGGAGTAATGATTTTATTGTATACGGGATTTCATCCCCTTGTCACGATATAATCCATTATAGGGACAGAGATTGGATGTAATCCCCCCCACCCCTCAAAAAAAAACCACCCAACCAAAAATAAAACCAGCACGTCAGTGCTCATCTATCATGCTAGAAAGAAAGAATTTGTCTTTCTTGCCTTGCCTTGCCCTGCCCTCTGTCTGTCTGACTGTCTCTCTCTCTCTCTCCCGGGGGACGGGATAGCCTAGTGGTCAGAACATTTGGCTCGCTATCTGACGACCTGGGTTCGATTCCCGTTCAAGGGGATATTTTCCTCTGGAGTTATCAGTGCCGACTCCACTCTCCCCAAAAGTTCTTCGGATGAGACTATAAACTGAGGCCCCGTCTGCGAACGCACGCAGAACATATTACGCACACGTTAAATGCTGTCCTGCTTTTGGTAAGAGTAGGCCATTGTGTGCTGATGGGAACAGATGACAGAATTTACAAAACCGCATACACAGGGGGACTGGATGTAAAAAAGCACATAAGTGCTTATTCCATTATCCTCGATATAAAAATTTTTTTTTAAATCTCTCTGTGGGATTTGCTGCCACAAACACTTTTGTGGTCAGCTCTTCAGTAGACAAGCCTAATAGTAGTATAGTATAGTATAGTATAGTATAGTATAGTATAGTATAGTATAGTATAGGATAGAATAGGATAGGATAGGATAGCATAGCATAGCATAGCATACTATACTATACTATACAATATATATGGTATGGTATGGTATGGTATATACCATACTATACTATACTATACTATACTAATACTATACTATACTATACTATACTATACTATACTATACAATACAGGGTGTACTGGGAGAGAGTGTGTGGTATGTGTAGGCCTAATCTGGCATGTTGCAGGAGGTAAACAGTACAGCACAGCACAGCACAGCACAGTACAGTGTGAGTCGTCACCGTATACACGTTAGCGGTAGGAACCCAGCTGATTGAACTGGTGGAGTGTGCAACCATAGCAGAGGTTGTATTCCCAGAATTCCTCTTATTGTTCCTGTCTCTGTCTCTCTGTTTGC
>CM054145.1:10789590-10792090 GCA_028751875.1 Rapana venosa
TCCCCCATCCCTCTAGCTTTGTCAAAGTGTATGGAGCGAATGTCACTCTCATTATCCCAATTTTCGTCTCACAAATTGTCTGTCATAAGCTACCACCAGCAGCACCAATTACCGCCCAGGGCTTTTCAGCCTGCTTCTCTCTCTCCCCCCTTTCTCCCCTTCTCCCTATACTGCCAACTCCCCTTTCTCCAAATTTCGTGTAGCCACAGGACCTTCTCCACATTGACTGGCTGACTGCACGTGTGTTCATGTTCCAGCATGTGTTTATGATTGATTGAACAAATTCATCTGCTGTTAATACACACAGAGAGACGCATTAGCGTGCGTGCGCGCACACTCACACACACATGCACATGCGCACGCACGCGCGCGCATGAAGCATGCAGGTATACACACACGCACACACACATACTCACACGCGCGCACGAATGAACACGTGTAATCAAACAACACACACACACACGAACACACATACACACAGACACGTCCTCTACATGTAACAATTTTATAAATCTTCATTTTTCCCCTTTTGTGATAACATCACTTTGCTTGAACAGACCTTAAATTGCAGAAAGACAAACACACACACACACAGAGGAATAATATGAGGGAGAGTGAGATAGAGGTAAGCAGACAGACAAGCCAAACTGCACAGAGAACCATTGGCAACTTTTTCCAAAGTAGAGATGGCTGGCAGTTGACACAACAACACATCACACCACACAGAGACAGAGAGACAGACAGACAGACTGGCATGTAGACAGACCAAGAATTACCCAACATCAAAGCCAAGATACAAAAATTCCAAGGGGGAAATCAAAGACCTTTACACACACACACACACACACACACACACACACACACACACACACACACACACACACACACAAACACCGCGCACACACACAGACATGGAGACAGAGAGACAGAGACAGAGAAGAGAGAGAGAGAGAGAGAGAGAGAGCAGCCAAATCAAAGCTGCTCTCTCCCTCACTCCAAGACCAGCACACACACAGCAGCACAAAATCCCCAAAGTGTCCACAGAGCTGGCGTGTGTGTCAGCGGCAATCACAGCAGAAGAATATCTTCATCACCAGGGGAATGGAAGATTAGAAGGGCAGAGAGATGGGGCCATTCTCTCTCGCTATGGCCCTACTCCTTCTTCTTATTGCTTTCCAGGTGCGTTGTTGTACAAGGAAAAGAAAGAGGTGTGTGCCATCAATGCCAGATTGGAGGATTGCAGGCAGACAGATAGCAGAATTCTCTCTGGGCTGTATCAAATGTCTATGTTTCTGACCATTATTGTTTTCCATGTAGGGAAGCCACAAGAAGAAGGAAACATATGGACATCGTTCACTAGGAGAATTCTTCTGGAAAGACAAGAAGGTATGTTCATAAGACATAGATTCAACCACAAGACAATACACATCACACACACACAAACAACACACAGACAACACACACACACACAAACACACACACACACAACACACAACAAACGAGGGATGAACAGTGAAAAAAGCCAAAGCCACAATCAAAGCTCTCTCTCCCTCACTCCAAAACCACACACACACAGCCACAAAATCCCCAAAGTGTCGACAGAGCTGGCGTGTGTGTCAGCGGCAAGTCCACAGCAGAAGAATATCTTCATCACCAGGGAAATGGAAGATTAGAGGGCAGGGATGGGGCATTCTCTCTCACTATGCCCTACTTCTTATTCCTTCTGCTTTCCACTGATGTATACAAGGAAGAGAAAGAGCGGTGCCATCAATGCCAGATTGGAGGATTCAGGCAAGAAGATAGGAGAATTTCTCTACTATACCCTCTGATTCTCTCTCTATGCTTTCCACATGAATGGTCATAAGAAAGGAAGGTACATGCCATCAACTTTGAAGCAGAAGATTAGGAGAAGAGAGGTTGGAGAGTTCTCTTATAATTACACTATCTCTGTGCCTCTGCTTGTCATTATTGCTTTCCATGTATGGCACGGCACAAGGAGAAGGGAATACACGTGTGATGTTCATTAAAAATCTAGAAAGACAGAAAGGGCAGGCAGTGAAACAGAGATTCACATACACAAAAACACACACACAAACACACAGACAAAGACAGGGATGAACAGTAAAAGGAGCCACAAGCCACAATCAAACCTCTCTCCCATACTCCAAAACCAGCACACAGACACACAGTACCTTATACCAGAAAATCCCCAAGTTGTCAGCGAAGAAGCTGGTCTGTGTGTGTGTGTGTGTGTGTGTGTGTGTCCGCAGCATTGACAGCAGAAGAATATCCTCATCAACGCCTGAACACAGGACAGGAAAGGGAGGGTTGGGGCAATCCTCTCTATTCTTTCTATGCCTCTGCTTCTCCATGATTCCAGAAAGAGAAGAGGATACAAGCCATCAATGCCAGACTGGAGGATTACTGGCAGAGAAATGGGAGAAGTTTCTCTGAGCTATTATGCCCTTGCTTCTCATCATAAATGCTTTCCACGTATAGC
>CM054145.1:10794590-10804590 GCA_028751875.1 Rapana venosa
GATAGATGGCTTGATGAAAAAAAAGCAAATGCATTGCTTATTCAATGTACCATCTGAAAAGAAACATTTGACTTGACTTCACACACACACACACACACACAAACACCCACCCACCCACACACACACAGCACACTGACCCTCCTCCCCCCCCCCCCCCCCCCCCCCCCCGCACACACACACTTTCATCTGATTCATAGCAGCCCTCTCAATGACTTGGGCTAATAATATTGTTGGAATCCTCCAGTCCTAATGGCTTCTCTACAAGAAGCTTCTTCTCTAAGTTAGCTCAGCTCTACAACTCCTGGCATCACCGGGTTTGATGTCTGCACAGACCGACTTTTTCCAATTCCCTTTGATCCTGGATGATATGATACACACACGCACACACTCACAGACAGACAGACAAACAAAGGCAAAGAGACAGACATACAGACAGACGTGCAGACAGACAAACGCGGACAGACGCTTGCATGTATACACAAACAGGAGGGGAATTAAAACAAAGCAGCAAGAAAGATTTTTTAAAAATCAAAGAAAAAGTATTAGACAAGAAAAGTCAGCGAGTCTACACACACACGCACGCACGCATGAACGCACACACACAGACGCGCGCGCGCGCACACACACACATACACACTGTTAAATATTATTGATGCGTTATTTTTGTTTCTAGATGGCTTGATGAAAAAAAGCAAATGCATTGCTTATTCAATGTACCATCTGGAAATAAAAAATTAACTTGACTTGACTTCACACACACATACGTACACAAACACACTCACACGCGTACACGTACACACACATACACACACTCACACACGTACACACACACACACACAAAACTCACTCACATGTACACACACACACAAACACACACAAACACACACAAACACACTCACACACACACACACACACACACACACACACACACACACACACACACACACACACACACACACACACACGTACTCACACACTCACACACACAATCACACTCACACACGTAACACACAAATACACACACAACACACACAAACACACACAAACACACACGTACGTACGTACACACACACACACACCACACACACACACACACACACACACACACACACACACACACACACACACACACACAGAATCAAACCAAACAAAAAGTGATCACCAGATGAACTTTTCATCTCGATAAACCATATAAATAATAATTAACAATTATAGTTAGCACGCATTATCATCCTCACCCTTTTGAAAAGAGAAGAGCAATAAACTTGTATCTTCGCTTGTTGAACCGAACTATGTGTGCACTATCCAGCCCCCTGAAAGCATGCAGGTTTTTATAGAGTGAGTTTTTCATTAGCATCTGTTCATGAAATGTGGAGCGAGCCTGCTATTTCGCTAACATACATAAAACCTTTTAGGGGAAGAGCAACACACACACACACGCACGCACACGCACGCGCGCGCGCACACACACACACACGCGCGCGCGCGCACGCACACACACACACACACACACACACACACACACACACACACACACACACACACACACACACACACAACACACGTGTGTGTTTAAGGTATGTTATGTATTTGTGTTGTGTGTATGTTGTGTGTGTGTGTGTGTGTGTGTGTTGTGTATGTATGTATGTATGTATGTATGTATGTATGTATGTGTGTGTATGTATGTATGTATGTATGTATGTATGTATGTATGTATGTATGTATGTATGTGTGTGTGGTTGTTGTTTTTTTCAACAGCATCCTTCATTTCCTAAGTGTGTTCGCGGGTGTGTGTGTGTGTGTGTGTGTGTGTGTGGTGTGTGTGTGTGTGTGTGTGTGTGTGTGTGTGTGTGTGCACGAACGCGTGCATAAATTTGAAATATGTTATTTATTATATTTGAGGAAAACTGCATGCGCGTAAATGATTTGAGTGCAAGCGCTTCGATTTGTTTGTTTTACAAGATCCAGCGCTATATAAATTCCATATATTTTATTTTATTATTATTATTTATTATTATTATATTATATTATTATTATTATTATTATTATTATTATTATATTATTATTATTATTATTATTATGTGTGTATGTATGTATGTATGTATGTATGATGTATGTATGTATGTATGTATGTATGTATGTATGTATGTATGTATGTATGGATGGATGGATGGAGTGGATGGATGGATGGATGGATGGATGGGTTTAAGTATATTTGTCTGTCTGTCTGAATGCATGTGTGTTTGTATGTATGTATGCATGTATGTCTGTGTGTATGTATGTAAACCCTCTCCTCTCCTTCCTCTTAATCACACCCCCTCTCCTCCATCTTCCTCTTCATCCACTTTCCTGTCCTATTTGTCACGCGCCTCTTGTACAACATTTTATGTAGTTAATATTTTATACATTGCTACACCCATTCCTGCTCTTCTATCCAATAAACCAACCAACCAGCCAACTACAATGCTTCATAAGTAAAAAAGGTAAAAGGTGTCCCATAACCTATGTGGTCGTAGGGGAATGAGGCATCAGAGACCTCAGCTTCTCCAGGGACCAGCATACTGAGGGCGGCGCCCATCTCCTCTCCCTCGCTGCTTTACCTTCCATGACCCTGAAGAGGGCAGGTACCCATTTACAGCTGGGTGAACTGTGTGACTGTACTGAAGCCAAGGTGCGCAAACGGTCACCCATCAAAGTGGTAACCACGCTCGATGCTGCTTAACCTTGGCTGGGGGAAAGCGAGTGCTCTGACCACTGAGCTATCCCGTCCCCAAAAATACTTCATGCTGTGGAAAAATCTTTAACATGTATATATTTTTCATCTTTATTTGACAGGTTTGGGATTGATATTGTTGTGATGGTTTTGTTTAGGTTGGTTTAGTTTTCTTTGTTTTGTTTTAGCTTTGTTTTGGTGTTTTGTTTACGACAGCTACAATCTCCAAATCTGGCGGCTGCATTGATTGTTGACAAGCAAGCAGTGGTATAAACGACACTTGACATACAGCCACACAGATGATTAACAGCTTGATCAATGATGACCTCTATTCTTTCCCTGAACAGGTTAGGGTGAAATCAACAACATTTTTGGGAATTCTACCACACACGCTTTTCTGCGTGATAGAAGCAGCTGGTGCTAGACACAGCCATTATCTATCTATCTGTCTGTCTGCCTGTCTGTCTGTCTATCTATCTATCTATCTCTCTCTCTATCCACCCATCCATCCATCCATCCGTCTATCTGTCTGTCTATCTATCCATCCATCCGTCCATCCGTCCATCTACTCTCTATTTTTCTATTTCTCTCTCTCTCTCTCATTCTCTCTCTCTCTCTCTCTCTCTCTCTCTCTCTCTCTCTCTCTCTCTCTCTCTCTCTCTCTCTCTCTCTCTCTCTCTCATCTATGTATGTATGTATGTATGTATGTATGTATGTATGTATCTATCTATCTATCTATCCCTCCATCCCTCCATCTCTCTATCTCTCTATTTATCTATGTATCTATCTATGTATGTATGTATCTATCTATCTATCTATCTACTCATTCATTCATTCATTTATTTATTCTATCTCTCGCAAATGCAGAGTGGGTATAAAGCAGTGGCATCCAAATGTTTTGCCCCAAGCAATCATGGCACATCTTTGCATCGTTCTATCTTGTCTGACTGTCTGCGTGTGTGTGCGTGTATGGGGGGTGGATGGTTTCCTTCTTTTTCTTCATCTTATTTCCTATATGAACATAAATGCAACATAAAAGAAAACGTGAAAGTTTTCAATGGTTGGATCTAAAATGGTGTTTGGAAACCACTGCCTTGATGCTAGGTTCATTTACTTAAGTTATGCTCATGAGCTGCCAAATTAAATGAGTTTTTTTTTGAGCATGCCATAAGCTATTTGCTTTATTATTGCTCTCAATGTGTGTATGCATAATATTCATGTTTTCTGAATAAAGATCTATTTAAGCCAACCATGTATTCATTCAGTAAGAAATATACATAAATCCTTCGGATGAGACTATAAACCGGGGTCCCGTGTTCGAATGCGCGCAGAACATCTTGCACACACGTTAAAACCCGTTCCGCTGTTCGGAAGAGTAGGCCATTGTGTGCCGGTGGGAACGGATGACAAAATTTACAAAACTGCATACACAAGGGACTGGATGAAAAAAAGCACACGAGTGCTTATTCCATTTTCCTCGAAATATAAAAATAAAAAAAATAATACAAGTTGATTTTTAAAAGCATTAACCAGCAAATAGCTTAAAATGTGCTCAGTGTGTGTGCGCGTGCATGCGTGCGCGCGTGCGTGTGTGTGTTCGACCATGAGCGCGCAAGCATAACTGATTATGCGAGTCTATGAATAAGCGTCTGGACATTAATGCACGCACATAGGAACATGCATCAACGCACCAGCACGCATATGCCCGAATGAGCACGCACGCGAGTGCATATAATTCATGGGCAGATTCACAAGAGATATGACTTTATGCATATCTATCTATCTATCCTCTCTCCTCTCTCTCTCTCTCCTCTCTCTCTCTCTCTCTCTCTCTCTCTATATATATATATATATATATATATATATATATATATATATATATATATATATATATATATATATATTCTCGTATTCATGACACTTATACACAAGAGATATAAGATTATGTGTGTATATTATTTTCCTCTATAAATTCATGCCTCTGTGTGTGCTTCCAGTCGACATAATACACGGTCTTATCAATAGCATCACATATCATATATATATCTATATACCCAGTGCCCCTATTCTTTTCAACGTGGGGGGCAACAAACATTGCCAAAGGCTCTGGCAGAGCTGAATGTGAGAAGGAAGGAGAAACATGGACCAAGAGAAAAAAAAAAGAGGGAGAAGAGAGGGAAAAGAAAGAGGAGTGAGAGTTAGAGTGAGAGAGAGAGACATAGAGAGAGAGACAGAGAGAGAGGGAGAGAGAGACAGAGAGAGAGAAAGAGAGAGAAAGAAGAGAGAGAGAGAGAGAGAGAGAGAGAGAGAGAGAGAGAGAGAGAGAGAGAGAGAGAGAGAGAGAGAGAGAGAGAGAGAGAGCAAACGCAATTTTATTTCACGAGGGTAATAGATTAGGTAACAAAGACATTTTTCATCCAACCCTCAAAATGACAAGAAAGAGAGAGAGACACAGAGAGAGAGAGAGGCAGAGAGAGAGAGAGAGAGAGAGAGAGAAGAGAGAGAGAGAGAGAGAGAGAGAGAGAGAGAGAGAGAGAAACACAGTGAGACAGACAGACAGACAGAGAGACAAAGACAATAACAATGACAGATTCTTTTATTTCGAAGATAATGAATAAAGCACCCATATGCTTTTTTACATCCAGTCCCCGCCTTTAGGGATATATATATGATAATAAAATAAAATAAGAGACAGTGAGACAGACAGATAGAGACAGAGGCAGTGAGACAGAGAGAGAGTGTTGTGTGTGTGTGTGCGCGTGCGTGTGAGTGTAACGGGAGGTGGAGAGTTTGGGGGGGGGGGGGGGGGGGGGTAGCGTTGGAAGGATAAAAAAAACCCAGTGGGGGGAGGGGGGGGGGAAAGAAGCCGAAGCCTGTGTCGGCAGCTTCCTCTGATACTGTGCGCACTGGAGTGATCACGCATCAATAATCCGCTCTTCCGCTGTTCAATGTTGGTTGGCTCAAGCCGCTTACAGTGGCTACAGAAAGACAGAGAGGGAGAACGAGAGAGAGTGAGAGAGAGAGAGAGAGTGTGAGGGAGAGAGGGAGAGGAAGAGAGAGAGGGGGAGGGAGAGAGAGGGAGGAAGGGAGTGTGAGAGAGAGAGAGTGAGAGGGAGAGAGACGGAGAGTGAAGAGAGCAGTAGGAGAGAGAGAGGGGAGGGGGGGAGGGGAGAGAAAGGGAGAGAGAGAGGGGGGAGGAGGGAGGGAGTGTGAGAGAGAGTGAGAGGGAGAGAGGGAGAGGAAGAGAGAGAGGGGGGAGGGGGAGAGAGAGGGAGAGAGAGAGAGTGAGAGGGAGAGAGAGAGCGCGAGGGAGAGAGGAGAGAGAGAGAGGGAGAGAGGGAGAGAGAAATGGTGAGAGGGGGAAAGAGGAGAGAGAGGAGAGAGAGAGAGAGAGAGGGGGGGGGGAGGAAAGAGGGTTAGGGTGGAGGGAGATGAGACGGGGAAGGACAGAAGTGGGAGGGAAGGGAATGGGAAATGAGGGTGATGGGGGAGGGAGGGAGGTAGAATGGGGTGGATGGGGTGGGGTAGTTACACACTTGTAGACAGATAATTATATAGGCACTGGCACACAGGCCCATCTCTTCCTATCCCCCCCCCCCCTCACACACACACACACGCACGCACGCGCGCACACACACATATTTATTTATTTTATACCACTTCAAGTCAGAGCAGATTTCTCTGCGTGAAATTCGGGATGCCCTCCCCGGGGAGAGCGCGTCGCCACAAGAGCAGCGCCACACACTCATACACACACCAACAACCCCCCCCCCCCCCCCCCACCCCAAGAACACACACATACATACACGCTTATTACAACCACAGCAGCTACAGCTACAGTGACTGACTGTTATGAGAAACAGCAGCACGTGAAACAAGACAAAGCTTGACACAACACAGGCACAAGGCCAGTCCTCTGTCACTGTCCCCCTTCTCCGCCACTGTACCAGCTGCACACGCTATGACCTCGGCCCCCAAACCTTTCCCCTGGAGCACACACACTTTAGGCCTACTGTACACAGCTACACACACTTTAGGCCTACTGCACACAGGTACACACACTTTAGGCCTACTGCACACACACACTTTAGGCCTACTGCACACACACACACTTTAGGCCTACTGCACACAGTTACACTTTAGGCCTACTGCACACAGTTACACTTTAGGCCTACTGCACACAGTTACACTTTAGGCCTACTGCACACAGTTACACACACTTTAGGCCTACTGCACACAGTTACACACACTTTAGGCCTACTGCACACAGTTACACTTTAGGCCTACTGCACACACACACTTTAGGCCTACCGCACACAGCTACACACACTTTAGGCCTACTGCACACAGTTACACACACTTTAGGCCTACTGCACACAGTTACACTTTAGGCCTACTGCACACAGTTACACTTTAGGCCTACTGCACACAGTTACACTTTAGGCCTACTGCACACAGTTACACTTTAGGTCTACTGCACACAGTTACACTTTAGGCCTACTGCACACAGTTACACTTTAGGTCTACTGCACACAGTTACACTTTAGGCCTACTGCACACAGTTACACTTTAGGCCTACTGCACACAGCTACACACACTTTAGGCCTACTGCACACAAAGTTACACTTTAGACCTACTGCACACAGCTACACACACTTTAGGCCTACTGCACACAAAGTTACACTCTTTAGGTCTTCTGCCCCAAAGTCCTTCTGATGAGACTATAAACCGAAGTCCCATGTGCAAACGCACGCAGAATACCTTGCGCACACGTTAAAATCCGTTCCGCTTTTCGGAAGAGTAGCCATGCCATGCATTGTGTGCCGGTGGGAACAGATGACAAAATTTATCAAAACTGCATACACACGGGGACTGGATGTACAAAAAAGCACACGCGTGCTTATTCCATTATCCTCGAAATAAAAGAAGAAAAAAAAAATCATAATAATCATAATCATAATCATATTAATGATGATGATGATGATGATGATGATGATATTTTTTTTTAAAACCCAGATAATTTTCTGCCCAGCCCGACTAGTGCTGCACAAGAGGACCTAGGTTACAGTCTCCTCCGACAGACTTTCATAGAAATGATGCCAAGACTTTCAGAAATTTTAACATGAATCCGTTTTCACCGAAAAGTATCTTCAGCTTCTTGCCTTGCATCCTGCTACAAACTACATCTCGACATTGATTGAGAGTCCCGGTCTGTATGAGAGGCGACTTCCCGTGTGTGGCCGGATGTGGCTGCTTGCAGCATCGTCCTTGTATGCACTGCACTGCACAGCTGAAAGGAAAACACGCAGTGTGGAAATACCGGACGTCAGAACCTACAGGAGTTTCTGAGAAATCGAGGGTGTGCATATGATGAACAGAGACCAATGTACATGCTTGGTCGCACTCAGAAGCTGACGTTTTCATTTGGTTTTTGGTTTGTGTGTGTGTGTGCTTGTTTGGTTTTGCTTTTTGCCACCCCCACCCCCCCCCCCCCCCTCCCCCAAGGAAAACCCCCCACTAAAAACCCACCAAAAATTGGCCAAGTCACTACAATATTAAGTGTTAACCTAACCTTCCCTACAGCATATCAGCAATCACTAACACCATTTTCTGTCAAGCATGGCTTCTGCCTCACAAATGACGCAATTTTGTGGAGTCTTCAGACTGAAAAGATCTCTTAAATCTTCAAGAAAACATTGTATTCCTTCATTTTTGTTCCCTGTACAAAAACCTGACAACCATGCAAGGCAAGGCAAGGCACTTTTAAATAATTCGAGAATAACAGATAAACACTCGCGTGCTTTTCTCCAGGAAGTCGCCATGCTATGTGGGCCATCAACATAGGGACACAGGCATTCTCTGATCCACAGATCAGTATCAGTTTTATTTGTCTCGCAGTCAGCTATCTGGCAGAGCTTCACTTTCTTCATCACTAAAACAAAAACACAGCACAGGACAGTTTTCTAACTTATAAAAAGCTTTTTCTATACTCTCTCTCTCTCTATCTTAACACACGGAGACTGGATGTAAAAAACACACACACAGGTGCTTATTCCGTTATCCTCAATATAAAAGAATAAAATAAGATAAAATAAAAATATCTCTCTGGAGGGACTGGATATAAAAAAAAAGCACATGGTTGCTTATTCATTATCCTCAAAATAAAAAAAAATGTCATTGTCATTCTCTTTCTCTCCTTTGCTGTGATGTTAACCACAACACTGCTGACAAAAAACCCACTCTCACTCACTCCCTTACTTTTACATTCACTTGGAACATGTATAGCTCAGTGGTCGGAGCACTCGCTTTCCCCCCAGCTAAGGTTAAGCAGCATCGAGCGTGGTTACCACTTGGATGGGTGACCGTTTGCGCGCCTTGGCTTCAGTACAATCCCCCAGTTCACCCACCTATAAATGGGTACCTGCCCTCTTTAGGGTCAGGGAAGGTAAAGCAGCGAGGGAGAGGAGATGGGCACCGCCCTCAATATGCTGGCCCCTAGAGAAGTTGAGGTCTCTGATGCCTCACTCCCTTACGACCTCATAAGTTATAGGACACCTTTACTTTTTTACCTCTTTAAAATAAAAATAAAAATAAAAATACTAAAAGTTTCCTATCAAATCCGTTGCCAAGTTTAAGAAGAACTTTTCAAACTTTCATGTGCGTGTGGATGTGGGTGTGTATGCTTGCTTTTGTCTGCCGATGCATATTGGCATTTGGGCGGCTGCTGTAACTTTTTACCATGTAAAAACTATGTAAAAATCTATCACGCGAAGCAATATCTTCAGACAGTCATGTTAGCTTTCAAAAGACCCACACACGCACTGAGACCATAGACTGAGGGCAAACCCACTCTCATTGTTAAGCATACAAACTCAAGACAGGAAAACATGAAAACAATGAAGGGCGTTACACTTCGACAACGCCCTAGTGTGTGTGTGTGTGTGTGTGTGTGGAAGAGAGAGAGATATTCAAATTCTGTTTTTATTCGATGTCTTTCTTATTCAAATTCTTTTATTTCGAGGATAATGAATAAGCCCTCGTGTGATTTTTTTTTTTTACATCCGGCCCACACCCTCATCATGATGGAAAAACCCCCAAGAAAACACACACACAACACACATCACACATCTCACGCAGACACAGACACACACACGCAGATGGCAACATGCTAGACGAAGATAACTATATGCTTTAAAGTACAGTATAATTATATTATTACAGAATATTTAACAAGGGAATTCATCTACTAAGAGAGAGTGGGGGGTGTTTCCCATTAACATGAATTGA
>CM054145.1:10809590-10814590 GCA_028751875.1 Rapana venosa
CCCCCCCCCCCCCACCCCCCTCACACACACTACCCACGTCGCCAAAGAAACCCCGACTCAAACCGCAAGAAAGAATGTTTCTTATTAATCACGTATACAGTTTTCTTGCCCTCAAACAGTCATAGACAGGATATTTCCTCTCTCTCTCCATCCCTCTCCTCCATCCCCCCCCCCCTCTCCTCTCTCCTCCTCACTCTCTCCTCTCCTCTCTCTCCTCTCTCCCCTCATCTCTCTCTCCTCTCTCTCCTCCCCAATGAGGAAGCAGTGTGGAGTGGTTCAACAATGTCACCACTTTTCCTCTTCCAAATTGACCCTTGCCCTGGTCAAGTGTTTTGCCATGATAATCCGGGATAATCGCGACGCTCAGACGCCCATTTGAAACCTCAAGTTTCTGGGATATCGTCGTGGTTGTTGTTGTTTGTTTGTTGATGTTGTTGTTGTTGTCTTCAATATAACGTCTGTTCACTCTCAGTGATATTAGACGAGGGAAGTGGAAAGTGAGATGGAAGTCAAGTCAAGTCAAGTCAAAAACACTTTACATGAAGGGCAATTACTATACTGACAGGCACATTGATACGTATAATTATCTCGAAATACACACATACACACACAAATTCTTTTCAAATTGGTATGAACGTTCCAAGATAGCTTAATTATTTTTTATCTCACACACACACACACACACACACACACGCACACACACACGCGCGCGCGCGCGCGCGCGCGCGTGCTAAAGAAGGGAGAGGAAGGAATGGAAGAAGAAAAGATTAAGAGATAGCATCAGTGTTGGTATTTTTTTGCACTTAAGAAAAAAGTTAGAAAAGTACTAATAATGACAATATCAAACAGAAGCAAAATTTAAACCTGACAAAAACATGAAACAACAATAAAGTAACTACAATAAATATTCACGTAGACTATGCAATAAACATCTAGCAATTGCAAAGGCGAACTTTGAATTTTCAAATACATTTTCCAAAGACTGCTCAGAAAATACACAATAGGGCATTCAAATAATGATGTGAGTATTGGAAATATGATCTCCACATAGGCATCTGACATTTTTGCAAAAAATTGTCAGGAATGCATTTAATTTCATTCAAAATAATTATAGTGAATTAGTGGTAGTGGTGGTGTTGGTGGTGGTGCTGGTAGTGGTGGTGGTGGTGTTCATGTTCTTGACAAAGTTTTGATGTTTTAGGGGTGAAATGAATTTTGTTCATAATTATGTTCGACTTAATGGAATGATTTAAAGTGGTAGCGATTGTGGCAGTGGTGATGTGGTGATGTGGTGGTGGTGGTCATTGTGGCGAGGTGATGTGGAAGTAATGATGTGGCAGTGATGATGTGGCAGAGGTGATGTGGCAGAGGTGGTGAAGTCAGCAGTGTACATGGTTTATCACGGCAAGTAAGCACGCTCTACTCCACAAGGATTTCTTTACATGCAGACCAGCAACCCGCAGCTATCTCTGGGATCTACCAGACAGTGTCTGTCTGTCTGTCTGTCTGCCGCCACGTCCATCTATCTTGTGCCCGCCTGTCTGTCTATCAACCAACTATCTGCTGGTCTATCTTTTCACAGCACACCCTCCCTGCCTGTCTTGAGAAAACTTCTCTGCCCCTTATGTTATGTCCTAAAGTGGTTACTGTCATTAAGTGGATTGGCTCAAAAGGAGATAAGTCCTCCTCCTTCTATCTGGAAACTTCCTGCAGAAAAAACTCCTTTCCTTCACCAGGTTATTTTATTATTTATTTATTTATCCTTTTATATCGAGGATAAGGGAATAAGCACTCATGTGCTTTTTACATGCAGTCCCCGCGTGTATGCGGTTTTTTAAATTCTGTCATATATTCCCACCGGCACACAATGGCCTACTCTTATGAAAAGCGGAACAGGATTTAACGTGTGCGCAAGATGTTCTGCATGCGTTGGCACACGGGGCCTCGGTTTATAGTCTCATCCGAAGGACTTTTGGGGAGAGTGGAGTCTGCAGTAATGTTAACTCCAGGGGAAAATATCCCCTTGAACGGGAATCGAACCCGGGTCGTCAGATTGCGAGCGCAATGTTCTAACCACTAGGCTATCCCGTACCTGGTTAGCTGTCAAGGCACAGACTGCAACTCGCAAGACAAACGATCTTAAACCTGACATTGCCTATTGTCTTTGTGAGCGTGCGAATTGTGTAAACAAAAGATTTTTCCTAGAAAGTTTGGAAATGAAGTGGCGCTGCTCCTGTGGCGACGCGCTCTCTCCAGGGAGAGCAGCCCGAATTTCACGCAGAGAAATCTGCTGTGACTCCATGTGGTATAAATGAATAAAGTACTCGTTTTACTTTTTCAGTTCGACAAAATAAGTTTGTATATTATATAATATATTTACATTTCCATAGTTTATGGTCGTTGTTTTTCAGGTGTGTTGATAGGAAAAGATGTGCTAAGCAGTTTTAAAAATAATTTCCAGTTACCTTTGTAAAGGGGACGGGATAGCTCAGTGGTCAGAGCACTTGCTTTCCCCCCAGCCAATCTTTAACAACATCGAGCGTGGTTACTACTTGGATGGGTGACGATTTGCGCGCCTTGGCTTCAGTACAGTCCCCCATTTCACCCAGCTGTAAATAGGCACCTACCTCTTTAGCTCAGGGAAGGTAAAGCAGCGAGGGAGAGGAGATGGGCGCCGCTCTCAATATACTGGCCCCTAGAGAAGTTGAAGTCTCTGATGCCTCACTCCTCTACGACCACATAGGTTATGGGACACCTTTACCTTTTATTAACCGTTGCATCGGGTTCACGCAGTTGAAAGCTTTAATCCAGGTAGTGACCAAAAACCATATAAGGACACCACAATCATTCCCTTAGAAATGTCTGCGGGCCTGTCTTGTTCGATACCTGTGTGCTGTGCGGTGCTGCCTGATGGATGAACTTGGTGTTCTCTCTGCTCCTCGTGTTCAGCATCCACTCCCTGTGCTGCCCCCTCTGTATCTTTGTTGACTATCTTCGGCAGAGACGTGCTAATCTGGTGTGCATCTCTCTCTCTCTCCTCTGTCTCTCCTCTCTCTCTCTCTCTCTCTCTCTCTCTCTCTCTTGTCTCTGTCTTCTCTCTCTCTCTCTCTCTCTCTCTCTCTCTCTCTCTCTCTCTCTCTCTCTCTCTCTCTCTCTCTCTCTCTCTCTCTCTCTCTCGTTTTCTCTCTCTAAGAGTTTCAGAGTTCTCTCTCCCCCCCCCCCCCCCCTCCCCTTCTCTCTGTGTTTCTCTCTGTCTCTCTGTTTCTCTCTCTCTGTTTCTCTCTGTTTCTCTCTCTTTCTCTCTCTCTCTCTCTCTCTCTCTCTCTCTCTCTCTCTCTCTCTCTCTCTCTCTCTCTCTCTCTCTGTTTCTCTCTCTCAAAGTTTCAGAGTTCTCTCTCTCTAAGAGTTTCAGAGTTCTCTCTCTCCCCCCTCTCCTCCCCCCCATCCCCCCGCCCCTTCTCTCTGTGCTTCTCTCTGTCTCTCTCTCTCTTTCCCGGAGTTTCTAACATTCCTGGTTGATGACTGTCTGAGGGCAAGATGAGGGTGGGAAAGGGTGTGTGGTTTGGAATTTGAAAGCAGGACAGATTTGGGTTTTGTAAAATTCTGGCAGAGATATGTATATTTTTTTCAGCTGCCAAATCGGTAGATGTACGTTAGAAATATATGCATGGACGTGTATTTATTTATTTATTTTATTACTTTATATCGAGGATAATGGAATAAGCACTTATGTGCTCTTTTACATCCAGTCCCCGTGTGCATGCAGTTTAGTAGATTCTGTCATCTGTTCCCACCGGCACACAATGGCCTACTCTTACGAAAAGCGGAACAGGATTTTAACGTGTGCGCAAGATGTTCAGCGTGCGTTCGCACACGGTGTATGCAGTGTGCACGCGCGCAAACACACACAAATTTCACACACACACACACACACACACACACACACACACACACACACACACACACACACACACATCACACTCAAATCTACACGCGCACTCGCGCGCGCACACACACATACCTTTCAGAAAAGTAGGACATTGTGTTCCAGTGGGAATGGATGACAAAATTTACAAAGCTGCTTGCACACGAAAGCTGGATGTAAAATAGCACACTAGTGCTTATAATAATAATAATAATAATGTATGGAATTTATATAGCGCTGAATCTTGTAAATCTTATCCATTATCCTCGAAACAAAAGAATATGAATTTTAAAAATTTAGCGTGCATACACGCGCGCGCGCACGGGCACACACACACAAACCACACACACACACACACACACACCACACACAACACCACACACACAACTGTGATTCACGTCATATTTTTAAGTATATAAAGCCTTCAAGGAAAGTCAGAATCAAATCAACAATATCTCAGCATGTGTTCTACAATAAGCAGTGACATACACAAGTTTATTTCTAATACCACCTTTCTACATCTTCCACATCACACCAATGAAAACAGATATTTCCAGGAATATACCCACCCTCCCCCCTTAATTTGCCCATTATTCCAGTATTCGTGGCCGTTAAAGCTCAACCAACTAACCAACCACCTAATCAGAGAGGCAAAACCTTAAAGCAAAGGCCAGGCCCAGTAAACACATCCCCACAGTGTAAACAAGATACGCCACTGTGAGTAAACATGCCTTACACAGCCTGTTTCCCTTCTAGTCACAAGGTTCCTGGCAAGCCAGCAAGTAAAATGCTAGATGAACAGACAAGAGAGACAGATGGACAGACAGACAGCAGAAAGATGGACAGAGAGACAGATGGACAGACATACAGCAGAAAGATGAACAGACAGACATATAGATGGACAGACAGACAGCAGACAGATGAACAGACAGATAGATGGACAGACAGACAGCAGACAGATGAACAGACAGATAGATGGACAGACAGACAGCAGACAGATGAACAGACAGATAGATGACAGACAGACAGCAGACAGATGAACAGACAGATATATGGACAGACAGACAGATGGACA
>CM054145.1:10824590-10834590 GCA_028751875.1 Rapana venosa
CGTCTCGCTCTGACTTAATGGCAATAGAGTTTTCTGAGTCTGATTCTCTCTCTCTCTCTCTCTCTCTCTCTCTCTCTCTCTCTCTCTCTCTCTCTCTCTCTCTCTCTCTGTCACACAGGTGACGGGACCAGAACTGAAAGGGCGTGCTGTTAGTAAGCTGCTGCAAATTTTTGCATTTAAGCTTCAAAATGTCAGTTACTGGCCTTCCAGCAACTGTAGTAACAACTTTAAACGCCCTGCTGATCGACAACGTCCTATCGAGCTGGAAAGTCGCGGGGGAGAGCGGCAGCGTTGTCTTCGTCTTGCGACTGAAGCCAGCTGACACAGTATCAACAGAAATGGCGGACCCAGTGCTGAACCGTAATTCGCGAGTTCAGTATTTTCGCAAGAAGTGCCCTTCCCAAATCCGTCGTGACGTCCAAAGAAGCAGACAACATCAAGAAAGACAGGCAAGTCGTCAGTGTGACAAGGAGTGTGTTTCGGAAGAGCCGGTGTTGTCTGACAGTGACTCCCTGCATCGTGACAGAGTGGATGCCGAATCAAAACAAGCCAGTGTGTACACAGAGCTGTGTGTTGACAGTGCAGTGAATGTCCCAGCCACACTAGATTCACTTGATTTGCCGTGTGAACCAGCAACAGACAGTAAGATCGGTGTGTCTCCTGAGTTGTCTGATGTGGACGAAGAACAAACAGTTGACTGCACAGTTGAGGGTTTTCATACTGGTATTGTGAAAGAGTATGTGTCCACTCTGACAGACAAACGTGTGCAGCGTCGATTACGAGACAGAAAAAGAAACACACAGTTTCGAAAGGTTGTAGTTCAAGATTCAGGCAATCAAACTATTCTGATGTGTGAATCGGATGACATCGCCCTAGAATATTCTTGTAATGGAGATACTGGCGAGGAATCTAAGTGTGTGTTCTGGTATATCAAGCAAGAAGACAGAAACATGTTGCCAGAAGAACGTGTCAGGCTTTTCAGACTTCGTAAAGGGAAGCAGCGTCCTAACACAACACGCAGAGACAGTGGCACGTGCTGAACGGGAATTACATCTTCTTCGGGACCTGATCCGGTTTTACATGGGCTGACTTTGCTGGCTGCAGACTGGAAAAAGGAAAGGCTGTTTTGAAAACTGAGACACGGACAATAATGTATCAGATCTAGATGTACATACCATTACTGACATGGTTTCCATGTCACTGTAATCGCGTCACGTTTGATATCGTTTGTTACCGCGCCGCAGCGCTATATGGCTTGATTGCTAAATAGCAATAAATATTGTTCATTGTTCATTGTTCATTGTTCTCTCTGTCACACACACCCAGACCAACCCACACACGCACTCTCCCCATATATATTATACAATATACATGTCTTACAACTGAATAACAACAATTCACCCTTTTCATAAAAACACCCAAGCCCCCTGTTCTCTCTATTTCACACACACGGCTATCACTGATGTACATACATGTCTACCTGAGCAATGTACACACACCCTACCCTACCCTACCACACCACACCACAACAATACCCTTCACAACTACAATCACTTTGAAGAGAGGCAGGGGACATCTGTTATCGTGGCCACGTCTTGCATAACCCTGATGGTGACCGCTTTCAGAAAGGGGGTTAGGGCTTCTGTCTCTTATACAAGGCCAGTTACGCCCTCGACTGGCGTATGTTGTGTCGTAAAGTGGATATCGTCCTAAACTGGACAGGCTCAAACGAGACAAGAACTCCTCCATGGATCTGAAAACTTCTTGTTTAAAAAATGAAACCTTCTTTCCCTCACCAGGTGAGCTAACTGTCAACGTGTGGATCGGTGGTCTAGAGGTCACACGCCTGTCTAGAAAGCGAAAAGTCCGGGTCGGATGTGTGCGGTGGTTCGTATCCCGTTTGGGCCCGAAACTTTTCCCCCATCCATTAGACCATGAGTGGTGGTCTGGGCGCTAGTCTTTCGGATGAGACGATAAACTAAGGTCCCGTGTGTTACACAAAATTTTCAGCGCACGTTAAAAGAACCCACGGCAACAAGAGAGTTGTCCCTGGCAAAATTCTTTGAAAAAAGCCACTCTGATAGGGAAACAAATACAGTTGCAGACCAAAAGAGAAAAAAAGGGTGGCGCTGCTCTTGTGGCGACGCGCTCTCCCCGGGAAGAGCAACCCGAATTTCACGCAGAGAAATCTCGTGACTTAAAGTGGTATAAAATTAATATAAAAAAAATAATAATAAAAAATGCACAGTCTGCAAATCGTAACGATTCCAGATCTGACAATTCCTACTGTCTTTGTGAGCGCGCGAACTGGGAAAACAACAGATTTTCGTGAGAAAGTTAGGAAGGTACATTTACGTTCGCAATCTATACTGAGTTTTTCATGTATGTGATATCTTTAGGGACAGGGAAGGTAAAGCAGCGAGGGAGAGGATATGGGCTCCGCCCTCAATATGCTGGCCCTAGAGAAGTGAGGTCTCTGATGCCTTACTCCCCTACGACCACATAGGTTATGGGACACCTTTACCTGTTTTAATATCTTTTCACTGTCATTCCTTCAGGTCATGTTTTCATGCGTGTCGACAAGAAACGATGTGCTACGCAGTTTTAAAGACAATTTCAAGTTAATTTGACAGGGTTAGCGCAGTTGAACGCCTCAATCCAGTTAACGACAAGGAATCCATATAAGGACACCAAAGACGTACTGGGAGGGACTGGTATCACTATTCAGTAGGCAGAGTATCCGGATATACACACAAGTGTGGGTCACATGAACCTGTCTGTCTGTCTATGTCTGTGTCTCTCTGTCTCTGTCTCTGTGTGACAGGATCACTTCCAGTGGTGCCTCACTGTCCAGTCAACCACTTAAGGTGGGGAAACCAGTGGACATTATTACAACTGATCCAAACTTGCTATGGCTGAAAATCGAGACTAGACTAACTTCGCATTTTAGAATAGCATCACTTGGTAAAACTTAAGAGAGAGAGCGAGAGAGACAGAGAGAGAGAGACAGAGACAGACAGAGACAGACAGACAGACACAGAGAGAGAGACAGTCAGAGAGAGAGACAGACAGAGAGACAGAGACAGAGAGAGAGAGAGAGCAACGGAGAAGGGGGGGGGGGGGGGGGGTGTCGAAGGAGAGGGGGGAAAGAAAGAAAGAGAAAGAGAGAGACACAGAGACAGAGACAGAGAAAGAGTGAGAGAGAGAGGCAGAGAGACAGACATAGAGAGAGAGAGATAGACAGACAGAGACAGAGAGAGAGCGAGTGACAGGGAGGGGTGGGGGGAGAGAGTCGAAGGAGAGGGGGGAGGGAGGAGAAAGAAAGAGAGATTGAGAGAGACCGACAGACATACAGATATACAGAGACAGAAACAGAGACAAAGGGAGAGAGAGAGAGAGAGAGAGAGAGAGAGAGAGAGAGAGAGAGAGAGAGAGAGAGAGAGAGAGAGAGAGAGAGAGAGAGATGGGGTCGAGGGAGGGGGAGAGAGAGAGGGGGGGGGAGAGAGCCATCAAATTACGCAACTTTACGCATCAATGCCATGGAAACAATCCACTCTGGCCGCTAAAACTAGAAGTTACATTTTCTAATTCTCCCTCGCAGATTTCGTATTCACACACATGCACACACACCAGGCTTCATGATCTCATGATCGTTCCGAACACGGAACCTTCCACGATTCTGGCTACAACTGCACTCCTATTCCACATCAACCACTCCGCATGACATCAACAACAGTAAGTAAACATACAAAACAAAGATGCAACAACGCTGAATTCAAATATAATCTGACAGCATGACAGGTCATTACACCAGCAACGCAAACAAAAATAGATAGATAAATAAATAAAGATCAACAGAACGAAGCAAGCAATCAAACACGTGAATGGGCAAACGTCATCATTATAAAAAGAACGGGCGGGGGGGGGGGGGGGGGGGGGGGTGGGGGTGACCCTTTCAACAAAGTAAACATGAAGAAATAAATGAATAAACATTATGAATAAATTCAGAGATCAACATTTCAACGAGGGAGGAAAAACAGCAGGTCTAATCAGGCCTACACTGTCCACAGCAACTTTTAAAACATGCCTTTTTTTTTATTCAGCTGATATCGTAAACACACACACACACACACACACACACACACACACACACACACACACACACACACACACACTCTCTCTCTCTCTCTCTCTCTCTCTTTTCTCTCTCTCTCTCTCTATGACTTATTAAGTTTGGTTGTGTTATTTTTCTTGGCTCTGTTGTTGTTCTTGTTCTTGTTGTTGTTGTCTGTCTGTTTTTCTCTTTTTTATCATCTTTGTTGGTTTGGTTTTTCCTTCTCTTTTGTTTGTTTGTTTGTTTGTTTTGGTTAAGGTTTTTTGGGGGGTGGGGGTGGGGTATTTTTATGGTTTTCTTTTATTTGCTTGCTTTGGGGGGGGGGGGGGGGGGGTTGTTGGGGGGGGAGCTGTTTTGAAAGGGTTATTTCCCCTTGTTTTTATTGTGAGACTGTATAAGTATTGGGTTATTATTATTAAGATGTATCCCTAACGGGCGGGGACTGGATGTAAAAAAGCACATGTGTGCTTATTCATTATCCTCGAAATAAAAGAATTTGTCATTGTCATTGTCTTTCTCTATCTCTCTCTCTCTCTCTCCCTCTCTCTCTCACACACAGACACACACACACACAGGCACACACACAGGCTGACAGACAGACAAAACAGTGTCAAATTTCTGCCTTTCAGCCTCAAATTTAAAAAAAAAATGGACACAGCCTTTTAAATGACAAAAGCTACATTAGATATACATGCTATGCAGATCGTGTCCGATTATTTTATGCAGCTTGGTAATATTATGGAAAACGTGTTATCTTTTTCTTTTCAGACGTGAATTTTCTATGATGAAAATGGATTTTCTTCTACTCCGCAAAACGCTATTGCTGTTGTATGCAAATTGAAATTTATCAGCATCCGATTGGTTTTTAACTCTCGCTGTTGGCTTTTCTGTTTACTTTAAAAACGTTAGCATACACACGCATGCGCGTATGCACAAGCGCGTACGCACACACACACACACACACACACACACACACACACACACACACACACATACGCACACTTGTAAAAGTATTTTAAAAAATCCCCACATGAGTGCTCATTCATTATATTCGAAATAAAAGAATTGAACTGAATTGAACTTCTCTTCTCTCTCTCTCCTCTCTCTCTCTCTCTCTCTCTCTCTCTCTCTCTCTCTCTCTCTCTCTCTCTCCCTCCCTCCCTCCTCCCTCCCTCCCTCTCTCTCTCTCACATACACACACACACACTTACACTTGGAAAAACAAAAACAAAAACTCACGAGTGCTTATTATTAGTAGTTTCGAAATAAGAGAATTGAACTCCCCCCCCCTCCCTCTCTCTCTCTCTCTCACAGATCCCCCCCCCCCCCCCCCAGCCCCCTCCCCCCACACACATATTATGCACATCTGGGAGGTTTCGTTTTCGTAATTTAATGATCAGGAGATGTTCAGCAAAAGTAAGCCTTTCATGTGTGTATTATGTCACTGAAAGTGTGTGCATGCTTGTGTCCATCTCTTTGCTCAGCTATGAAAACAACAGTCAACAGCATTCTTTGCACATCAGACCATGAAAACCTCAACTGTCTCCATCGCCGCTGTCGTCGGTAGGAGCTCCACGCAATGCCACCACCAGGGTTTCTCCATCTCTCTCTGTCTCTGCTGAGTTCTACCATCTCCTGTAGCCCTCCTCCCAGACCACTGACCTCAGTGATGTTGGCAATGTAGGATGTTGGTGGTCTGCCTTTTTTCCTTCTACCCTCAAACTTACCTTGGAGAACTGTCGTCATCAGATGTGTCTGTGTGTTTCTGTTTGCATGACCAACATATCTCAGTCTGCGCTCGTCATTTTCAGCCAACAGTTGTCTTTGCACTGAGAGTTCATCAAGACTGCTTTCATTTGTTCTTCTGTCTGTCCAATTGATTCTTGGGAGTCGCTTGTAAGGTGCAGACGGAGAGAAAACGAATACAATTACCAAAGTTTCATTCAACGAAAGGCGATGGCTCCTGTGAAGGGGTGTGTGTGTGTACAATTTTAAAGTAATTTTATTTATCATAATGAAAACAAAAACCAACAAATTATTATCTGGTAATTATGACATTTATCACACAGAGAGCGAGCGGGAGGGAGACAGAGACAGAGACAGACGGACAGACAGACACAGACACTCAGAGGCAGACGAAAACAGAGGGGAGAGAGAGAGAGAGAGAGAGAGAGAGAGAGAGAGAGAGAGAGAGGAAGAGAGAGAGAGAGAGAGAGAGAGAGGAGAGAGAGAGAGAGAGCGCGACAGACAGACAAACAGACAGACAAACAGACAGACAGATAGTAGACACACACAGACACAAAGACACACAGAGGCAGACGACAACAGAGGGGAGAGAGAGAGAGGTAGAAGGGAGTGGGGGGGGGGGGAATGAAGACAGAGATACAAAAACAAAGACAGAGACAAAGAGATAGCCAGAGAGACAGAGACAGACAGAGGTAAAGAGACAGAGACAGACAGAGAGACAGAGACAGATAGAGACAGAGAGAGGTAAAGAGACAGACAGAGGCAAAGAGACAGAGACAGACAGAGGCAAAGAGACAGAAACAGAAATAAAAACCAAGAAACGCGGCACGATCAATCTTTAAAAGAAAAAGAAAAAGAACAAAACAGCATTTTACGAAGCCACGGAAAGCACTTTCTGCTAAGCTCTCACTGGGTGTGGCAAGGTAAACGTGAAAATAAATCTCTCTCTGAGAATTAAAAGAAAAACCACCAGAAACAGAACATGAAAAAAAAATCCCTGGCAAACGATGAGTGTTTCTAATGAGCTGAATATTGATTCGACTTATAAGTCAAGAGACAAGGCCGGTCATGATAATTATCACCAGGGTAGAAAGAAGTAGATTGAGGACGGGATAGCTCAGTGGTCAGAACACTCGCTTTCCCCCAGCCAAGGTTAAGCAGCATCGAGCGTGGTTACCAGTTGGATGGGTGACCGTTTGAGCGCCTTGGCTTCAGTACAGTCCCCCCAGTTCACCCAGCTGTAAATGGGTACCTGCCTCTTTAGGGTCAGGGAAGGTAAAGCAGAGAGGGAGAGGAGATGGGCGCCGCCCTCAATATGCTGGCCCCTGGAGAAGTGAGGTCTCTGATGCCTCGCTCCCCTACGACCACATAGGTTATGGGACTCCTTTACCTTTACCATAGAAGTAGACTGGTTTCACTGGAGAGCCAGGAGAGAGAACCAGGACTGCAAGTTAGAGCAGGAGTGTGATGAAAGCTTCCCTCTGTTCTCCTCTCCCACAGGAGTGTGATGAAAGCTTCCCTCTGTTCTCCTCTCCCACAGGAGTGTGATGAAAGCTTCCCTCTGTTCTCCTCTCCCACAGGAGTGTGATGAAAGCTTCCCTCTGTTCTCCTCTCCCACAGGAGTGTGATGAAAGCTTCCCTCTGTTCTCCTCTCCCACAGGAGTGTGATGAAAGCTTCCCTCTGTTCTCCTCTCCCACACACTGTCACACACGCAAGTTTGATTTTTGTTCCCAGGCAGATGGCTTGATGGGAAAAAAAAGCAAATGCATTGCTTATTCAATGTACCATCTGGAAATAAAAATCTGAATTGACTTGTGTTTGCACGCACAAACGCACGCAAGTACGAACGTACGAGGATCTATCTTTTATGTATGTATATGTATGCATGTATAAATTATATACATGTACACATGTTTGCGAATGTATGAATTTTGTATCTTGTAGGTATATATATGTGTTTGGTTGTATGTGTGTATGTGTGTATGTATGTATGTATACATGTATGCATGTATGTATGTATGTACGTACACACACTCACATGTATATATATATATATAAATTATACACACGCACGCACGCACACACAGAGACACAGAGAGGGAGGGAGTGTGACACTGAACACTGACAGTAATTTATTGCCATTAACAATACAGTCTTTTTGGCAAGGAGCACAGTATGAACACAATTTAAACAATATGCTTTTTGCACCAAGGAAATAATGAAAACCGAAAGAGGAAAAGGCATCTCCAATAACTACATTCAACCGAATGCATTAATTATTATCATACATTAATTATTATCACAATCTTGCACACACACACACACACACACACACACACACACACACACACACACACACACACACACACACACACTGTGTATGTTACCTACAAATCAACAACAGTGTAGGACAACTCGACCACCCGACCCTCACATTCAAATAAGGCAATTTAGCCAACGGAGTTCGTATTCCACAAATATGGAAAATAAAATAGTGTTACACAGACAGACACACAGACAGACAGGCAGACAGACAGACAGACAGATAGACAGATAGGCAGACAGATATGCAGACAAACAGATAGACAGACAGACAGAGAGTGTTTAGCTAAGGACTAACAAACGCTGAAGGGAAAGATGGTTCACACGAATGCTCCGACCATGACATAATCAATATACAGAAATGACGATACTGGTAACGTTGCAAACAACAACAACAACAAAAATAGGAGGGATAGCTGATATAACGACATGAACAATACCACCTGTATCAAAACCATTCAACAATAACAACAAAGGAAAATAAGTGACTTCTTAGTAACAATTTTAAAGTCGAGGCTTTCGGCTAAGTTCTGATCTGGTTAAGCCGAGTACAGGATTCTTTCGTCTTCTGATTTCTTCCACTTTACTTTCGCATTTTAACTCGAAACGCAGTCCATTTTATAACTAATGGACTGACTTGAAAATAATCTCTCCATTACCTTAAATGGTTGGTAAGAGACCTTTCTGCGAGCGCGCGCGCACATACACACACACACACACACACACACACACACACACACACACACACACACACACACCCTCACTCACTCACTCACTCACTCACTCACTCACTCACTCACACACATGATGAGACTATAAACCGAGGCCCCGTGTGTAAACGCACGCAGAACATCTAGCGCACTCGTTAAACCCTGTTCCGCTTTTCGTAAGAATAGGTCATTGTGTGCCGGTGGGAACGGATGACAAAATTTACAAATCCGCATACACACGGGGACTGGATGTAAAAAAGCACATAAGTGCTTATTCCATTATCCGTGATATAAAAGAATAAATTAAATAAATAAAAAAGACACCCCCCCCCCCCCCCCACCACACACACACACACACAAATTGCAAGATTAATAAATCTTATGAACCTGATTTTTCAAGCAAATTAATAACTTCATTTTGGAGTGCTGAATTTCACCTGACAAATGTACAAAAGTCAATCTACGCTGCACTTTGCCGACAATAGTCTTTTCTGTGTTTTCTTTTTCTTATCTCTTTTTGGAATTGAACAAACAGAAAAGAAAGAAAAGTAACAGTCGGGCATTACTATGTCTTTAATATATATAACACACACGCACAAACACACACACACACACACTCTCTCTCTCTCTCTCTCTCTCTCTCTCTCTCTCTCTCTCTCTCTCTCTCTCTCTCTCTCTCTCTCTCTTCGGATGAGACTAAACCGAGGTCCCGTGTGCGAACGCACGCAGAACATCTTGCGCACGCGTTAAAACCCGTTCCGCTTTTCGGAAGAGTAGGTTATTGTGTTCCGGTGGGAACGGATCACAAAAGTAACAAAACTGCATACACACGGGGATTGGATGTAAAAAGCAACCCACAGGAGTGCTTATTCCATTATACTCGAAATAAAAGAATGAATAAAAGAATAAAGAATAAAATACTCTCACACACAGGAGTCTCCGTCTCTCTCTGTGTATCTGTGTCTGTCTCTGTCTCTCTCTGTGTATCTGTGTCTGTCTCTGTCTCTCTCTGTCTCCTATCTTTCTCTGTTTTAACACAGACATCTCTCTCTCTCTGTCTCTCTCTCTCTGTGTCTCTCTATATCTATATCTATATATGCATAGACA
>CM054145.1:10839590-10857090 GCA_028751875.1 Rapana venosa
TCCTCCTCCCCCCCCCCCCCCCCCCCCACACACACAACACTCACACTTTCCTTTAATCTTGAAACATCTCTCATCTCTTTATTCTCTGTTAAGCGCTTTGATTCGTTTTGCAAGATATAGCGCTATATAAATTCCATTTATTATTATTATTATTATCATTATCATTATTATTATTGATACATGCCAGTCAATGCAATGAGCATTTATAACCGACATATCAGCCAAGTGTATAAAACAACAAGATTCTAATCCTAACAGTCTTGAACTCACAAGTCCCAGGTTCGATTCGGGTCAATGGAGTTGTGGGTTAAATGGATTCATCACAACCTCACTCCCCACTGAATCTATGTGCCTAACCTTCGTGCCAGTTCCCCAGCATCCCTTCCTGCATGTATACATGCACACACACACAGTCATGCAGATCAAGTATGCACGTTAATCAAAGATCCTGGAATTCATATCAGCATTCGGTACCAGGGTGCATAAATAATAATAATAATAATAATAATAATAATAATAATAATAATAATAATACACAATCTGCACTCGAGGTTTCTCCAGCGTAGTGGGTTATGCCATCGACATAGCTCAGTGGTCAGAGCACTCGCTTTCCCCCAGCCAAGGTTAAGCAGCATCGAGCGTGGTTACCACTTGGATGGGTGACCGTTTGCGTGCTGTGACTTCAGTACAGTTCCCCCAGTTCACCCAGCTGTAAATGGGTACCTGTCTTCTTTAGGGTCAGGGATGGTAAAGCAGCGAGGGAGAGGAGATGGGCGCCGCCCTCAATATGCTGGCCCTAGAGAAGTGAGGTCTCTGACGCCTACGACCACATAGGTTATGGGACACCTTTACTATAGTAGGTTATGCAGTTGGTCTAGGATCTGCTGACGGAATTTCTGTTCAGACATGGTGTGGGGTGCTGGGGAATAAGTGCACAGTGTAAGACAGCTCCTTCAGAAAACGTTACACTGAGAAATAGATGGAAAGAAGCCACACAGTGTTGGCCGAGCATGATTGTAGGATTTGTGTAAGGCACCGCCCAACGCTTGACAGACAGACAGACATGCCTGCAATGTAAGGAGCCTTCAGTAGACACGTGTGTTTGATCCTCCACTACGCTTCCTGGTCACGACAGGGATTAGGGCATTGGCAGGTCTGCACATTCAATTAACTTGCGATTAAGGGGAAATGCATACTCCTTCCTTGTCCAGTACACACAGTGGCCGGCCACATTCAAGCTGAAGCAGCTTTAATTAAGATTACTGACTTTATTCAAAAGTCGGTTTATATGATTAAACTGTGTGTTCGTCATTTTCCACCATTTCTCTCTCCCTCTTTCTCTCTCATTGCCTATATCTCTTTCGGTATCATGGTGTAATCCCTAATAAATATAAACCTAATAATAATAATAATAATAATAATATGAAAAACACAAAAAATATACATACATAATAAAGGCGATCTCAGCATATAAAACAACCCAGTATTCACTTTCCGTGAAAGAAAAGATTTTCAGCCAACCCCCCTCCCCCTCCCCCCCCCACCCCCACTCTCTCTCTCTCTCTCACTCTCATCATCATCTCTCCTCTCCACTCTCATCCTCTCTCTCATCTCTCTCTCTCTCTCTCTTCTCTCTTTAAAAAAATGTTATCAATTATTCCTCCTACCTTTCTCTCCCTCTCTCTCTCTATCCAGCTTACTTCCTCAGCTGCAGCAGTATTCAAGTTTCAGCACTTCCTACTCCGACGACAATAAACGCACGTACACGTGAGGGGGGTACATACATCACTTCTCCACCCTTCACCCCCTCCACAACAAAACTTTCACAGATAAATTCCACACACCAAACAAAAGAAGAAAAAAACAACGAAGCCGACCCCCAAAAAAACCCTTCAACACAGAAATCTAAGTCGTGACATCGCCCAAGCAGCCAAAGTTAGTTTAGCAAGCGAGTCTCCTCCTCACACCAGTTGTTGTAGTAGCAGAAACCTCCACACTGCTGCCAGTATAGCCTAGCATCTGAGCTAGCCCTAGCTAAGGGGCCTAGCCTACTCTTTCTCTCTGTGTGTGCGAAAAGAGGATGCGCACAGTTTGCTTGCAAGCAGCAAGCAGAGAGAGACAAGAGGGAGAGGGAGGGGAATGATTCCAGTGTCGTGTATATAGCACAAAGAAGGGCCTCAGAACGCGCCGTGAGGCTGTAGTTGGGCGAGACTGGGACTAGGGACAAAGAAGGGCCTCAGAACGCGCCGTGAGGCTGTAGTTGGGCGAGACTGGGACTAGGCTAGGCCTAGCGGAAGGACTGTGAGCGTGGGTTGTCGCGAGCGTGCAAAGCTGTAGTGTAGTGATGTTGTGCCGTGCTGTGCGACGATGGTGGTTGGTAGTGGTGGTGGTGGTTGTGTGTGTGCGCGGGGTGGTTGGTAGGGTGGTGGTGGGTGTGTGTGTGTGTGTGTGTGTGTGCGCGGGTGGTTGGTATGGTGGTGGTGTGGTGGTGTGTGTGTGTGTGGGGGGGGGGGGGAGGTGGAGGGGGGGGGGGTCTGTGTGTGTTGTGTGTGGTGTGGTGGTGTGTGTTGTGTGTGTGTGTGTGTGTGTGAGTGGTTGGAGGGGGGGGGTATCTGTGTAGTGTGGTGTGTGTAGTTGTTGTGAGGGGGAGGGGTTGTGAGTTGTGTGTGTAGACTGTTGTAGGGGGGGAGGGTGTGTGTCTGTGGTGTTGTGTGTATGTATGTGTTGTTGGGGTGGGGGGGGGGGGGGGGGGAGGAGGGGTCTGGTGTGTGTTGTGTGTGTGGTGTTGTGTGTGTGTGTTGTGTGTTGGTGTGTGTATGTGTGTGTGGTGTGCATGTGTGGTGTGTGTGTGTGTGTTGTGTGTGTGTGTGGTGTGTATGTGTGTGTGTGTAGTGAGTGTGTGTGTGTGTGGTTTGTAGTGTGTGCAGTGTGTGTGATGAGTGTATGGTGGTGTATGTGATGTGTGTGTGGTATGTTGTGTGCGTGTGCGCGCGTGTGGTGTGTGTATGTGTGTGTGTGTGGTGTGTTGGTGTGTGTGTGTGTGTGGTAGGTGTTGTGTGCGGTGTGTGGTGTATAGTGTGCGTGTGTGGTGTGTAATGTGCGGTGTGTGTGTGTGGTGTGGTATGTTGTGTGCGTGTGTGTATAGGTGCGTGTGGGTGTGTATGTGCGTGTGTGGTGTGTGGTGTGGTGGTGATGTGTGTGTGTGTGCGCTGTGTGTGTGTGTGTGTGTGAAGTTGTGGCGTCAGTGGATGTGTGTTTGTGTTGTGTGTGAGTGGTATATGCACATTATGTGTGTGTAATTGTGTGTATGTGAGTGGTGTGTGTGTGTGTGTGGTGGTAGGTGGTTGTGTGGTGGTGTGTATGTGTATGTGTGTGGGTGCGCGCGCGCGAGCGCGCGGCGTGAGTTTGTGTGGTTAGGCCTTAGGCATGGCCTGGTGAGCGTTGTCGCAAGCCTGATGATTGTAATGTAATAGTGGCCTGTCTCTGTGCCATGGTGTTTGGGATAGGACACAGTGTTGCTTACAGTGTATGTTGGTGTGTGTGAGGGTAGGTGGTGGAGGGTTTGGGTGGGTGGGGGGGGGGTGGGGTGTGGCGGAGGCGTGGACGTGAACGTTCTGCTCGGTGTGCCACCACTTCGTCTCTCGTGTGACTTTTTGTCTGTCTCTGTGTCTCCTCTCTGTGTCTGTCTGTGTCTGTCCTGCTGTGTCTGTCTGTCATGTGTCTGTCTGTCCTGTTTCTCTGTCGTCTGTCTCTTCCTGTCTATACTCCTCTCTCACTCACTGTCTTCTGTCTGTCTCTGTCTCTGTTGTCTGTCGTCTTCTCTATCCCATCTCTCTCTCTCTTCTCTTCCTTCTTTTTCTCTGGTATGTTTTCTTTGTTCTTTCGTTCGTCTTCTCTTTCCTCGCAACATCTTCGTTTTATTCTTATGCACATTGTATTTGTATGTGTGTCAAGTCAATCAATTTTTTATTCCCATGATGGTAAATGAATAACAATAACGTTTGTATGTGTTTTTTAGTACTTCAAATAAATTTACTATTTTCCACTGTGATCATTATAATACTTTGCTTATATACTTTTTTGTTTTGCTACTTTCTTTCTCCCCAAGCCCTGATGTCAAAAAAAAACGTATTGTGCTAATTCCATTACCTCGAAAATTAAAACTTCGTATCGTTCCCTCCCCCCACCCCCCCCCCCCCCCCCCCCCCCCCTCCCCCGCCCCTAAGCCCCATTATAACAATTCCTGATGATGTCTTAATTCATTGTGCAAATATCTCCGTCATTATCCTAGTCAACTCTGGTTATCCCCCCCCACCCCCCCGCTGATATATATCCATGTATTGACATTGATTTGATTGGTTTGATTTTTCTTTCCACACTGACCCTCCACCACTCACCCCCGCCTTTTCCTTACTTCTCTTCTTCTTCTCCCCCCCCCCCCCTTCCCCCTCCTCGCCCTCTATCTTCTGACCAATTTCTGTTATGGCTCAAGTCCAATGAAGAAAACTATTCCAATAACGCGTTGTTCTTTTCCTCCCCCGCTAGTTTTGACTGTCTTGTCCAATTTCCTGGACCCCACACTTTTGCTCATGGCTGTCCTCTCTCTCTCTTCTGTCTCCTCTCTCTCCTCCTCCTCTCTCTCTTCTCCTCCACTCTCTCTCTCTCTCTCTCTCTCCTCCCCCAGTCTTTTTCCGTGAGTTTCTGTCTGTCTGTCTCTCTCTCTCTCTCTCTCTCTCTCTCCTCCTTCCTCCCCCCCCCCCCCTCTCTCTCTCTCTCTCTGTGGAACAATGACAAAATTTACAAAACCGCATACACACCAGGACTGCTGTAAAAAGCACATGATCTATATCCATTATCGTCGATATAAACAAAAAAAGGTCTCTCCTCTCTGCCTCCACTCTCTTCTCTCTCCTTAACTCTCTCTCGCTCTGTCTCTGTTTGTTTGTCTCTTTCTTCTCTCTCTCTCTTCTCTCTCTCTCTCTCCCCCTATCTTTCCTCTTTTGCCTTGCCTCCTCTCTCACTCCTTCTCTCTCCTTCCCTCTCTCTCTGTGTCACTCCCACCCCCTCTCTTGCCTTGACTCTCCTCTCTCTCTCTCTCTCACCTCATATCTCTCGCTCCTCTACATGTCTCTCTTTCCATTGTCTCTCTCTCTCTCTTCTCTCTCTCTCTCCCTCTTCTCTCTCTCTCTCTTCTCACTCTTTCTCTCTCTCCTCTCTTTATCTCTCCCTCTCTGTCTCTCCCCTCTCTCCTCTTTGCTAGGACCTCTCTCATCTCCCCTCAACCCCCTCTCTCTCTGTCTCTACCCTCTCTCTCTTGCTTTGACTCTCTGTCCTCTGTCTCTCTACCCTGTCCTCTTTCTCCCTGTGTCTCACTGCCCCCCTCTCATCTTGCTTTTTCTCTCTCTCTCACTCTCTCTCTCCCCTCTCCCCCCCCCTCTCTCCCCCCTCTTTCCTTGACTCCTCTCCTCCCGCCCCCCTCTCTGTGTTAACGGGCATTGTAGCAAAAGATCAGTCCCCTATTTTCTGATAATGACTGATTAGTCAATCTATTCTCTCCTACTGATTGACTTGACAATTTTCTTTTTCTTTCTTTCTTTTCTTTCTTCTTCCTCGTTGATGGAGTCTCTCTCTTTTTATCCAGCCTGTGTTGAATTCTGGCAAAATTGCCCCTCATATTTCCTGATTGATTCTCCTCATCTATGACAGAGGGCTGGATTAAAACAATACAAAAAACCGAAGAAAAGGAAAGGAAATCCAAAATACAAACTACAAAACACGCATTGAGTGCTTATTCATTTCCCTAAATAATAGTTTTAAACAAAGATTTGCCCATTCGTTTGTTCTCCCCCCCCCCCCCCCCCCCCATCTTCTCTCTTTCTTCCTCCGCCCCTTCCCCCTTTCTCTGTCTGTCTGTCGGTCTCTCCTTCCACCATCCCAGATGACAGAATTTACAAAACCGCCTACACACAGGGACTGGAGTGTAAAATAGCACATAAGTGCTTATTCCATTATCCTCGATATAAAAGAATAAAAATAAAATAAAATAAATCCGCACTCTCTCTCCCTTTCTCTCTCTTAAGGACGGGATAGCCTGGTGGTTAGAGTCATGCGCATTGCGCTCGTGATCTGCTGACCCGGGTTCGAATCTCGTTCAAGAGAACATCTTGCACAGAACATACGTTCCGCTTTTCGGAAGAGTAGGACAAAATTGACAAAAGTGCATACACACAGGGACTGAATGTAAAAAAAAGCACATGAATTCTTATTACATTATCCTCCAAACTAAAAGAATAAAATAAAATAAAATTCTCTCTCTCTCTCTAAATCTATGTGTGTGTGTGTGTGTGGAGGGGGGAATGCGTGCGTGCGTGCGTGCGTGCGTACATGCCTGCTTGCTTGCCTGCCTGCCTGTCTGTCTATCTCTCTCCTTCTCCTCTCTCTCTCCCTCCTCCCCCCCTCTCTCTCTCCCTCCCCCCCCTCTCTCTCCCTCCCCCCCCTCTCTCTCTCCCCTCCCTCCCTCACTCACCCTCCCTCATTCACCCTCCCTCTCTCTCACTCTCCCTCCCTCCCCCCTCTCTCCCTCCCTCCCTCTCTCTCTCTCCCTCTCTCCCTTTCTCTCTCCCTCCCTCCCTCCCTCTCCCCCCTCCCTCCCCCATCCCTCTCTCTTACCTCCCTCTCTCCCTCTCTCTCCCTCCCCCTCCCTCTCTCCCTCTCTCTCCCCCCTCTCTCTCCCTCCCCCCTCCCTACTCTCTCTTCAGTCCTACCCCCCCCCCCCTCTCTCTCTCCTTCTCTCAAAAGGGATCGAGAGTAACAGACACTGGAGCAAAACAAACACAAAATGGGAAGAAGACAAAAACACAACCCCACACTGCATGCAATTTGCTCCGACAGCAGCGACAGCCAGTGCTGAGTGATAGAGAGAATCAGCCAGCAGCAGAACAGACTGCCAAAGACAGCCAGCAGACGGCTGTTTTCCCTCTCTCTCTCTCTCTCTCTTTCTGATCTGAGGAGGACAAAGCAAACAGGCCTACTTTACTGCTACATCGACTCCTTTCTTCTTTCTTTCCTTCCTTTCTTATTTTCTTGTTCATTCGGTTTTTGTTGTTGTTCTTTTTCTTTCTTTTTTTTCTTTCTTTCTTTTTTTTCTTTCTTTCTCTTTCTTTCTTTCTTCCTTTCTTTCTTCCTTCCTCCCTCACTCCCGTCCTTCTTTCTTTCTTTCCTTCCTTCCTTTCTTTCTTTCTTTCCTTCCTTCCTTCATTCCTTCTTTCTTTGTTTCCTTCTTTCTTTCCTTCCTTCTTTATTTCCTTATTCCTTCCTACCTTTCTCTCTTTCTTTCCTTCCTTCTTCCTTCCTTCCTTCCTTTCTTTCCTTTTTTCCTTCCTTCCCTCTTTCTTTCTTTCCTTCCTTTCTTTCCTTTCTTCCTTCCTTCCCTCTTTCTTTCTTTCCTTTCTTTCTTTCCTTCGTTCTTTCTTTCTTTCTTTCTTTCCTTCTTTCTTCTTTTTATTCCTTCTATCTTTCTTTCTTTTTTTCTTCTTCCTTCCTCCTTTGCTTCTTTCTTTCTTCCTTCTTTCTTTGTTTCTTTCGTCCTTCTTTCTTTGTTTCTTTCTTTTGTTCTTCCTTCCTTCCTCCTTTCTTTCTTCCTCCCTGCCTCCCTCCCTTCCTTCCTCCTTCCCGTCCTTCCTTCCTTCTTTCTTTCTTGTCCTTCCTTCCTTCTCTTCCTTCCTTCTTTCTTTCTTTCCTTCCTTCTTTCTTTTCCTTCCTTCTTTCTTCCTTCCTTCTTTCTTTCCTTCCTTCTTTCTTTCTTTCTATCCTTTCTTTCTATCCTTCCTTCTTTCTTCCTTCCTTCTTTCTTTCTTCATTCCTTCCTCCTTTCCTTCCTTCCTCATCCTCCCGTCCTTCCTTCCTTCCTTCTTTCTTTCCTTTCCTTCTTTTCTTCCTTTACTTCTTTCTTTCTTTTTTCCTTCCTTCTTCTTTCTTTCCTTCCTTTTTCTTTCCTTCTTTCTTCTTCTTTCTTTCCTTCCTTCCTTCTTTCTTCCTTTTTTTCCTTCTATTTTTCTTTCTTTCATTCTTTCTTCCTTTCTTCCGTCAGTTTTATTTTGCAAAGGTTTCTGTCATCTTGTTTCCCCGCTCTTTCACTCTGCAATTTTGTTTTTTCTGGTTTTTTGTTTTGTTGTCGGTGGTTTTTCATATGTCTCGTTCTGTTTATATTGTGTTGTTGTTGGTTTTTTCCATGCGCTCTTTTCTTTTTTTTTTCTTTCGTGTTTTTGTTGTTTCTTTTTCATCTTTCTTGTTTCCGCTCTTCCTCTCTCGATTTCCTTCTTTCTTTCTCTCTTCATTTCACTCTCTCTTCCTTTTTTCCTTCTCTCTCTTATTTGTTCTTTGTTTGTTTGTTTCTGACTTTCTTTCTTTCTTTTTCTCTTTATATTTTCTGTCGTCCTTTTCTTGCTTATTTTTTCTGCTATTTTTATCTTGCTTGCTTCTTGCTTCCTTCTTCCTTCCTTTTTTTTCCTCTTTCTTCCTTCTTCTTCCTTCCTTCTTCTTTCTTTCTTCTTTCTTTCTTTCTTCTTTCCTTCCTTCTTCCTTCCTTCCTTTCCTTCCTTCCTTCCTTCCTTCCTTCCTTCCTTCCTTTCCTTTCTTTCTATTACTGCGTTTTGTGGTAATATTTCTAATCTTTGATTTGTACTGATTCCCCTCTTTCTTTCGTTGTCTCTCTCTCTCTCTCTCTCGTCCCCGTGCGTGCGTGTGTGTGGTGAGTGTGTGTGAGAGAGTGTGTGTCTGTGTGTGAGTGTGTGAAGGTGTGTGTATGAGCGCGCGCGCACGCGCGTGTGTGTATGTGCGTGCGAGCGTGCTTATGTGTGCGCGTGTGTGCGTCTCTGTCTCTCTGTCTGTCTCTCTGTCTGCCTGTCTGTCTCTCTGCTTCTCTGTCTTTATCTGTCTGTCTGTCCCTCCCCCTCTCGTTCGTTCGTTCTTTTGTTCCTTCCTGCTTTCCTTCTTCTTTTCTTTCATTATATCTCTCTCTCTCATTAAAATATTCGAATTCGAGTTCGAGTTTCTCTCTCTCTCTCTCTCTCTCTCTCTCTCTCTCTCTCTCTCGTCTCCTCTCCTCTCTCTCTCTCTCCTCTCCCTCTCTCTCTCTCTCTCTCTCCCCCTACATACACACATACATACACACATATATCTTATTTACACATACATACATATATCACCCCCACCCCCCTTTTTTTTCGTCCTGTGTCTATCTGGCTCGTTCTTTCTTGTTTTCCTTCTTTTCTCCTTTCCGTCTCCCCTTCTTCTGTTCATCGTTTCCTTTCTCTCTTCTTTCTTCCCTTCTTTTTATCCTTTTGTTTGTTTGTTTCCCTCTTTCATTCTTTTTTCCTATCTATCTTTCCGTCTTTGTTTCTTTCTTTCTGTCTGTCGTTTTCTTCCCATATCTGCTGACATTTCTGATCTTGAGATTTGTAATGATTTTACTTTCTCCCCCCTCGCTCTCTCTCTCCTTCCTCCTTCTCTCTACCCTCCCTCTCACTCTCCCCCCCCCCCTCTCAACTCTTCCTCCCCTCTCTCTCCTCCCTCCCTCTCTCCCCCTCTCTCTCTTCCTCTCTCTCTCCCCCTCTCTCCCTCTCCCTCCTCCCCCCTCTCTCTCTATCAAATGACCGTTAAAGTATTTTAAAAATATTGTTTATGTTAAAGTTCAACCGATTCTGCTGTAAGCTTCTGAAATATGGGGTTTAACAGATTAGATCATCTAGAAAAAGTTCACACTATGGCTTGCAAAAGAGTTTTAGGTGTCCCAGTTAGAAGTCCAAATTCAATGGTCTATGGTGATTTAGGAAGATTTCCTCTTCATGTTAATTCGTGTGTTTCGGTATTAAGGTATTGGTTTAGATGACTACAAAAAAAAAAAAGAAAGACCGCCACAAATAGCGTATCAGATGTTAATGGAATCAGACAAAAGGGGTAAAGATTGTTGGGTGTCGAAAATCAGGGAAATTTAAGCAAGACAGGATTTAGCTTTGTTTGGTTGCAGCAGGGTGTTGGTCAGGTCAAAGTGTTTCTAAGAAAGCTTAAGCAGAGACTGGTTGATCTATACATACAAGAATGGTCTGGCACTATAAGAGACCGTGACATATATGACAACTACAGATCTTTTGACATAATTTTGAAAAAGAAAAATACGTGTCTGACATAGATACTACTGCTTTACAGTCGCCATCTCACAAGCCAGATTTAACCTCTTATGCCAGTGTACATCGCTTTAGCAATGTTCCGCAGAAGAAATCCTGTCCAGTTTGTAAATCAGAAAAGGAAGATGAACACCATTTTCTGTTTGTGGTCCTGCATATTCTGAGTTAAGAACCAAGTTTCTGGGGGATTTAGCTACAACCCAATGCACATGTTATTACAAGTGTCTTATACCACACAACGGCACAGAGTCTCAAGGCATGTTTTTCATTCAGTGGACAAAAGAAAGGAAGAACTGACTGGAATTTAAAGTTGGTATGGATGTGTTTTGTCATTTTCATTTCAGGGTAATGGTATCTCCGTGGTGTTTAACACTTTTAAAACACTTTTTTATTATTAAAAGGTGTGTGTGTATGTGTGTGAGGGTGATGGCATTGACAAAGCAAGTAATGCTGAAAAGTAGCATATTATGTTTTTGATAATGTTAACTTGAGAAGCGCTTCGATTTGTTTGTTTTTATCAGATTCAGCGCTATATAAATTCCATATATTATTATTATTAAGTGACTGAGATTTCACTGTAATGGATGTTACCTTAAAGCAAAAACAGAGATGTTGAAGGTGATGAAAATAATGGTGATATTCGTTTGGATTGTAATCACCGATAGTGACGACGCTCTAAGTCATGACTGTGTTGAGGATGATGATAACGATAACGCCCTTAGTGGTATGTTTTGTATTTGAACATGTTGCATTTCTAGACAATTGATTGAAGTTCTTTCGTTTACTTGTTACCACTCCCCTTCGTCCCTTTCACTTGTATTGTGACCCAAGGCCGAAGTACAATTAAAATGTTAGAGTTCAGAGTTCTCTCTCTCTCCCCTCCCTCTCCTCTCCCTCTTTCGCCCCCCCCCCCCCCCCCCCTCTCTCTCTCTCTCTTACACCCCCTCCTCCACCCTTCTTTTTCTCTGAGTCCCTCGGCTATCATTTTGCTATCGGTGTCGATCTGTGGGCCAAGGCTGCAGAATGGAATACAGGGACATGGCTGTGATACTGATGGAGAAATCATATCTAATCGAAGGACGGTGGCAGGATGGTTAAGACGTTTGCCTGCCAACAAGTAAACCGTGAGGTTCTGGGTTCGATTCCCAGCCTCGCCCTTTCTTCCCAGTTTGACAAACAAATCGATCTGAATGTCAAAGTCCTTCGGATGAGACTATAAACCGAGGTCCCGTGAGCGAACGCATGCAGAACATCTTGCCCACACCGCTTTTCGAAAGAGTAGGCCATTGTGTGCCGGTGGGAACAGATGACAAAATTTACAAAACCGTATACACACAGGGACTGGATTAAAAAAAACAAAACAAACAAAAACCCCACATGAGTGCTTATTCAACTATCCTCGGGGGAAAAAAATCTGAGCACTTTGATTTGTTGCTTTACAAGATTCAGCGCTATATAAATTCCATATATTATTATTATTATTATTATTATTATTATTAATCGTACACACAGGCAGACAGGCATATCCAGACACGTGCCTGGGAGAAGGAGAATGAACAGAGGGGAGGGGAGGGGAAGGGAGGGGAGAAAAGGGGAGATGTGTCTGTAGTGTGTGTGTGTGTGTGTGTGTGTGTGTGCGCGCGCGCGCGTGTGTTCAAATTCATTTAACGTCTTTTCACAAGTTGTCATATTAGACGTACGTTGTGTGTGTGTGTGTGTGTGTGTGTGTGTGTGTGTGGTGTGTGTGTGTGTGTGTGTAGTGTGTGTGTGTGTGTGCGCGTGTGTTTAAATTCATTTAACGTCTTTTCACAAGTTGTGATATTAGACAGACGGGTGTGTGTGTGTGTGTGTGTGTGTGTGTGTGTGTGTGTGTGTGTGTGTGTGTGTGTGTGTGTGTGTAGTGTAGTGTTTGTGTGTGCAGTGTGTGTCTGTGTGCGCGTGTGTTTAAATTCATTTAATGTCTTTTCACAAGTTGTGATATTAGACGGACGGATGTTGTGTGTGTGTGTGTGTGTGCGTGCGCGTGTGAGCGAGAGAGAGGGGAAGAGAGACAGAGAGAGAGGGGAGAGAGAGAACAGGAGAGAGAGAGATACAAAGACAGACAGAGAGACAGAGAGACAGAGAGAGAGGTACACAGAGAGAGATACAGAGAGAGAGAGAGAGAGCGACACACACACAGACACAAAGAGAGACATACAGAGAGAGACACAGAGAGAGATACAGAGAGAGACACAGAGAGAGATACAGAGAGACAGCGACACACACAGACACAGAGAGAGACATACAGAGAGAGACAGAGAGATATATATATAGAGAGAGACATACAGAGATATTAATTTATTTATTTTATTTATTCTTGCATATCGGGGATAATGGAATGCGCATTTATGTGCTTTTTTATATCTAGTCCCCGTATGTATGCGTATTTGTGAATTCTGTCATCTGCTCCCACCGGCAGACAATGGCCTACTCTTACGAAAGATACAGAGAGAGACATACAGAGAGAGACAGAGAGACAGAGAGAGTCAGAGAGACAGAGATAGAGAGAGACAGAGAGACACACACACAGACATACAGAGAGAGACATACAGAGAGAGAGATACAGAGAGAGACAGAGAGAGACAGAGAGACAGAGAGACACAGAGAGAGACACACACACATAGAGAGACAGAGAGAGAGACATACACAGAGAGACATAAGGAGAGAGACACTGAGACAGGGAGACACAGAGAGAGATACACACACACACAGACAGAGAGAGAGATACACACACACACAGACACAGACACAGAGAGAGATACACACACACACAGACAGAGAGAGAGATACACACACAACAGACACAGACACAGAGAGAGATACACACACACACACACACACACAGAGAGAGACCATTCCCCTTCCTCCCCTATCATATTTGGTCTATGAAAAAAACAACCAAGAAAACACCCCCCAAAAAACAAACAAACAAAAAAACCAACCCCCAAAACCCAACAACCCCCCAAAAAACAACAACCACCCCCCCCCCCCCCCTCCCCCAACATATTTCAACCAAGACCAGAAATTCAAAACAAACAAACAGCAACAACATCATCAACAACAATAACAGCAATATCGATAGTAATAACAACAGCAAACTGCGGAAGACACAGAAATCTGAGCAATGACTGTCTGTAGCGGTGTGAACTTCGGCAACATGTTTGTTGCACACGTTGGAGCAGTTCAGCAGATCATAAAGATAAATGTTATACACTATCTGGCTGGGAAAGGTGTGTGTGTTCGGTGTGTGTCGGTGTGTGTGGGTGTGTGTGTGTGTGAGTGAGTGTGAGTGTGTGAGTGTAGGTGTGTGTGTGAGAGAGAGAGGTGAGAGAGAGAGAGAGGAGTGTGTGTGAGAGTGTTTGTGTGTGTGTGTGTAAGTGAGTGTGTGTGTGTAAGTGAGTGTGTGTGTGAGTGTGTGTGTGTGAGTGTGTGTGTAAGTATGTGTGAGAGAGAGAGAGAGAGTGTGTGTAAGTATGTGTGAGAGAGAGAGAGAGAGAGTGTGTGTGTGTGTGTAAGTGAGTGAGGGTGTGTGAGTGTGTGTGTGGTGTGTGAGAGTGTGTGTGTGTAAGTGAGTGTGTGTGTGTTTGTAAATATGTGTGTATGTGTATGAGAGAGAGAGAGAGTGTGTGAGTGTGTGTGTGTGCGTGTGTGCGCGCGCGTGTTTGTGTACTTGTGCATGCGTGTGTGCGCGTGCGCGCGTGCGTGTGCGTGTGTGTGTAAGTGAGTATGTGAGAGTGTGGGTGGGTGGGTGGGGACATATGTGCATGTTCGTGCGTGTGGGTATATATGTGGGTGCATGTGCATGTGCGTGCGCGCTCGCACGCGCGCACGTCTGCTCGGCTACGTGCGAGTGCGTGCATGTGTGTGTATTTATGTGCGTTTAACGCGCATACATTCATTTATCTGAATAATCCAGTGATCAGGACCGAACTGGCTCCACACGTAACTTCCCTGGCAAGTTTCAAATTAATTTTCCTAGTCTTTAGAGAAGGGCAGCATCATTGGCATCAAGCCGAACTGTTCCTGGTTCTTAGGGCATCGTGATTATCTGGTAGTCTTTATACAGAGTGATTCATCCACTCCTGATGACTTCAGTCTTCGGGTCTCGTGATAAGTCATTGTCTATGAGAAGAAGGATGGAAAGATACAAGGAAAATACGAAGAAGAAGCATGTAAAGAAGCATGCAAAGAAGAATGCAGGGATGAATGCAAAGAAGAATAAGAATGCAAAGAAGAAGTAGTATGCAAAGAGTGCAAAGAAGAATGCAGAGAAAATGAATGCAAAGAAGAGGAAGAATACAAAGAAGAAGAAGAATGACCAGCCGCCATGGCGCAGTGGTTAGCGCCTTGGGTTACGGACTGGAAGGTCGCGGGTTCGAATCCCATAAGAGTCATAGGGATTTTTCGGACTCCGGCCGGCTCCTACCCAGAGTGAGTGTGCTGTGGGCTCAGTGGGAAGACTGGGACCACACAGTCGAGCTTCATCCACTTAACGGATGCGAGTTTGAGAGTGTTGCTCAAATTACCTGACCAACACTGCAGGTGTCTGTATCTCTCGGGCCCGGTTGACGCCGGGATATATTATGATAGTAAGCGTAGAGTACAACCCTGTCAAGTAGTCTCAAAGCATATGCACTTCCACAGCAGCATCATTACGTCATCCTCATTGTCATTGATCATCATGCATTAAAAAAAAAAATTGCCTCTGATTCGGTGGTCCCGAATTCTCTGGTTTCATGGTGGCCTCAGATTCGGTTTGCCCATACACTTCTGTGCCTGTGGTGAGTTTGTGTCAAAGCCTTTGGGGTTGGAGGTTCGCGGGGGGGCGGTCGTTGGAGGGACGTTGTGGTGGTTGCCACCTGGGGTGGGCAACTCACTCAGTCTGGCTCCGCGACTGAGCTAATACTGTCGTTAGTAGGGGGCTTAGTAGGTGGTGTCCTGCGTATGTTAGCTCAGAACAGGCACCACTGAACACCACCAAAGTGACCCAGCAGCAGTGCAGGGCCCCTCTGGCTGGTGGCCCCACGGCGGCCTGATAGTGATGGGCTCCCTGTGGACTTCCGACCCTGAGGATGAGACATAACAAATCTGGTGTGGCTGAGGCGGGGAGATTGGAATGAGCGGCGTGGGAACAGTAGGACGGGGGTCGTCAGAAGATGAGGCAGCAAAAAAAAAAAAAAAAAAAAAAAAAAAAAAAAGAAGAAGAAGAATGCAAAGAAGAATGCACAGAAACGAAATGCACAGAAGAAGAAGAATGCTAAGAAGAAGAATGCAAAGAAGAAGAATGCAGAGAACAATGCAAAAAACTAGAAGAATGCAAAGAAGATTGCCAAGAAGAATGCACTTAAGAAGAAGAATGCAAAGGAGGAGGAGGAGAAGAATGCAAAGAAGAAGAAGAAGAAGAAGACGAGGAGGAGGAAGAAGAAGAAGAGAAGAAGAAGAGGAAGAAGAAGAGGAAGAGAGAAAACAGAAAATGAAGAAGATCGCAAAGAAGAAGAATGCAAAAAAGAAGAATGCAAAAAAGAAGAATGTAAAGAATGAAAGAAAGAAGAATGCAAAGAAGAAGAAAAAGAAGATCAACAACTACAACAACAACAAAAACAAACAAACAAACAACAAGCCTATGCGATAAATATTTCATCAAAGCTTCCACAAAAATCATCAGAACTCATTTGTATCACTTCGTCTTCAAACGAATTGATTACAATGCTTATAATCCAAAGATTACACGGGCCATAGCAGGGCTGCCACCTCTTTGAAACCGAGTAATAACATTACTAGTCTCATTTTGCAGACTTATTACTCAAAGAATCTTCTTTATGTGTGTCATTGTAAACTCCATCACCATGTTACGCTCGATATTTGTTCTTCCTCTCTAAAGGTTTTCTGCCGGAACTCAGTCTGAAGTGAAATTAGCCCGGCTGTTGTTGATAACAGGATGCCATTTTGGGTTGCTTTTATTTCTGTCTTTGACTCTTTAGCTACACACCGGTATTTTTGTTCCTTTCTTTGTTTCTTTCTTCGTTTTCTTCTTCATCTTTGTCTTCTTCTTCTTCGCCTTCTTCTTCGTCTTCTTCTTTCTCCACCTTCTTCTTCTCCACCTTCTTCTTCACCTTCTTCTTCTTCTTCTTCTTCTTCTTCTTCACCTTCTTCTTTGTCTTCTTCGTCTTCGTGTTTGTCTTCTTCTTCCTCATTTTCTTCTTCTTCGCATTCTTCGTCTTTGTCTTCTTTTTTACTTCTTCTTCCTCTTCTTTTTCTTCTTCGTCTTCTTCTTCATCTTCGTCATCTTCTTCTTTTCCTTCTCTCTCTGTCTCTCTCCGTCTTTCTCTGTCTCTGTCTCTGTCTCATACACTTAAGAAGCCTAGGCGCGGCATAAATCTGTATCCTTTGGGTGTTAAAGATCATTTTTTGATTGATTGATCCATTCATTCATTGATTCTATCTCTCTCTATCTATCTCTCTCCCCTCCCTCCCTCCCCTCTCTCTCTCTTTCTCCCCTCCCTCCCTCTCTCTCTCAACTCCCTCCCTCTCTCTCTCTCCCCTCCCTCCCTCTCTCTCCCCTCCCCTCCCTCCCTCCTCTCTCTCTCTCCCCTCCCTCCCTCTCTCTCCCCTCCCTCCCTCCCTCCTCTCTCTCTCTCTCTCTCGCTTAGTTTGTCCGTCCATTCATCTGTCTCAAACATTCTCTTTCTCTTTCTTTCTTCATCGCCTCTCTCTCTCTCTCCCTCCCTCCCTCCCCCTGCCCCCTCCCCTCCCCCCCCCCCCTCCCACCCTACCCCCATGTTCCGTTTTCTGTTTTCGGAGGGCTGGGGAATTCTTAGTTTAGCTGGAACAATGCTCAGGGGATGAGTGTAAAAAAATATTTTCATCAAGAATTTAGCCCGCTTCATCTGCGCCAACAAAAGCGGCGCATGAATAGTCAACGATGCCCTCCTTCATAAAGAAGGCTTAATGGCGAAACGCACAAAGGCAGGGCATTCAGCGGGAAGGTTCGTAGCTCATTCTCTCTGACAGGGATATTGAAAAGTCTTTGACCCCCCCACCCCCCACCCACACCCACACCCCCTCTCTCCCAAGACACACACACATACACGCACGCATGCACGCAAACATACACACCCAACCCCTTCCCTCTCTTCAAAAATTAAAGAATACAAGAGAATATATTGATCGAGCGAAAGAGAGTGGAGAGGGGAGAAGAGAGAGAAAAAGATGAAGGTGGGAGAGGGGAGATGGGGGAGGGGAGAAAGAAAGAGAGAGGTAGGGAGAGGAGGGAGGTG
>CM054145.1:10862090-10879590 GCA_028751875.1 Rapana venosa
TGATGTAAATCTTCTTTCTTCTCCTATGATGTAAATCTTCTTTCTTCTCCTGTGATGTAAATCTTCTTTCTTCTCCTGTGATGTAAATCTTCTTTCTTCTCCTGTGATGTAAATCTTCTTTCTTCTCCTATGATGTAAATCTTCTTTCTTCTCCTATGATGTAAACCTTTCTCCCTGGGTAAATCTTTTTTCTCCCTGGAGTAAATCTTCTTTTTTCTCCTTGAGTAAATCTTCTTTCTTCTCCGTGATTGTAAATCTTCTTTCTTCTCCTGTGATGTAAATCTTCTTTCTTCTCCTGTGATGTAAATCTTCTTTCTTCTCCTGTGATGTAAATCTTCTTTCTTCTCCTGTGATGAAGTGATGTAAATCTTCTTTTTTCTCGTGTGATGTAAATCTTCTTTCTTCTCCTGTGAGGAAGTGATGTAAATCTTCTTTCTTCTCCTGTGATGTAAATCTTCTTTCTTCTCCTGTGATGCAAATCTTTCTTCTCCTGTGATGTAAATCTTCTTTCTTCTCCTGTGATGTAAATCTTCTTTCTTCTCCTGTGAGGAAGTGATGTAAATATTCTTTCTTCTCCTGTGATGAAGTGATGTACATCTTCTTCCCCTGCCTTGTCTCTACTCTTTCTGTGGCCTCTCTTTACTTTCTCATCACGGGTTCGGGTCTTTGTTTTTTTTCTTCGTTTTCGCAGGACATAATTCTGTGATGTACCTTTTCTCTTCCTATCTTATCCTCATTGGGAACGGGATGAAAAAATGTACAAAACTGCATGCACTCGGGGACTGGATGTAAAAAAAAGCACACGAGTGCTTATTCCATTATCCTCGAAATAAATGAGTAAAATACAATGAATAAATAAATAAAAAATACAAATAAAATAAAATCATCTTCGATGTTGGTTTATTTCTTTCTTATTTCACTCTTTGTGTGAGTTGGTGAGGTGAGTGTAGTGAGTGAGTGATGTGAGTGTGATGTGTGTGTGTGTGTGTGCGCGCGCGCGCGCGTACGTGTGTGTGCCTGTGTGTGTGTGTTGTGTGCGTGTGTGTGTTGAGGTGTGTGTGTGTGTGGCGCACATGCGCGTTGTGTGTTGTGGTGTGTGTGTGTGCATGTGTGTATGTTGTGGTGTGTAAGGGTGTGTTGTGGTGTTGTGTGTGTGCCTGTGTGTATGTTGTGGTGTTTCTGTGTATATGTGTATGTGTGCGCGCGCACGCGCGCCTCTCTATCTCTCCCTCCCTCCCTCCTCCTCCTCATCCCTTTCTTCGTACCATTGGTTCAGTCAAACCCGTATTTAGAAATAAGCTGGACATGGAAAAGGATGTGACAATGCTTATTTGTTTACTGGTGGAAATATTTATGATTATGTTCGTCGTTATAACTCTCTTCCACCTCATCACTCCCCCCCACCCATCCACCCTATCCCCCCCCCCCTCTCTCTCTCTCTGTGGGGTGTCATGTGACATGAAGCAAAGCAACAAGGCAAAACAAAACAAAAACCAAACAAAGCGAAATAAATAGAGGAAGCTACATTAAAACAAACTTTGCCCTCTTCAAAACTTTTAGATGAAGTTCGTTAATTTTAGTCTTCTTTTTCTCTCTCTCTTCCTGTGTTGGTTGTTATGGATTCCACGTGCTATGCTATTTATTGCTTCACTGACCACAACAGCCAAAGCAATCTGTCCACCTTCACACCGAGTTACATCATTCTCCATTGGTTTGCAATGGAAACAAATAAACACACACAAACAAACATGCAGCAAAACATGAAAGAAAGAGAGACATACATACATACATATAGACAGACAGACAGAAACAAAGAAAGAAAGCAAGAATGCACGAAAGAAAAGAAAGAAAGAAAAGAAAGAGACGTACTGACAGAAAGAAAGAAAGAAAGAAGGAAAAGAAAGAAAGAAAAGAAAGAAAGAAAAGAAAAACAGACAGACCGAAAGAAAGACAGAAAAACAGACATGCCTAAAGAAAGCTACACACACACACACACACACACACACACACACACACACACACACACACACACACAGAACAGAAAACTTTCTAGCAAGAAAGGAGAAAAGAACCAATCAAAACGAATAAAAAATAAATAAAGCAAACTAAAATATGAAGACCTAGTTTGAAAATATACATTAAAATAAAAAAATATATATATCATCTTGTTTCGTTTTTTCCTTTTTTCATGCTATTTTTATCTGTTTGTGTTTTGTTTTTATTTGTTTATCTTTAATTCTAAAATTCCGTACCACTTATAAGAAGATTTCACACATAATTAGAACATGTTTTCTCTAATGGTAATGGCATGGGCCTACTTGTGTGCACTGCATGTCACATGAGCTACACAAGAAGCAACATTAACCTGAATTAGATAGATAGATAAACAAACAAACAAACAAACAAATAAGGGAAATACATGCTCGCCGTAGCGTTTCACATCACATTAAGTTTTATACATGCGCGCAAGGAAGGGAATGGAGACACATAGATTTGCTTTGTCTGTCTATCTGCCTGTCTTTCTGTCTGTCTGCCTGCCTGCCTGTCTTGTCTGTCTCTATCTGTCTGTCTGTATCTGCTTGTCTGTTTGTCTGTATCTGCTTGTCTGTTTGTCTGTCTGCCTGCCTGTCTGTCTCTATCTGTCTGTCTGTCTGTCTATCTGCCTGTCTTGTCTGTCTCTATCTGTCTGTCTGTATCTGTCTGCCTGTCTTGTCTGTCTGTATCTGTCTGTCTGTCTCTGTCTGCCTGCCTGTCTGTCTATCTGCCTGCCTGCCTGTCTTGTCTGTCTCTATCTGTCTGTCTGTATCTGTCTGCCTGTCTTGTCTGTCTGTATCTGTATGCCTGTCTGTCTGTCTCTGTCTGCCTGACTGTCTGTCTATCTGCCTGCCTGTCTTGTCTGTCTCTGCCTGACTGTCTGTCTGCCTGCCTGACTGTCTTGTCTGTCTTTATCTGACTGTCTGTCTGTCTGTCTGTCTGCCTGCCTGACTGACTGTCTGACTGCGTGCCTGCCTGCGTGCCTGTCTGTCTTGTCTGTCTCGATCTGACTGTTTTGTCTGTATCTGTCTCTCTCTGTCTCTGTTTTCAAGTCAAGTCAAATCTTTATTTCCAGCTGGTACATTGAATAAACAATGCATTTGCTTTTTTTTTTATATCAAGCCATCTATCTAAGAACAAATTTCTTAATGATAATACTGAAATACTACATTATTGCAACCTTTACCAATAAATTGTACCAGTAAAAAGAGGAAAACCAATAAAATAATACATTGGAAAATATATGTCTGTGCACATTATTAATAGCGTGGTAACCGTTCACATACCGTATTTACAGCACATGGCAAACAGAGATATTATGTGGATACAGATGAAAGGGGAAAAACGTGGAAACTACATTTTGCCTGTCTACCTGTGTGTGTGTGTGTGGTGTGTGTGTGTGTGTGTGTGGTGTGTGTGTGTGTGTGTGTGTGTGGCGCGCGCGCGCGCGTGTGTCTGTCTCTCCCTGTCTCTGTCTCTCTCCATCTCTCTCTCTCTCTCTCCCTTTCCATGTCTCTGTGCTACTTTGCAAGAATGGCTGAATGTTGTAAACAGTGTAGTGCATAGCTTGTAGTGGATTATCAAACTGTTCGTTCATTGTGGAGCTAAATGTTGTGTCACTTTGCAAGAATGGCTGAATGTTGTAAACAGTGTAGTGCATAGCTTGTAGTGGATTATCAAACTGTTCGTTCATTGTGGAGCTAAATGTTGTGTTTTTGCGAACTTGATACAACCGTTGTTGTGGCCTTTCCAATGTGTTAGCCACTAGAACAACAACAACAACAACAATAGTAATAATAAAAATAATAAAAATGATAATAATAATAATAATAATAATAATAACAATAATAATAATAATAATAACAACAATAATAATAATAATAATAATAATAATAATATGATGATGATGATGATGATGATGATGACGACGACGACTACGACGACGACGATGATGATGATGGTGATGACGATAATGACTACGACGATGACTAATCAACCAATCAACATTTTTTAGAAAGGTCAACAGCACGAAAATGCAATCACAGATAATATTTCACACTGCGCAGAAACGCACCAGCGCTACATGTTATACAACCAAACAGCCACCCATCTTTCTGAATAAACACCTATCTAAACCAACCAACCAACCAACCAACCAACCATCCAAACATCCAACCAACAAACCAACCATTCAACCAACCATCCAGCCAACCACCCAACCACCCATTCCAACCAACCAACCATCCAAACATCCAACCAACAAACCAACCATTCAACCAACCATCAAGCCAACCACCCAACCACCCATTCAACCAACAAACCAACCAGCCAACCAACCATCCAATCATCCAAACGTCCAACCAACCGACCATCCAACCAACCAACCAAATAACTAACCAACCACCCGCCCAACCACCCAACCACCCAACCAACCAGCCAATCCAATCCAATCCTGTTGTTTAAAGCCCCGCCGACCACAGAGGCCATATCAGGACTGTTGTCACCTCGTCAACTTTGAAATCTCAGCGATCTGTGCAGCTATTTACAAATTAAAATCAACCAGCCAACCACCCATCCACCCTCCCACCCAACCAACCAGCCAACCACCCACCCATCCACCCTCCCACCCAACCATCCATCCTCCCACCCAACCACCTACCTACCCATCCACCCTCCCACCCACCCAACCAGCCAACCAAGATTCATTTTGGTTATTTAGAAAGGCCATCAACAGCGTGCTACCCAGATGGTGTCAGTGAAGCAGGCAGTGCAGCGGACATGACGCACACCCCAGTTCCAGATTGTTTGGAGAGATCTTTGTCTTTCCGTTACTGCAACACAACGGAAAGAGTGAGGAGGTGTGTGTGTGTGTGTGTGGGGGGGGGGGGGGGGGGGGGGGGGGGGGGGGGGGGGGTTGGACAGACGACAAGAGAAATCAGCAGGGTTAAGGGAGTGTGAGAGATGGAGGGAAGGGCGGGGGAGGAGGGTGATAACGGCACAAAGCAAGACCCCCTCCTCCCTCACCCTTCCCTGTGCGGGTCTGAGGTAGCGCCAGACATGATCTGAACAGCCGTAACTTGAAGTCCGTGTTAATCGCCCCCCTACTCTTCCTGTGGGGGCGTGGAAACGGTAATTGTAGTCGTGCACTCAAGTACCGCCAGACTGCGGCGACCTTCTGTCAGCGTTTTCGCAGGAGAAGCAGCGCATGCGTGAGCTAATGGGTCGTTTAGGGGGAGACAACTGAGTGAGTCACAGAAGCAGGGGGGGGGGGGGGGGGGGGGGGTCCGTTAATGTTTTCATGCTGAGTGCATGTGTAGGCGAAGTTAGATAAGTTTATCTGAGAAAGTGGCTTTGTTGTGAATGCTAATGAATTATTCCATTAATGCCGCGCCAAACGCGAAACATTCACCAAAAGATAGCAGTGAGCGCATTTGCGCGTCACGATTTGGCTGTATGCATAATTCTATTATTTGACTCCATTTCTGACTTTTCCCAAAAAAAAAACTGCCCTGGGATTTATCAGACGGTGTGTCTTGGGCAAGTAATGACCGTGGCGGAGTCCATTCCTCTCCCGGACACACGATGCATGCTGGGCATGCTTGTGTCGGCCATGCTAGTAGCCACAGTGGCCAACTCCAAGGTGGGAGGGCTTCTAACCTGTGGGTAAGATGTTACACGTACATCCGCACACGGGGCGGTTTCTAGTATCATCTGGGGGACGGGATAGCTCAGTGGTCAGAGCGCTTTCCCCCAGCCAAGGTTAAGCAGCATCGAGCGTGGTTACCACTTGGATGGGTGACCGTTTGCACGCCTTGGCTTCAATACAGTTCCCCCAATTCCCCCAGCTGTAAATGGGTACCTGCCCTCTTTAGGGTCAGGGAAGGTAAAGCAGCGAGGGAGAGGAGATGGGCACCGCCCTCAATATGCTGGCCCCTAGAGAAGTGAGGTCTCTGACGCCTCGCTCCCCTACGACCTTATAGGTTATAGGACCTTTACCTTTTTGTTGTTTTTTTACCAACACTGACTCCAAAAGAATCCATCAGATGCCTCAGTGAAGATTGAACCCACAGCCAGGTTAACGGGCAGATTGCGAACACAAGGTTCTACCCACTAAAGTATCCAACCATAAGATGACTGCCATGTGAGGCCTATGACGGATTGATTTGTTTTTTCATTTCCACTGTTACATAACAGACAAAATCGAGAAGATCTAGACACCTCTCTCTCACTCTCTCTTTCTCTCTCTCTCTCTCTCTCTCACCACACCACACCACACACACACACACACACACACACAACAGAAGTTGGGTTCTTCTGTGCAATCAGGTGAAAAGTGTGTGCGTGTGTGTGTGTGTTTGTGCGTGTGCGTGTGTGCGTGCACTGGGGCATGCGTCTCTCTCTCCTCTCTCTCTTTCTCTCTCTCTCTCCCTCTCTCTTTCTCCCCTCCCTCCCCCCTCTCTCCCTCTCTCTCTCAGTGTTTCCCCTCAACGGAAAGGAATCATAGTGATAGAATTATACCAGGCCCTGGGTTAACAAGATGGCAGGAGGAGGATGCACGATTGTATAATGAGGTGTGCCACCATAACCAACTTTGCATCCAATATCCAGGTTGCATCCCACAGAAAATAAGTTTCTCTTTTCTTTGGTAAGCACACATACACGCACGCACGCACGTGCGCGCAAGCACACACACACACTCACAATACAACACACACACATACACACACACCACGCACACTCTCAACACACACACACATACACACGCACGCTTACACGCACACACACACACACTAAACACACACAAAACGCGCGCGCGCGCGCGCACACACACACAACATACACACCACACACACACACACACACACACACACACACGCACACTGAAGTTGGGTTCTTCTGCGCAATGAGCTGAGTTCGACAAAGACATGGCCTGACTGTCTGGCATTGAAAACTGTCTTTTATATTTTGGTTTGATTATTCAACTGGTCAATGACTGTATGCTAATGTTATTGGGAGAGAGATGGGGGGAGAGAGACAGAGAGAGGGGGAGAGAGAGAAAGAAGGGGGGGGGGGGGAGGAAGAGAGAGGGAGAGAGAGAGAGAGACAGAGACAGAGAGACAACAGAGAGAGACAGAGACAGACAGACAGGCAGGCAGGCAGACAGACAGAGACAAAGACAGTGAGATTTAGAGAGAGAAGAGAGAGAGAGAGAGGAGAGGAGGAGAGAGGAGAGAGAGAAAAGAGGAGAGAGAGAGAGAGAGAGAGAGAAAGAGAGAGAGAAAGAGAGAGAGACAGAGTCAGACAGAGACAGAGACAGACAGAGACAGCGACTGACAGAGACAGAGAGACAAGAGACACACAGACAGAGACAAAGACGCAGAGAGAGACAGAGACCGACAGAGAGACCGAGACAGACAAGAGAGAGACAGAGAGATAAAGAAACAAAGAGATACAGATATTCCGAAAGTTAGCAAAGGTGGGTACAGAGGAACTACCAAAACAAAAGGCGTTGGTCCGAGGAGACTGTGGGGTAAGGGCTGAAGGGGGAGTGGAGGGGGGGTGGGGTGGGGGTGGGGTGGGGGTGGGGGGCTGGTGGCGGAAGAAAATTGGAAATGAACCGGGGGTAGGAGACAGAATACGCTTAAAAACAACTCCATTGCTTTTCGCTCCAATCTTCCCCTTCTACCAATCCGTCACTACGCCCAATTTGAAAGTTGCCAAACTTTTCTTTTCCCCGTTGTGCAAGTGTAAAATGCTGTTGACTTCCACCTGCATCCTCTCTGACATGTACTCAAACGGGTGGCGCTGCTCTTGTGGCGACGCGCTCTCGCCGGGGAGAGCAGCCCGAATTTCACGCAGAGAAATCTGCCGTGACTTAAAGTGGTATAAACAAAATAAGATAATAAGATTTGCCCTCTAAGTGGCTTTTAAAAAAATTATTTTAAATTTTTGGTTATTCTTTTATATCGAGGATGATGGAATAAGCACTTATGTGCTTTTTTTTTTTTTACATCTACTCCCCTTGTGTATGCGGTTTTGTAAATTGTCATCTGTTCCCACCGGCACACAATGGCCTACTCTTACGAAAAGCGGAACAGGATTTTAACGTGTGCGCAAGATGTTCTTCGTGCGTTTGCACACGGGGCCTCGGTTTATAGCATCATCCGAAGGACTTTTGGAGAGAGTGGAGTCTGCACTGATGTTAACTCCAGGGGAAATTATCCCCTTGAACGGGAATCGAACCCGGGTTGTCAGATTGCGAGCGCAATGTTCTAACCACTAGGCTATCCCGTCTCCCTTTTCCCTGTCCCTCCCTCTATTGTCCACTGAGCCCAGACCAATAGCTTTGTCATACACTATAATACATAAATAAATAAATAAACAAATAAATAAATACATATAATAGACAAGTCAAGTTGTAGGCCGGAATTAACATTGTTTTGTTTCCAAATGTTTTATAATAATAATAATAATGTATGGAATTTATATAGCGCTGAATCTTGTAAAGCAACAAATCAAAGCACTCAGATGACTTTTTTTTTAATGCGTGTGTATGCGGTGTTTTAAAAAAATAATTTTGTCATCTGTTCCCACCGGCACACAATGGCCTACTCTTTCGAACAGCGGAACAGGATTTAATGTGTGCGCAAGATGTTCTGCATGCGTTCGCACACGGGGCCTCGGTTTATAGTCTCATCCGAAGGACTTTTTCTATGGAGACTGCCTTCATCTATGACAACTTCTCGTCTTTTAAGAGCCACAACCAAACATCTTTATGTATGGAGATGTACGTTGTGACTCTCAATAGACGCTCTCTTCTAAAGGATATACAAAAATTTGAAGTCGAGTGTGGCTGCGTTATGGCGGAGTGCTTGAAACTAGACATACACTCAAAACTTCTCAAGTATGTACTTAACAGTCTCAGGGCAATTTACGAAGAGAGTACGCAGTATTCTATGTAAACTTTTCCATATCTTTGTATATTAGACATACTCCGAAAAGTAAAAGTTGAAATACCGCAAGTTGAAAGGTGTATTCTACCAGGTCTGTTCGGAGGCCTATTTTCCACCGTTATTGTCATTTTAAACCCGAGTCATTTTCTTACTCAGACCTCTCTTTTTCTTCCCATTTAGATTTTTCTTCACTGCAGTCAAAATTTTGCTTTGACAGAAAAATGGGATAGAAAACTACACTGACTGACTCTCAGAGAAAAGTATGCCAGAACTACAACCTGGTCTATTGGAAATACAGAGTGGAAGGAAAAAGCACATTGTGAATACAGGCTTCTACACGTATTCCTTTTGTTCAGGGTATTCACTGGAAAGTTTTCGTGGCGAGCTTCTCAGATGAAATCAAGGGTAATTATTTTTTTGCATTTGCCGAAATGTTCACGCTTGTAAGCGCGTCCTACACGTGTGCGTGCGTGCGTGTGTGTGTGTGTGTGTGTGCGTGTGTGCGCACACACACACACATACCAACCAGTGAGACAAAGGGAAGGAGAAAGATTTATATATTATTATATATATATGAAAGATAGAGAGAGAGAGAGAGAGAGGAGAGAGAGAGGAGAGGAAGAGAAAGAGAGAGGAGAGAGAGAGAGAGAGGAGAGAGAGGAGGAGAGAGATTGGAGAGAGAGAGAGAGAGAGGAGAGACAGACAGACAGACAGCAGATTTATTTCACTGAAAGTGAGCTTGATATTGTGTATGTTATCCGGTTTTTTTCCCACTCTGTGGCATTGTCAATTTCTTCTACGCCAACCATGTATTAAGAAAGAAAGAGAGAGAGATAGAGAGAGAGAGAGAGAGATGAGAGAAGAGAGAGAGGAGAAGGAGAGAGAGGAGAGAGAGAGAGTATGGAGAGAGAGAGAGAGAGAGAGAGTGAGAGAGGAGAGAATGAATGAATGAATGAATGGTCTTTAATACGCAAGAATGCAGATTTTAGGCCACAGTTGATCTTATAATCTGTCTTGATACACATACATGCAACCAAACAACTAGCACAGCATTGGAAACAAAACGATATTGAATTTAATAGCAAAGCATGCAAAAGCTCTTATAAAAACAGAGACAGACAGAGACGGAGACAGAGACAACCTGAGACGGACAGACATACACAGACAGACAGACAGACTGGGATAGTGAGACAAAGGTGTTCACAATGGTTCTTTAGATAAAAGCCGAACCCATTTACCAAAGAGGTTGACACAAACATTGAATATTGTTTGGAGTCATGAAGCACGCAATTCATCTAAATAAGCTCAACAACAACAACAACAACAACAACACAAACAACAGAGAAAGACGATGAAAGCAGAGCACGAAGCCTTTTCAATGAGGGAACAAAATCAGTCTATGCCCTGAAGACGAGAGAGGAGCTATCCTCAGAAAACAGCCATTACTTTATTAATATCTTGATTGCATTAATTTCTCTCCCAGGTCATGCACAGCGGATAACAAAACAAGAACCACAACTCCTTCTTCTTCCCCAGTTTGCATACACCGCATGTCACTTCAGTCACTTTTCTCAGTGAATGTAGACAACGCTGAACTTTGTCAAAGAACACTTTCTATATTTATTTAGTTTCATCTCAATGTACATTTCTACTTCATGTACGGTTTTAAAGAATCTGAACTATGTTCATTTTTTTGGTTGTTTTTGTTTTTGCTGCCTCATCTTCTGTGACGTCCCCGTCCTGCTGTTCCCACGCCGCTCATCTCAATCTCCCCGCCACAGTGATGCCCAGATTTGTTATGTCTCATCCCCAGGGTCGGAAGTCCACAGGGAACCCATCAATATCACGCCGCCGTGGGGCCACCAGCCAGAGGGGCCCTGCACTCTGCAGTGGTGCCTGTTCTGAGCTAAGCAGGACACCACCTACTAAGCCCCCTACTAACGACAGTATTAGCTCAGTCGTGGAGCCAAACTCAATGAGTCGCCCACCCGAGGTGGCAACCACCACAACGTCCCTCCAACGACCGTCCCCCCTGAACTTCCAACCCCAAAAGCTTTGACACCAATAATAAATTACTCTTTGTTAACAGCTCTACAAAACCCCTGTAACATCTTTTACAGGGTGTTTAGGTGTTATCCCAACCAAACGAGAGAGAGCAAGAGAGAGAGAGAGAGAGAGATGAGAGAGAGAGAGTGATGAGAGAGAGAGGTGAGGAGGAGATGAGAGAGAGGAGAGAGAGCAGACAGACAGCAGACAGACAGACAGACAGACAGACAGACAGAGACAGAGACAGACAGAGACTTTTTAAAAAATTTATTCTTTTATATCGAGGATGATGGAGTAAGCACTCAGGTGCTTTTTTTTTACATCCAGTCCCCGTGTGTATGCGTTTTTGTAATTTTGTCATCTGTTTCCACAGGCACACAATGGCCTACTCTTCCGAAAAGCGGAACAGGATTTAACGTGTGCGCAAGATGTTCTGCATGCGTTCGAACACGGGGCCTCGGTTTATAGTCTCATCCGAAAGACAGACAGAGACACAGAGAGACAGAGAGGGAGAGAGACAGAGAGAGAGGACGTTAAAACAATAATAAACTAAAACCAACCTAACAAGCGAAAACAACATCATCAACAACAACAACAAAACAAGAAAAAAGAATACACTAACAAAACAAAACAAAAACAAAACAAAACAAGGGACGGCAGAAACAAAACAGACTGACCAAACAGGTTTCCTGATAATAATAAATAATATGACACCACAGGCACACTGCTGTACATCCCCCCCACACACACACACGCACGCACGCACGCACGCACGCAGTCACACACACGTACGCACGCAATCACACACACACACACGCACGCACGCACGCACGCGCACACACATACTCATACACACGCACAAGCACCTGCGCGCACACACACAATAACACAGACAATAACACAGACACATGCATACACCCACCATAAACACACACACACCACCTCAACGAGCAAGTCAACGCCCGCAGATAACCCAGTTTTTAAAAGTACAATTCTACAGTACTAATTTAAAGCCATCTTCTAAACATCATCAAAACAAAACAAAATAAAACCACAAACAAACAACATTTTCGACTGATTCACTACTTCTACAACTTCTACTACTACTACTACTACTGCCACTCCTCCTCTTCCTCCTCCTACAACTACTACTACCGCCAACACCACCACTACTACACCTACTACTACCTACTACCCCAACGAACGACGACAACATTGAAGATGGATTCGCAAAAATGGTATGTAAACCACCAACCTGCCAAAAAAGCCAGTCAAAACAGAGCAAAGTGCGACTGAGAAATTAATCCCCACACGGCAGATCACCATGAAGCCTCCACAGCCATTCTAAAAGTACAACGCACTTTCGCCCACCCTATGTATGTATTTATATCTCCAGATCAACACTGCCCCATGATAAGGCCTCTGACACACTTTAGGCTCCTCATGGGCGAAGGCAGGGAGTCAACATTTGAAGAGAGAGAGTGAGAGGGGAGAGAGAGAGAGAGAGAGAGAGAGAGGTGGAGAGAGACAGAGAGAGAGAGAGAACAAAAAAATCGGGGCGGTTGTGGTGTGTGTGTTGAAAGTTTCCAACAAGACAAAGCCCGTCTTGTGTCGCTGTCACTCACGTATTTTTTTTAGTGTAGTTCGTTTAAAGCTTCTGCACTAAAACTGAATTCTCTCTCTCTCTCCTCTCTCTCTCTCTCTCTCTCTCTCTGTCATTGTCATTGTCTCTCTGTCTCATTCTCCCTCCCTCTCTCTTTTTCTGTCTCTCACTCTCACTCCCTCTCTCTCCAATTGTCCTCATTAAAACATTCGAGTTCGAGTTCTCTCTCTCTCTCTCTCTCTCTCTCTGTGGATGAGACTATAAACCGAGGTCCCGTGTGCGAACGCACGCAGAACATCTTGCGCACACGTTAAAACCTGCTCCGCTTTTCGGAAGAGTAGGTCATAGTGCGTCGGTGGGAACGTATGACAAAATTTTACATAAAGTGCATGCACACGGGGACTGGAGGTAAGAAAAGCACACGAGTGTTTATTCCATTATCCTCGAAATTAAAGAATATTTTTGTTTAATCTCTCTCTATGTCTACCCCCTCTCTCTGTCTCTCTCCTTCTGCCCCCCCCCCCCCCCCCCCTCAATCTCTCTCCCCCCCCTCTCCCTCTCTCTGTGAGTCACTTGTTTTTACTGCATGGAATTCCCCTCTTCCCCCCCCCCCCCCCCCCCCCCCCCCCCCCCCCCCTATTATCAAGCCCTTGTTTAGTGCACCTGTTATGTTCTTGAGGCAGCTCTTGAAAAAGGTGGGACTCTTCTCTCAGTGCACACAAAGAAAGCAATGGGGTGCTTGTCTAGTATTCTTCAGTTAACCAGGTCTTTCTCCTGTCTGTCTGTCGTCTGTTTCATATACACAAAAAAGTGGCCGGTTATGTTTATAATGCTCTTTTCTTGTTCTTCACACTGTTTTTGGGGGCGTGCATGCACACACATATACACGCGCGCGCACGTTCATGCACACTCACATACACACACACATACACACACATACACGCACACATATACACGCACATATATACACACACGCACACACACACGCACGCACACACACACACGCACCCCGTCTAATATCACTAAAAGTGAACAGACGTAAAATTGAAGTCAACAACAACAACGACACACGCACGCACACACACACGCACACACACACACACACACACACACACACGTACACACACGCACACACAAAGACAGACACACAGACACACACACGCACACACACACACCCACACGTACACACGCGCGCACACACACACATACACACGCGCACACACAAACACACACACACACACACACACACACACGCACACGCACGCAAAGAGAGAGAGAGAGAGAGAGAGAGAGAGAGAGAGAGAGAGAGAGATTGGGATGATTTATTCACAAAGGCCAGTGCCCCTTAAAAGGGGTTGACACACAAGCTAGAGACACACACTGCACTGTAGGCTTTCACATATTGACATATCATGCTGACAGCCTTCTAGGTAGTTTAAACGCTTGTTTAAATATTCACCCCTACACACACCTTTTCATTAGGAGAGAAACTTGAACACTTGAAAACTTTTTATTCAAAGAGGATAATAGAAGAAGCAGTAGTTGCTTTTTTCCCACATCCAGCCCTATGGCAATAACAAACAAAAGAACAACAACCAAACCCCCCCCCCCTCCTCGAAAGAGAAATCACCACCACCACCACCCCACAAGATCACACCCAAAAAAACCCACACCAAAGTAAAGAAAAACAAAAACCAACAATAAAAAATATATCAAAAACCTACTCCCCCCAACCCCCCCCCCCCCCCCCCCCCCCCCCCCCACCAACCTAAACAACAACCCCCACCCCAAACCCCTCCCAACCCAAACCCAAACCCAAACAAAACAACCAAAATAAACAACAAAAAATAACAAAACAGCCCTTCCCCCAAAAAACAGCAACAACACCCAAACAAACCACAAAAAATAAACTAACAAACCAAAGAGAGAGAGAGAGAGAGAGAGAGAGAGAGGAGGGGGGGGGGGGGAGAATGACAATGACAAATTCTTTGATTTCGAGCACCCATGTGCTTTTTTACATCCCTTCCCCGCCCTTACGGATATATGAGAGGAGAGAGTGTGTGTGTGTGTGTGTGTGTTGTTTGTGTTGGGGTGGAATTGAACCTAAGACTGTTCGTGTTTTTTGTCCACCTGCTGGAGAGAGAGAGAGAGAGAGGAGGAGAGAGAGGAGTGAGGAGAGAGAGGAGATGAGAGAGAGAGAGAGGAGCGAGGTCACCTGTCCACAACTGGGGTGATGTGTCTGTAGGGCAGGGCACTCAGTCCCCAGCACTGTCATCCAGTCGGTCATACTATACCCTCCTGTGCAGGGCCCAATAACAGGTCCTAAGTGTCGTGTCATTGTCACAGCCCAACTCCCACCCTGACCATCAGTTTGCAAAAAATGCTTTAATTAACACCTCTCTGCTTGCTGGGAACAGACATGAAGAAATGGCTGTGTGTGTGTATGTGTTTTATTTTTATTTATCTTATTTTACTTTACTTTTTTATATCGAGGATAATGGCATAAGCACTTATGTGCTTTTTTACATCCAGTCCCCGTGTGTATGCAGTTTTGTAAACTCTGTCATCTGTTCCCACCGGCACACAATGGCCTACTCTTACAAAAAGTGGAACAGGATTTAACATGTGCACAAGATGTTCTGCGTGCGTTCGCACACGGGGCCTCGGTTTATAGTCTCATCCGAAGGACTTTTGGGGAAAGTGGAGTCTGCACTGATGTTAATTCCAAGGGAAAACATCCCCTTGAACAGGAATCAAACCCGGGTCGTCAGATTGCCAGCGCAATGTTCTAACCACTAGGCTATCCCGTCCCCATGTGTGTGCGTGCCTGCGTGCGCACGTGGGCTTGTCACACTGCCCTGTCTTCAAAAGGGAAATCACCTTCCAGCCACACACCACAGGGAGACCAGGGCATGTGTAGAACCAGACCTAGAGGCTCTTTCTGGCTGATCCTCCTCTGCCCTAACTGAGGAGCCTTGCTGTGACACCTAGTGTGTTGTTTTTTGGCACGCAGAACATCTTGCGCACACATTAAATCCTGCTCCGCTTTATATAAGAGTAGGCCATTGTGTGCCGGTGGGAACAGATGACAAAAATTTACAAAACTGCATACACATGGGAACTGGATGTGTAAAAAAGCACATAAGTGCTTATTCCATTATCCTCGATGTAAAAGAATATAATAATTTAAAAAAAATAGAAAAGACAGTCTGACTCTATCAGAATAGCTGATGTTTCACAGTTGGTCCTCTATGTAAAGAAAAAATGACATTGCCCTGGATTCCACGTCATTGTAATCACATCACACGGGGCATTGTTTCATCACAAGGCAGTGCTTAATGACACAACAGCTTTTATGGCAATAAATATTCATTATTGTTTCATGTTCTCTCTCTCTCTCTCTCACACACACACACACACACACACGCACGCACACACACAGGAGGAAATGGATAGTCTGGTAGTTAGAATGCTGCACATTGCACTGAGATCTGCTGACCCGGGTTCAAATCCTGTTCATGGGGATTTTTCTCCTATCAATGCTGACTCCACTCCACCTGAAAGTCCTGCAGATGAGACTATGAACCGAGGTCCGTGTGTGAACACATGCAGAACATCTTGCGCAAATGTTAAAACCGTTCCGATTTTCAGAAGACTAGGCCACTGTGTACTGGTGGGAACAGATGACAAAATTGACAAAACTGCATACACACGGGGACTGGATGCTTATTCCATTATCCTCTCTCCTCTCTGTCTCTGTAAAAAAGCATGAGTGCTCCATTATCTTCTCTCCTCTCTGTCTCTCTCTCTCTTTCCCTCTCTGTCTCTGTGAAAAAGCTCGAGTGCTTTATTCCATTATCCTCTCTCCTCTTTGTTTCTCTCTGTTTCTCTCTGTCTCTCTCTCTTTCTCTCTCTGTCTCTGTAAAAAAGCACGAGTGCTTATTCCATTATCCTCTCTCCTCTCTGTCTCTCTCTCTCTCTTTCTCTCTCTGTCTGTAAAAAAGCACCAGTGCTTATTCCATTATCCTCTCTCCTCTCCGTCTCTCGCTGTCTCTCTTCTCTCTCTGTTTCTGTCTCTCTGTCTCTCTTAAAGTCTAACATCAAAGAATGAAAACAAAAAAAACCTCCATTGTACTAGAAGGAACCTAAAGTATGGAACAATGTTCTCGTTTTTGTATATAGGCACAATCTAGTTTCCGATAAAACCAGAGAAGCGAAAATTAAGCAAAACTAAATTTAATCTGCACCTGAAAATTGTTTATGTATACTGAAAACGCATGCATATGTATCTAATGTGATGCTTTCCTAAATCTACTTTGCATTGTATTGTAATTACCCATGTGCAATTTAACCATTTCTGAGTTCTCTCTCTCTCTCTCTCTCTCTCTCTCTCTCTCTCTCTCTCTCTTTATTATCCTCGAAATAAAAGAATTTGTCCTTGTCATTGTCATTGTCTGTCTCTGTTTCTGTCTCTGTCTTTTTCTTTCTCTGTCTCTGTCTCTGTCTGTCTGTCTGTCTCTCTCTCTTCATTATCCTCGAAATAAAAGAATTTGTCATTGTTATTGTCTGTCTGTCTCTGTTTCTGTCTCTCTCTCTTTCTCTGTCTGTCTGTCTGTCTGTCTCTCTCTCTCTCTTCATTTATCCTCGAAATAAAAGAATTTGTCATTGTATTTGTCATTGTCTGTCTCTGTTTGTCTCTGTCTCTCTTTGTCTGTTTCTGTCTGTCTGTCTGTCTGTCTGTCTCTTCATTATCCTCCAAATAAAATAATTTCTCATTGTCATTGTTTGTTTGTCTCTGTTTCTGTCTCTGTCTCTCTCTCTCTTTCTCTGTCTGTCTGTCTGTCTCTCTTCATTATCCTTGAAA
>CM054145.1:10884590-10889590 GCA_028751875.1 Rapana venosa
GCTGTAGGAATACAGGCAATCCTTATTTGATGATTACTTCCAACTTTCTCGTGACTATCTGGAATGGCTCTATGTCCTCAATCCCCAAAACAAACGCACAGTCCATTTTTTCATACTCAAAACAATCTGTGAAAATCGCCAACATTTTTTTTCGACTAGCACTCTATAGAAGATACTACATGATCCCCAAATTAATACCGGTGTGCAGCCTTTTTGTGGAGAGTAGACCAGTGCACATCCTTGAGCGTGATTGCAGACCAACTGTAGTTTCAGGATAATGTAGTCTCTTTAAAGTGCTGCTCAGAAAATAATTGCTTATTTTCAGACAGTTCTAGCCACAAACCCACTGTGTGGTTGTTTTGGTGATTGAGGATATAGAATGAGGCCATGTTGTCATAAGAAAGTTGGGAATGATGATCATTGTCGAAGGATTGCTGATATTCCCATGTTGATGACCTCTGCATGGATCTGGGGTTGGGAGGCTTGCAGACAACACTACAGTCAGGGACACCGTGTTTGCTGAAACATTTTTAACAATTCAAACTTCACCAAATCTATGCAAAACCACACCACAGATTTTTTTAGTCAGAAGCTGTGTTTCACAAAAAAGGCTTTTTTCTTGGGGCGGGGGGGAGAGGGGGGGGGGGCAAAGGGGGGGAGGGAGGGGGCTGGATGTAAAAAAGCCCACGAGTGCTTATTCCATTACCCTCGATTTGAAAGAATAAAATAAATAAAAACCTTATCTCTTGCATTGGCCAATACATAGAGCATGGGGGTATGGCATTTAGAGCCTGCACTTCGGAAAAGCCAAGAGAGAGAAAGAGAGGAGTAGTAGCCTCCACAAAGCAGAGACTGTTCCCTCTCTAACTAGGACAGTCCAATCAGCAGTGACCTTGCCAGCAGACCCTATCTCAGCAATCAATAAACCAAACCTCCCCTCCCTCACGCTCTCCTGTGGGAACAGGGTACAGGAATTCTTTTGATTTAATATAATTCAATTCAATTAATTTTTATTTTTAATTTAATTTCAATTTTAGTTTTCTTCTTTTATATCGAGGATAATAGAATAACCACTTATGTGCTTTTTTTTTTTACATCCTGTCCCGTGTATCATGGGGACGGGATAGCTCAGTGGTCGGAGCACTCGCTTTCCCCCAGCCAAGTTAAGCAGCGTCGAGCGTGGTTACCAGTTGGATGGGTGACCGTTTGCGCGCCTTGGCTTCAGCACAGTTCCCCCCAGTTCACCCAGCTGTAAATGGGTACCTGCCCTCTTTAGGGTCAGGGAAGGTAAAGCAGCGAGGGAGAGGAGATGGGCACCGCCCTCAATATGCTGGCCCTAGAGAAGTGAGGTCTCTGACGCCTCGCTCCCCTACGACCTTATAGGTTATGGGACTCCTTTACCTTTTCACCTTTACCCGTGTATATGCGGTTTTGTAAATTCTGTCATCTGTTCCCACTGACCCACTCTTACGAAAAGCGGAACAGGATTTAACGTGTGCGCAAGATGTTCTGCGTGCGTTCGCACACGGGGCCTCGGTTTATAGTCTCATCCGAAGGACTTTTGGGGAGAGTGGAGTCTGCACTGATGTTAACTCCAGGGAAAAAAATATCCCCTTGAACGGGAATCGAACCCGGGTGGTCAGATCGCGAGCGCAATGTTCTAACCACTAGGCTATCCCGTCAGTTGTGCACTCCAGTACCCTCCTGATCTGGAGCACAGAAATGGGGTTCTGACTTTCACCTTTACTGGTTGTAGCCATCAGCACCATAGTTTTGGCATAATACAGTTGTAAGCTGCCTTTCTTCGAGGGAATGATAACCAGGGACTGTCTCCAAGGTGTTGGCCACTCGCCTGTCCGCCAGAGCTTATTGCAGGTGATGGGTAACACCTCTGTCATGGCCTCTCCTCCTGCCTGGACCAGCTCTGATGGAATGTTGTCCACTCCTGCTGACTTCCCTGTCTTCAGGGATTTTACAGCACTTTCAACTTCTTCCCGCTGACGCTACAATCACGTAACTAAAAGATGAAAAGTAAACATTTTATTTAAACTGTCAGTGAATAAATTATTAGAAAAAAAACCATCACGTGGTTGCAGCCATAATGGTTGATCTCATCAAGCATCTCTTGTTATTGTTTCTCTCTCCCCTACCTCCCTCCCCCCCCCCCCCTCGTCTCTCTCTCGCTCTCCCTCTCTCTCTTAAGAAAGTAATTTGAATCAACATAGATGATCATCAGCTTTAATTGCTTAGCGTTTGCTCCCTGACTGCTGGGCTTTATGCTCTTGTTGCATGTTCGCTTGATGTCGGAAAAGCGTTTCTTTTTTCTACAATGATAAATGGAGTGCATGTGTGTGAGTTCGAACGTGTGTAAATGTTACAGGTTTGCTTTGATTTGTGCAGATTTTCTAAACTGTGAAACTGTTTCTTGGATGTCTGTCCAGTTAGTTGTTGTAATCACTTGTTTGCATGTCAGATTTCCGTTCTTGAAACAGGCAAAGATGGAATGTTTTAAGCAAAGCACCAATGAAGAGTATAGTTTTCAGCTTTGAAGAATTGACAATTATCGCATCTTCTTGAGAGTGAAGACTAACACACTGAAAATCATGTGGCATAATTATGTACATGTGCAAGGTTTGAGCACGCATAATTATTTGACTGTACAAACCAGCATGCAAACAAGGGCACATGCGCTCAGTTCCACAGACCCATTTTTGTTTTTGCAAAGTAAGAAGAATCGGGGTGGAGAAGAATGCAAAGAAGAATGCAAAGAAGAATGCAAAGAAGACGAAGGAGGACGAGAAGGAGAAGAAGAAGCAAAAGGAGGAGGAGGAGGAGAAGGAATGCAAAGAATGCAAAGAATGCAAAGAATGCAAAGAATGCAAAGAAGAAGAAGAAGAAGAAGAAGAAGAAGAAGAAGAAGAAGAACAAGAACAAGAACAAGAACAAGAACAAGAAGAAGAAGAAGAAGAAGAAGACAAGAACAAGAACAAGAACAGAGAAGAAGAAGAAGAAGGAGAAGGAGAAGAAGAAGAAAAGAAGAAGAAGAAACTAAAAGGGATTGGTTCTTTTTTTGGTTATAATTATCATCAGGGACTTGCCGTAGCAAGTCTGAATGGCTGAGCTGGTAGAGGACAGGGTTTGTGAAAGTCACACGTTTATACCTTAGTGACCCCAGTGAAAAATCATTTTCTCTCTCCATCTTAATGTTCTGAAGAAGCAACATAATGTCACACTTCCCCCACCCCTCCCTCTCCTGCTCAGTGGAGCGATTATCCAGATGGACCAGACGACTTGAATGGATAAGGCGACATCACATCTGACTATTAACAAAGACAAGAAAAACACCATAATAGTCATTTGAACTACGACTGCGTTCGTTTAAAATTTCCCCTATGTGTGTGTGAGGGAGAGAGAGAGAGAGAGAGAGAGAGAGAGAGAGAGAGAGAGAGAGAGAGAGAGAGAGAGAGAGAGAGAGAGAGAGAGAGAGAGAGAGAGAGAGTGTGTGTGTGTGTGTGCGTGCGTACGCGAGCGTGCATGCGAGTGCGTGCGTGCGTGCGTGCGTGTGTGCATTTGAATTCGTTTGAACTATTAATTGTTATTGGTTGCATGACTATGGGTTTAATGCATGCGTTTAATGGGTTTAATGCAAACGCTTTGATTTGTCTTTGCAAGATATAGCGCTATATAAAGTCCATTTATCATCACCATATTATTACTATTATCATCATCATCATCATCATTATTATTGTTTTTATTATTAATTATTACTACTTCTACTGCTACTACTACTGCTGCTGCTGCTGCTACTACTACTATTACTACTACTACTACTGCTGCTACTTCAACTACTACTGCTACTACTACTACTGCTACTACTACTGCTGCTACTACTGCTGCTGATGCTACTACTACTACTACTACTACTATACCACTGCTGCTGCTGCTGCTACTTCTACTACTACTACTACTACTACTACTACTACTACTTCTACTCGCTTTTCTATTTCAATATCAAGCACAAGCTTAGATATTTCACCCAGTTTAATACAACCACACATGAAAGCTAAATGTGGGACCACCTTTAGGAGGAAGGGAGGAGGGAGGGAGGAAGGAATGTGAGAGGGAAGAGGGAGGAGGGGAAGAAAGAAAGCAGACGAGGGAGGGGAAGGGGAGGGGGGGGGGGGGGGGAGACAAACAGACATTTGTAAGCTCCAATACTGCCTTTGAACAAGGGGGCGGAAACACAGATGTCACGTCTGCAGGGTAAGGTTCTGCTTCGGGTCAAAAGCCTGGAAATACGTAATGCATATTGATAAGCACTGGGAGTGGGGATGGGGAAGTGGAGGGGGGGGGGGGGGGGGGGCAGAGGAAGAAAAAGGATGAATGATAACAAAAGTAAGAGAAGAGGGGCGAAGGGAAGAAAAAGAAATAGATGGAAATAGGGGAACACGAGGGGAGAAAACGACGACGGGAAAGAGAGAGAGAGGAGGAGAGGAGAGAGAGGGAGAGAAAGAGAGGAGAGAGAGAGAGAGGAGGAGGAGAGAGAGAGAGAGAGAGAGAGAGAGAGGAGAGAGAGAAAGAGAGAGAGAGAGAGAGGGGGGGGGAGGAGGGAGGGAGGGAGAGAGAGAGAGAGGGTGAGGGATGGAGGGAGAGAGAGAGAGAGAGGGTGAGGGATGGAGGGAGAGAGGGTGAGGAGGAGGGAGAGAGAGGAGAGAGAGAGGAGGGGGGGGAGGGAGAGAGAGAGAGAGAGCGGGAAGAGAGAGAGAGAGAGTAGACAGACAGACCGGCAGGCAGGCAGGCAGGCAGATAGACAGACAGACAGACAGACAGACAGACAGACAGGCGGGCAGACAGGCAGGCAGATAGACAGACAGGCAGGAAGAAAAGCAGACAGACAAGAGACAGACAGACGCCCACCTCTCTTCAACGCAAAGAACCACACCAATACACACACAAAACAAAACCCACACACCAACAACCTTGAGGATCATGAAAACCTA
>CM054145.1:10899590-10909590 GCA_028751875.1 Rapana venosa
TTAGTCATCAGTTTGGTCTTCTCTGCACTGATTTCCATGCCGTATGTTTTGGAGGCCTTATCCAAGTGTTCTGTTAGGCTGGCAAGCTCTTTTTCTGATCCTGCTATTCCATCAATGTCATCTGCGAAGCGGAGGTTTGTGATCGTTCTGCCACCAATGCTGACTGATCCTTCATGATGTTCCAGTGCATCAGCCATGATTCTCTCAAGGAAGATGTTGAAAAGGGTGGGTGAGAGTAGACAGCCCTGCCTTACTCCAACTGTTGTTCGAAACCATTCTCCAATGTTGTTGTTGTAGTACACTGCACTGGTGGCCTCGCTGTACACCTGTTTGATGACTCTGATCAGGTTTGCATTGATGCTGTACAAGTTCATGGTTGCCCACAAAGCCGCATGCCACACCCTGTCAAATGCCTTCTTAAAATCGATAAATACGTGGTATAGGTCTTGTTGATGTTGAAGGTACCGCTCACATAGTATTCTGAGGTTGAATATCTGTTCTGTTGTGCTGCGCCCTGCTCTGAAACCTGCTTGTTCCTCATCCATATTTAAACCCTGTTTTAATATCTTCTTCGTCGTCGAACGCTCAGACAAAAACTATTGCTGTTTGTTATATGAGCGAAAATACGTCGCGCTGCTGTTAAGCGCCTGACAAGTCAGGCCCAGCGCATCCGACTTCGGCACAAGAGAAAATTGTTATCTTTTAAGTCTTTCAGGAAAAAGGCAGGAGAATAGACCATAAGGCAGAAAATAGACAAGAAGGAGGTAACAGGAAGAAAAGGAACAAGGCAGAAACAAAGAGAGTGATAGAAAAGAGGATATTTCTAGCACAGACTTTCCAGAATGTGGGTTTTGATATGAATACAGTTGCTCAGCTTAATCTGATTAAAAAAAAATCTTGCGAGCTGACTACCCCGACATATTTTCCGAGATTGGTGGGGCTATAAACTGCATGACTGAATTGGATTGGATTGTCGTTCTCCTTTATCAAGGGCTAGATGGAAACACAGTATGACACTTCATTTGATACCCCTAGCAAATAACATTTCAGTGGACCACGCTTCTTCTTTATGAGACACAATGTTACGGAAATAAAATCTCTATGACAAAACAAATCAAAGTGAGTGAACAGGCCAGCAACCATCACACCAGCCAACCAACCAAACAGCCAACCAACTAACCAGCTAGCCAACCAACTAACCAACCAACCAGCCAACCAGCCAACCAACCAACCAACCGATCAACCATCAGCCAACCAACCAACCAGCCAGCCAACCAACCAACCAACCAACTAACCAATCAACCATCCAGCCAAACAACCAACCAGCCAGCCAACCAACCAGCCAGCCAACCAGCCAACTAACCAGCCAACCAACCAGCCAGCCAGCCAGCCAACCAACCCGCCAACCAACCAACCAACCAGCCAACCAACCAACCAACCAGTCAACCAACCAACCCACCAAACAGCCAACCAGCCAACCTCTCAAACAGCTAAGAAACTGACAAAAATAGGAAACAACAGAAACAACACCACCAAAAGCAACAAAAGCAACACCACCAAAACTCGACTAAACACACAAGCAAACAGAAAACACACACGCACACACCAACACGAAACCTTACCTTTATTCAGGTTCGATGTTACCAATCGGTTAGGACACAAAGCATCATCTGGCCGCAGCCCCCATGGAATTATGCGTCTGGCTTGTCTCCTCCATCCTGCCTTACTTTGACCCTTCCTGCCTGGGGTGGCCAGAGATGGCTGCGATTAGGCCGCCGTTATCACACTGCTGTGGTCCTGCTCTTGTCTTGTCCTGTCCTGTCTCGTCTTATCCTGTCCTGTCCTGTTTTATCTTATCCTTTCCTGTTTTATGCTGTCCTTTCCTGTCTTATTCTGGCCTGCCCTGTCTGATCGTGTCCTTTCTTGTCTTATCCTGTCCTTTCCTGTCTTGTCTTATCCTTTCCTTTCCTGTCTTATCCTGTCCTTTCCTGTCTTGTCTTATCGTGTCCTTTCCTGTCTTATCCTGTCTTATCGTGTCCTTTCCTGTCTTATCCTGTCCTTTCCTGTTTTATCCTGTCCTTTCCTGTCTTGTCTTATCCTTTCCTTTCCTGTTTTATCCTGTCCTTTCCTGTCTTGTCTTATCTTGTCCTTTCCTGTCTTATCGTGTCCTTTCCTGTCTTGTCTTATCTTGTTCTTTCCTGTCTTATCGTGTCCTTTCCTGTCTTATCCTTTCCTGTCTTATCGTGTCCTTTCCTGTCTTGTCTTATCTTGTTCTTTCCTGTCTTATCGTGTCCTTTCCTGTCTTATGCTGTCCTGTCCTGTCTTATCCTGTCCTGTCCTGTCCTCGTCTTATCCTGTCTTGTTTTGTCTTTTCTACTCATCTCTTCCTTTGTTCCGGGCAGTCTTTGGGGCTTGGCTCTGAACTTTTCGAGCAGTATCTCCTGGGCAAGCTGGACCTTGCAGAGCCCATCCCTTGCAATCCCAGAGAGAAGGTCCACGATGCAAGAGTAGGCGTGGCTTGTCTAAGAAAGGGGCTGGCCCCTAAGTGCTGCTTGTCAGTTATGTGACGTCAGCTCTGCCTCTGCTCCTTGAGGTCAAATTCCCTTTTCTTAATAAACGCTGACAGCTACGATTTTTATGTTAAAGTTTAAACAATGTTTGTTTTTTTACTCTGTAAGAAATATGAGCCTTGTATTTTTTCTGTCAGTGCTAGAAATGTGTGATATTTTCACAGCGCTACTTCCTCGACCGTTTCAATTGGAATATCAGTAGACTTGTGAGTATGTGGCAGAGCGGGTTTGTGTCTGTATACCCTGGTGTCCCTTCAAGCCGATAGCAGTCCTGCAACACAGTACACAAGAAGGAAATCAGCTGGCAGGACGCAGATGTGTGTTCAGAGACAGCTGAGGGAGAGCAAGTCTGTGATTGATCCTGGTTTTAAAAGTTTGACCACACACCCACCAACACAAACACACACACACATACATACACACACAGACACAAACACACACACACAGTCACAAACAGACAGACACACACACACAGACACAAACACAAACACAGACACAAACACACACACAGACACACACACAGACACAAAACACACACACATAGACACACAAACACACACAGACACACACACAAAGACACACACAGACAGACACACACACACACAGACACAAACACACACACAGACACACACACAGACACAAACACACACACAGACACACACACACAGACACAAACACACACACAGACACAAACACACACACAGACACACAAAAACACACACAGACACACACACACACACGACACAAACACACACAGAGACACAAACACACACACAGACACAAACACACACACAGACACAAACACACACAGAGACACAAACATACAGACACAAACACACACATGACACACACACAGACACAACAACACACACACAGACACACATACCACACACACAAACACAGACACAACACACACACACAGACACACACACACACACACACACACACAAACACACACAACACACACACAGAGTCTCGTGCATTCGCTCCCTGGGAATCTACACAAAGTTTGGCTTGTTTGTTTTGTTGCGTTTTTTAGGCCTCAAAACTTTTTCAAAAATATATCGTAATAAAAACACCTTTAAAATTGCTTATCAATAAGAGAAGAAAAGGAACAACAGTTTCAAATCCAGCAACACATATCTTTTCACTCCACTTTTGTCCATTTCCTTTTTGAAAGTTTTAATGCCTCGGTGGTAACAGACTTGTGCTTTTTGTAGCACCCTGCAGTTCTGTCTGCAGGAAGACTGCTGATATTCTCCTGCCTGGTAGAGAGAGAGAGACAGAGAGAGAGAGAGAGACAGAGAGAGAGACAGAGACACAGACAGAGAGAGAGAGAGACAGAGAGAGTCCTCCCTTCTTTCTGTCTTCTGGTTTACGAAATTGCAAACGTAAGACATCTCGACATAACACCAATGATACCAACAACACATATCATCAATTACCTACACGTTCATGAATATACTTTAACAATAAAATGTTTCATATAAAACATTTCTTCAGCACATTCATGTGTGAGAGAGAAGGAGATAGAAAACTTGAAATTCTATATTTTTCAGTTTTCTGACTCATTCTCTGTCACATTATGAATTATTTGTACCTGTGAGATTTCTCTGCACACACACACACCCTGTTCAATGTTCATAGCAAGGTAGGGCAGTGACAGAAACCGAGAAGCCATCCACATCATCACTTTCTGAACACAGCTCAGTGCAGATATTTGCACGTGCATCATGTACTGTCACGGGAGAAGAAAGAAGAAACCTTTCCTCTGTCTCCTTTCCCTCACACTGTGACAGCTCAACGCTCTATTCAGCTTCATGTCCATTTAGATTTATCTTGGACTGTCAGGTGCGTTAGTTCTGAACAGATGGGGTGGGTGGAATGAGAGAGAGAGAGAGAGAGAAGAGAGAGAGAGAGAGAGAAGACAGACAGACAGACAGACAGAGAGACAGAGACGGAGATGTGGTAAACATGATAAAAAAGTTCGGCCAACTTTTACGAACTTGACATTTTTTAAAACAATTTTTAAGGTTTTATCCCTTTCAACTTTGAAAACTTTCTGCTTCTTAATGTGGGATTCTATTTCAAGTATCATTTCAAGCTGTCTGATCATATTTCACTTCTACAACTTTCCATGGTCGATCCCATGAGATTTGGCTGTTAACCACATCTAAAAAGTAGGTCGTATGCCATTTACTATCAGTGTTTAATCAATGAATGTCCAGTAAAGAAAGAAAGAAAAAGAAAGAGAAGAATGCAAAGAAGAGAAGAGAGAAGAAGAAGAAGAAGAAGAAGAAGAAGAAGAAGGCGACGACGACGACGACGACGACGATGAAGAAGAAGAAGAAGAAGAAGAAGAAGAAGATGAAGGAGAGAGAGAGAGAGAGAGAGAGAGAGAGAGAGAGAGAGAGAGAGAGAGGAGAGAGAGAGAGAGAGAGAGAGAGAGAGAGAGAGAGAGAGAGAGAGAGAGAGAGAGAGAAGAGAGACAATGACAAATTCTTTTATTTCGAGGATAATGAATAAGCACACACTGTGCTTTTTTACATCCAGTCCCCGCCCGTTAGGGATACATCTTAATAATAATAACCCAATACTTATACAGTCTCGCAATAAAAACAAGGGGAAATAACCCTTTTCAAAACAGCTCCCCCCCCCCCAACAACCCTCCCCCCCCAAAGCAAGTAATTAAAAGAAAATCCTAAGAATACCCCACCCCTACCCCCACCCCAAAAAAACCCTAACCAAAACAAACAAACAAACAAAAGAGAAGGAAAAACCAAACCAACAAAAGATGATCAAAAAGAGAAAAACAGACAAACAACAACAACAAGAACAAGAGCAACAACAAAGCCAAGAAAAATAACACAACCAAACTTAATAAGTCATAAAGATAAACATCTACACATTGTCAAATGGTACACATACTTGTTACACATAATTATAAGATATTGAAATAGGGCACTCATTAAAACTTAAGTACAGAGGCAAGTCCAATAAAGTATTGAAAATATAAAAATATGAATCCTTCATCAGGATATACTATGACTATAAGCAGGACGATAAAAGGTGAGAGAGAGAGAGAGACAGAGACAGAGAGTGTGTGTGTGTGTGTGTATTTCAGAGATAATATCCAATATATAAATCCCAAAACAGTATGCGATCCCATCAACACTCATTTTAGATTATACTCGTTTCAAATTATATGTCATGATAATGAAATAAATTTAATACCCATACATCCACACAATAAAAACAAGAAACAAACCAAGAAGAAATTTAAAACTATACAGTCGTTTAGGGAGAGAATATGGGTGGGTGAGTGAGTGAGTGTGTGTGTATGTGTGTGTGTGTGTGTGTTGTGTGTGTGTTTGAGCGTGTGTGTGTGTGTGTGTGTGTGTGTGTGTGTGTGTGTGTGTGTGTGTGTGTTTGAGTGTGTGTGTGGGGGGGTGGGGGGTGGGGGGGGGGGGGGTATTTCGGGGATAATACTAAATATGTAATACTCACATAGCACACGATCAACACAAACACTTTTTAATTATGTTCATGCAAATTGAATGTCATGGTAATAAAATAAGTGCAATACCCATACACTCTCATAATAAAGAGGGGGGAAAAAGCCAATAAAGTCATAAAAAGAACATCTACACATTGTAAGTAATAGAAACAAATTCTTTTTTTCCAGGATAATGAATAAGTATTCATGTTCTTTTTTACATCCAGTCCCCGCCCATGGGGTCACATTTAAAAATGCACTCAGTACTCATACTTTCAAGCAGAAGAAGCAAAGGGAAAAAAACTTTTTTAAAGAAAAAGAGAGAAGAAGAAAAAAAACAAACAAACAAACAAACAAACAACCCCAGACGAGCAAAAGACAAAACATACCCCAGAACCCCCCCCCCCCAAAAAAAAAAAAAAAAAAAGCAAGCAAACAAACAAACAAAAAAGAAAAAAGGAAAAAAAAAACCAAGAAAAAAAACAAACCAAAAAACAACAACAACAACAAAAAAGCAGACAAAAACACCCTTCCAAATAAACAAACAAAAAACAAGAAAAAACAACAACATCAAACAAACAAATGAGAAAAAAAAAACCCAAAAAAACAAACAAACAAACAAAAAAACAACAATTAAAAAAAAGAAAAAAACAGCACCGTTCCCCCCTTCACACACACACACACACACACACACACACACACAACACACACATACAACACAAAACAAAAAAACTAACAAGCGAAAAACCCAAACAAATCACCAACAAAGAACAAAGTAACAACTACAGCAATAACAACACAGAGAGAGAGAGAGAGAGAGAAGAGGAGAGAGAGAGAGGAGAGAGAGAGAGAGAGGAGAGAGAGAGAGAGAGAGAGAGAGATTTTTATTTCGGGAATAATGGAATAAATACATACTCATGTACTTCTTTACATCCACAACTCCACTCCACTCCACTCCACTCACCTCCACACACACACACACACACACCACACACACACTCACACTCACACGCACTGCAGCGTTAAAGAAACAAGAACGGATGGCTTGGGGGTAAGGGTGAAAAGCCCCATCAGAGCACCTCCTCATTCATCACTACTATAACGCAGTTTTCGGCAGTGTAGCAGTGTTTTCTATTCCTGACAGCACAGGCAGCCAGTGCAGCTGAAGGAAGGAAGGAAGGAGCCTGGGAACATGACCCAGCTGGGACTGTGTGAGTAGAGTGGTTTTTAAACTTTAAAACGTACTTTATTCTTTTATATCGAGGATAAAGGGACGGGATAGCTCAGTGGTCAGAGCACTTGCTTTCCCCCAGCCAAGTTACTTTTGCGCACCACGGCTTCAGTACAGTCCCCCAGTTCACTCAGCTGTAAATGGGTACCTGCCATCTTTAGGGTCAGGGAAGGTAAAGCAGCGAGGGAGAGGAGATGGGCGCCGCTCTCAGTATGCTGGCCCCTAGAGAAGTGAGGTCTCTGATGCCTCGCTCCCCTACGACCTTACAGGCTATGGGACATCTTTACCCTTTTTTTTATATCGATGATAATAGACCAAACACTAATGTGCTTTTTTAAAACATCCAGTCCCTGTGTGTATGCGGTTTTGTAAATTCATCTGTTCCCTTCGGCACACAATGGCCTACTCTTACGAAAAGCGGAACAGGATTTAACGTGCGCGCAAGATGTTCTGCGTGCGTTCGCACACGGGGCCTCGGTTTGTAGTCTCATCCGAAGGACTTTTGAGGAGAGTGGAGTCTGCACTGATGTGAATTCCAGGGGAAAATATCCCCCTTGAACGGGAATCGAACCCGGGTCGTCAGATTGGGAGCGCAATGTTCTAACCACTAGGCTATACCGTCCGGTCCGTGGTGCAAGATGCAACTGCATACACTCCTAGCTTCCTGCTGTCTTCCTTTAGTACAACATTCTTTCTGATCTTCCACTGACACAGTGTGTGCCCATGTACGTCGTCTTCATTGCAAATCAGTCAAGTGAAGTTTGTTGTCTCCCTTTGCCTCTGAAGTTTGTTGTCTCCCTTTGCCTCTGAAGTTTGTTGTCTCCTTTTGCCTCTGAAGTTTGTTGTCTCCCTTTGCCTCTGATTGTCTCTTCTTTTTTTTGGTTGTAAACTGAGTAATCTGTCTTGTTTGTGTCTTTCTTTCTTTCTTTCTTTTATTTTCTGCCAGAGATGATATTTTCCATATATCAAATTTTCTTCTTCCGTATGGCTTATCCGTCTGTCTGTTTTTCATACTACATATCTCATGTGCTCATACTTCGCTTGTTTATTTATCTTCCTCCTTCTTTGACTTATTTCCCCCATCTCCCTGTTCACTTTATTTTTTATGTTCTGCTTGTTATTGTTTTTGCTCTTGTTGGTTTTTGTCGTTATTGTTGAACATTGTCTTCATTCTTTTTCTCGTTTTGTTGCGTCCTGTGCATGTTGGTGTGTGTGTGTTCAGAGTTCAGTTGTTTTTTTTCGAGGATAATGGAATAAGCACTCATGTGCTTTTTTACATCAGTCCCCGTGTGTATGCGGTTTTGTAAATTTTGTCATCTGTTCCCACCGGCACACAATGGCCTACTCTTTAGAAAAGCGGAACAGGGTGTGCGCAAGATGTTCTGCATGCGTTCGCATACGGGGCCTCGGTTTATAGTCTCATCCGTGTGTGTGTGTGTGTGTGTGTGTGTGTGTGTGTGTGTGTGTGTGTGTTCTTTCTTTTATTTAACGTCTGTTCACTCACGTGATATTAGACCAGTGTGTGTCTGTGGTGTGTGTGTGTGTGTGTGTGTGTGTGTGTGTGTGTGTGTGTGTGTGTGTGTGTGTGTGTGTGTGTGTGTGTGTGTTTTGGGGGTGAGGTACATATTCAAAGGGTTTTTATGGGCTGACGAAACATGTTCGTGTGCATAAGCTAGTACCTTTGGAGGTCACGATCGTTGTATTGCTGTGATGTTTGTGTTAACTTGATGGCCAGTGAAGGACAATAATTCGAACTTAAACATTGAATAGAGCAAGAGAAAGAGACAGAAAAAATCGGAAAAAAGGCAAAGAAGAAAGAAGAAAGAGAGAGAGAAGGAAGGAGGGAAAAGAAGGGTAAGAGAGGAAGAAGAGGGAAGAGAAGGAAGGAAGGAGGGAAGGAGAAGAAAGGGAAGAAGGAAGAAGAGAAGGAAAGAGAAGGAAAGAGAAGGAAAGAAGGAAGAGAAGGAGAAGGAGAAGGAAGAGAAGGAAAGAGAAGGAGAAGAGAAGGGAAAGGAAGGAAAGAGAAGGAAAGAGAAGGAAGGAAAAGAGAGAAGAAGGAAGAAGAAGGAAGAAGAGAAGGAGAAGGAAAGAGAAGGAAAGAGAAGAAGAGAAGGGAAGAAAGGAAGAGAAGGAAAGAGAAGGAAAGAGAAGGAAGGAAAGAGAAGGAGAAAGAAGGAAGGAAGAAGGAAGGAAAAGAGAAGGAAAGAGAAGAAAGAGAAGGAAGGAAAAGAGGAAAAGAAAGGAAAGGAAAGAAAGGAGAAGAAAGGAAAAGAAGGAAAGGAAAAGAAAGGAGAAGAAAGGAAAAGAATGGAAGGAAAAGAAGGAAAGGAAAAGAGAGGAAAGGAAAAGAATGGAAAAGGAAAAGAAGGAAAGGAAAAGAAAGGAAAGGAAAAGAAGGAAAGGAAAAAGAATGGAAAGGAAAAGAAAAGGAAAAGGAAAGAAAAAGGAAAAGAAGGAAAGGAAAAGAATGGAAAGGAAAAGAGAAGGAAAGAAAGAGAAAGAATGGAAAGGAAAAGAATGAAGGAAGAAAAGAAAGGAAAGGAAAAGAATGGAAAGGAAAGAAGGAAAGGAAAAAGAATGGAAAGGAAAAGAAGGAAAGGAAAAGAATGGAAAGGAAAAGAAGGGAAACGGAAAAGAATGGAACGAAGAATGGAAAGGAAAAGAAAGGAGTAAAAGGAATAGAATGGAAAGGAAAGTGGATGG
>CM054145.1:10919590-10942090 GCA_028751875.1 Rapana venosa
CAACAAAACATACAAAAGGAATCCTCAACTTGAACTCTTAACAATCCGATCAGTGGACAAATCCACATCTTAGGGTACATAAAGCAATAATACTAACAAGTGCCCCAGGGAAACTATAAAGCTTCATTAGTATGACGAAATCAGTGTATCCCCAAACTGTGCTAAATACTTGTATTTTCAACTTAGGTTCTATAGAGATCTAGCGCTCTGTCTTCAGATGTTAGGAGTGTATTACTATAAACTTATGTATGCTGGTGGATGTTGAATGTAGACTATATTTCCTTTTTCTTTATGTACAGCGCTTTGTGCTGCAGCCTCCTCCACACAAGGGGCAGATAACACAGACAAAAAAGACGCTTCCATCAGGGAATTGTGAAAGAAGATAAGAATACAACATACAAGGGGGGAAAAGCATAAACAACCAAACAAACAATGTCCCACAACAACAGAAACTTTAGCACTCTACTGTGTGTGTGCAGGGGACGGGGCGAGGAAGGGGGGGGGGGAGTGAAGGGAGAGGAGAGGGGTGGGGGAGGGGGGCAGGGAGGGGAGAAGGACGGGGGAGGGGGGGGGGGGGGGGGGGGGGGCTGGGATTGGCAATAGCCCGACCGTGTATGATAAAAGCGGAGCTGGCAATACGAATCCTTGCAACCACTGTCATTTCTCAGCAACATTGCCAGTGACAGCCAGTGGTGGTGGGGATGGCGGTGGGGGGTGGGGGTGGGCGGGTGGGGTGGGGGTGGGGGGGTGCGGGGTGGTGGTGGATGGGTTAGTGGTTACAGCGTTGAGCGCGTGATCTGCTGGCGCGGGTTCGAGCCACCCCCGAGACACTGGTTCGATGGTAATTTTGTTCCCATGGAGTTAACATCAGTGCCGACTCCATTACCCCGAAAGACCTTCCCATGAGACTGCAAACCGAGGTCCCGTGTACAAACGCTTGGCCACCATCTTTCGATAACATTAAAACCCGTTCCACCTTCCGGAAGAGTGGGCCATTGCGTGCTAGTAGGTACGGATGACGATGGAGATTTCTATCCTTATCAAACCACAAAAGCATGCCCACTGGTGCTGTGTGTACGTGTAGGCATCATCCCCGAAGTCGGAGTGCAGCTACCTTGCTAGAGGACAAACGGTGGCATACACCAGAGTTCACTGTGGGGAACTTCGGAGCTCTTGCTGAGGAATGAACAAACTAAAGAAAATAAATAGAAGAGTGAGGAGTCAGTGAGAGAGAGAGAGAGAGACAGAGAGAGAGGGGGGGGGACTGGGAGAGAGAGAGAGGGGACTGGGAGAAAGAGAGAGAGAGAGGGGGGGGACTGGGAGGAGAGAGAGAGAGAGAGAGAGAGAGAGAGAGATGAGAGAGAGAGAGAGAGGGGACTGGGAGAGATAGAGAGAGAGAGAGGACTGGGAGAGAGAGGACTGGGAGAGGGGGGGGGGGAGAGAGATAGAGAGAGAGAGTGAGAGAGAGAGTGAGAGAGAGAGAGTAAGAGAGAGAGGACTGGGAGAGGGAGAGAGAGGGGGAGGGGAGGAAAGACAAAGACTAAGAGATAAAGGGAGAAAGAGTAAAGGAAAGACAGAAAAGGAGAGAGAAAGGAAAGGAGGGAGAGGGAGATAAAGGGAGAGAGAGGAAAGGAAAGGAGGGAGAGAGAGAGAGAGAGGAAAGGAAAGGAGGGAGAGAGAGGAAAGGAAAGGAGGGAGAGAGAGGAAAGGAAAGAAGGGAGAGATAGATAGAGAGAGGAAGGAAAGGAGGGAGAGGGAGAGAGAGGAAAGGAAAGAAGGGAGAGAGAGGAAAGGAAAAGAAGGAGAGAGAGGAAAAGAAAGAAGGGAGAGGGAGAGAGAGGAAAGAAAAGGAGGGAGAGAGAGAGAGGAAGAAAAGGACTGGGAGAGGGAGAGAGAAGGAAAGGAAAGGAGGGAGATAGATAGAGAAAGGAGAGAGAAAGAAAATGGAGAGGGAGATAAAGGGAGAGAGAGGAGAGGGAGAAAAAGAGAGGAGAGACAGAGAGAGAGAGAGAAAGGAAGGACAGAGAGAGAAAGAGAGAGGGGAAAGGAGGGAGAGGGAGATAGAGGGAAGGAAAGACAGGGAGATAGAGGGAGATAAAGGACAGGGAGATAAAGGGAGGGAGAGAGGGAGGAGGTAGCGAGGGAGAGAGAGAGAGAGGGGGGGGGGGAGGAAGAAAGGAAAGGAAAGGCAGGACAGGGATGCGCACGGAGCGACGCGGAGACAAATTGGCGACACTAGATGCTATCTAGACGCAAAAAGGTCGAACCTCGTATGTCATGTCGCAGAGCCCGATAGGCTCTGGTGGTAGGGGTCATTTGTTTGCCGCCATCAGCAATTGAGAGAGAGAGCGAGACACAGAGATAGAGACAGACAGACAGACAGAGACAGAGAGAGAGAGACAGTTTCCTTTACTAAGGGCAATAGATTAAGCACGAATTACTTTTTCATCAAGCCCTCAAGAAATATATTGATAAACACGTAAAAACATAAAATTTGTTCGAAAAAGAATTGAAAAAGAGACAACAACAAAACATTCCAGAGAGAGAGAGAGAGAGAGAGAGAGAGAGAGAGGAGAGAGAGAGAGAGAGAGAGAGAGAGAGAGAGGAGAGAGAGAGAGAGAGAGAGAGAGAGAGAGAAGAGAGAAGAGAGAGAGAAAGAGAGAGAGACAAAGAGAGTCAGAGACAGAGAGACAAAGAGAGAGTTTCTCAGGAAATAGAATAAGTACAAATTTCTCACTTAACTCTCATGTTAAAAAAAATCAAAAACAGGGAAAAGTCTTGCGCGCGCGCCCGCACAAGAGAGAGAGAGAGAGAGAGAGAGAGAGAGAGAGAGAGAGAGGAGAGAGAGAGGAAGAGAGAGAGAGAGAGAGAGAGAGAGAGAGAGAGAGAGAGAGAGAGAGAGAATACGAATACGAAATTTTTTATTGAGGGTAAATGGATAAGCTTACAGCTTCTTTACACCATGCCCTCAGCCCCACCCACCCATTCCCTTTCCCCCAAAGAAAAACGCAAAGGAAAAAGCCCAGAGAAGAGAGAGAGAGGAGAGAGAGAGAGAGAGAGAGAGAGGAGAGAGAGAGAGAGAGAGAGAGAGAGAGAGAGAGAGAGAGAGAGAGAGAGAGAGAGAGAAGGGGGGGGGGTGGAGGACGTGTTTACTTAAGCGAACTGGGATAAATAGATGTGCAAGTGGGTGGGTGGTATATTGCACAGGCCAGGCGTCATTTCCTAAACCTCATTTTGTGAGTCACTTGGAAATTCCAGCACATAACAGAGCAGGCAGAACCCGAGATACAGCCATTTCTGCACAAGTCACTTCTCTCCCTCTCTCACATACATTATATACACATACACACTCACACACAAATACACAAATATACATACGCATATACACATACGCATACACACACACACAAACACACACACGCATAAACACACGCATGCACACACACAAACATACATACACACAAACACCATACACACACAAACATACACACACACACACGCATACACACACATGAGAATGAATTTGTGCCTGGAGAAATGAAACAGGATGACGGAAGTAAGTATAGGAGAGGAGAGGAGAGAGGAGAGGATAGAAGAGAGAGGGAAAGGAGAGGAGAGGAAAGGAGAGAAGAGGAGAAGAGAGAGGAGAGGAGAGAAGAGAAGAGAGGAGAGGAGAGAGGATAGGAGAGAGGAGAGGATAGGAGAGAGGAGAGGAGGGAGGAGAGGGAAGAGGAGGGAAGAGGGAAGAGGAGGGAAGAGGGAAGAGGAGGGAAGAGGGAAGAGGAGAGAGGGAGGAGGAGAGGAGAGGAGAGAGGGGAGAGAGGAGAGAAGAGGAGGAGGAGAGGAGAGGATAGTAGAGAAAAGAGGAGAGAAGAGAGGAGAGGAGAGACAAAGGAGAGGAGAGTGGAGAAGAGAGGAGAGGAGAGAGGAGAGAGGAGAGAAGAGGAGAGGAGAGGAGAGAGGAGAGAAAAAGGAGAGAGAGAAGAGGGGGAGGGATGAGGAGAGAAGAGAGGAGAGAAAGAGGAGAGAAGAGAGGAGAGAGAGAAGAGGAGAGGAGAGAGGAGAGGAGAGAGAGAAAAAGAGGAGGAGAAGAGAGGAGAGAAGAGAGGAGAGAGAGAAGAGGAGAGGAGAGGAGAGAGGAGTGAGGAGAGGAGAGGAGAGGAGAGGAGAGGAGAGAAGAGGAGAGAAGAGAAGAGAGGAGAAGAGAGGAGAGGAGAGAAGAGAAGAGAAGAGGAGAGAGAGGAGAGAAGAGGAGAGGAGAGGAGAGGAGAGAAGAGAGGAGTGAGGAGAGGAGAGAAGAGGAAGGAAGAAGAGGAGAGAAGAGAAGAGAAGAGAAGAGACGAGAAGAGAAGAGGAGAGAAGAGAAGAGGAGAGAAGAGGGAGAAAAGGAGAGAACAGAAGAGGAGAGAGGAGAGAAGAACAGAGGAAGGAGAGATGAGAAGAGGAGAGGAGAGGAGAAGAGAGAAGAGAGGAAAGGAGAGAAGAGAAGAGAGGGAGAGGAGAGAAGAGGAGAAGAGAAAATAGGAGAAAAGAGGAGAGGATAGAGAGAAGAGGAGAGGAGAGGAGAGGAAAGAAGAGGATGAAGAGGAGAGGAGAGGAGAGAGAAGAGAGCAGAGGAGGGGAGAGAGAGGAGAGGAGAGAGAGAGGAGAGGAGAGAGGAGGGAGAGGAGAGCATGGGACAGGACAGGAGAGGAGAGGAGAAGACAGGGTAGGATAGTCTGACATGTTGAAGAGCTGGCACAGCTGGGGCGGAAGATGAAGACATGTTGCTGACAAGCTGCACGATAACACATCGCCTGTACACAGAGGCTTGCCAGTGTGCCTGCGTGTGCACGTACGCACGCACGCACACACACACACACACACGTACGCAAACACGCACGCAAACACACCCGCACACACTCACAAACGCACACACACACCTGCACACATACTCACGCACGCACGCACACACACACGCAGCTGAACAAACTGCTTTCTGAGAAAACCAGGGCAAAGGGAAAAGGAATTTAAAGTTTCCGCTTTCCTCTTTCGGAGAGCGAGCGAGAGAGAGAGAGAGAGAGAGAGAGAGAGGGTCAGACAGACAGCCAGCCAGACAGCCAGACGGACGGACGGACAGACAGAGGGACTGAGAGCGCCGTTATGAGCACTTATGACATTTAGCAATAATTACTGCATCTCTCCGGTGTAGAATGTCATACCCTTTCTGCAGTCATTAGATCAGGAAGGCAGAAGCCTATTTCTGGGTAAGAGGTATCAGATTTTAATTAAAAGAAAGGGGGAAGAGATACTGCCAGGGTTGTGATATACCCCATGGATTCTCCACCACTTTAAAATCCTGATGCAAAGGTATGGAAAGATGAAGCTGCCATTAATGTTGCTCTGTTCTTAAATATGTTGCTCTCTCTCCCTCTCTCTCTCTCTCCCCCCCTCTCTCTCACACACACTATCTGAGCAAGAACTTTTTAAATCATTAGGGGCGAAGTTTGACTCCATTACGGACAGAGCTGTGATTGTGAATTATTGATAAGGAAGAAGGGAAGGAAGGAAGGGAGGAGGGTTGGGCACTGCACTAAGGTCTTGGGGCTGGGAGGACAGGGACTTCTCCAAGACCCGTGTACAGGCTGCTGTTGGCTCTTCACTGATCACATCTGTAATGGAGTTGGGCTGAGGCCATTTACACCTGATGCCATTAGGGTTTCTGGTCTCTAAATTAAAAAAAAAATCGATTTTATGTATTTTTGGCACTTCTCTGCTTTTGTGTTTGTCTGCGTGTCTGTCGGGAAGTTTATTTCCATTTCTGTGTCTGTCTGTCTTTCTGTTTCGGTATCTCTATAATTGACCTTGAGAGTTAGATAGAAAACAAAAAGTATTCCCGTTAGTTAATGTGAGACTTGGAAATCATCTCCATCATCATCCTAATCGTCATTGTCGTCATCAGCATCATGTTTGTCGTCATTACCATGATTATCATCATCATCTTCGTTGTCATTATCAGCGCTATATAAATTCCTTACATTATTATTATTATTATTATTATTATTATTATTATCACAAACAGCAGCAGCAGCAGTTTTCCAACTCTCTCTCTTTCTTTCTCATTTATTTGCCCGTTTGCAGAAAGGGACATGGATGTGGGACACTCACGGCATGGCGATTGAAGACTGAGGCATCCTCCTCTCTCCACTCGCTGATTCCTCCTGCTCTGATCCAGCTCTCTGCAGGCTGACACACTGACTGTACAGCGGTCAGATGCTCTGTCTTTTTCCTGAAATGGATGCTGAACTTGGTGACATCATCATCATATGAAAGTCGCTTTGCCAATCTTTTTCCGCTTCCAATCTTTTTCTGTTTCCAATCTTTTTTTGTTGCCAATCTTTTTTTGTTGCCCGTTTTTTCTGTTGCCAATCTTTTTCTGTTGCCAATCTTTTTCTGTTGCCAGTTTTTTTTCGTTTGCTAATCTAATCTTTTTCTTTAAAGTTTGTCACAGAGCTGTAGTGTGTGTCTGCGTGAATGTGTGTAAAGACGTGTTCACATTCACCCACGCACCAACAAAAAATTAACGTAACACTACAGCAGAAGTAAGGGGCAGAACAAGGAAATGATTATTTCGTTATCCTTCCTCCAGTTTTCCCCAGTCAGACTGGTTTAACACATTAGATGTCACATTTTCATGATGTCATCTCAGTTCCAGAAAAAAGTAGTTCTTCACTCACCCAACCACACACATGGCTATTAACAACCAACATTAATTGTTTTTTAAAAGTTTTCCCTTTCCTGGCGTGTCCCAAGTTGACAACTGGCTACGGAAGGCCTTGTTCTTCAGTCTTGTCTAGAGGTCCTAGTGAACGGGCAGCGCCCCATCTCGTAGACATTCCGGTAGGTCATTAGACGGCTTCTCCACATCAGCAGAGAGTGCCGCAGTGACACTGCTGGTTCCAAAGTCAAGTGGGTTCACAGCCTTGTCATGGAGATCCTGGTTGGAGAACTGCAATCTGCTTCTCCAAAACAGCTGGAGAAGACGCTGCAACGGGACTCTAGTCAATCAACTCCGTGCATCTGACAAACACCCAGCCCTAGCTCTATGAAGATATGGTTGGAGCTCATCCATGAAGACTTGCAGCACTGAATTTACTCATTGCAGATGTAACACGAGATTCGCAAGAAACACAAAGAGTCATATAAGAAAACAAATACCTATGAGCTATGCAGTAGGGTGTTTCTTGCGACTGCTGTCTCCTCACTGTGCTAGCTTTTTTTTAAAAGAAAAAACTAAAAATCGGCAGAAGAATGATTCAGATCTGTGTCCAAAAGTTACATTGAAAGGTCCTCTTACACCATGCCTCTTACCTCATTGACTAACTGATCTTGGTATTTTGAAAGTGGATAGAACGGGGAGGGAGAGGGGTTGTATCTTTGTCTATTCTTTCTGTTCAGGCCTATTTTGTCTACAGTTTTCTGTGGTGGCCGTCTCTGCTTCCCGAGAACAGATTTTTCACTGCCTCACCAACAGCTGTCAGGAGGTCACTTCAGATGACAGAGATCTCCCACCTTGTCCAGCTTTTTCCGGGATGTTGTGTTAGAATATTGGTTAGCTTTGGAGGAACAGAAAGGAAGAGAAATGGGAACGGAAAATGGACTTGTTCTCCATTCTTATTCCTCTCTCTCACTCTCTCTCTCTCTCTCGCTCTCTCTTACTGACTCTCTCTCTCTCACTCACTCTTTCTTTCTCTTATTCTCTCTCTCTCTCTCTCTCTCTCTCTCTTCTCTCTCTCTTCTCTCTCTCTCTCTCTTATCTCTCTCTCTCTCTCTCTCAAATCTGTATCCACATTGCTTCTTTGCCCTTATCCCCTTCTGTCTAAAGTCTTTCCTGCAGTCATACTTTTCAAGAGCATCTACATCTTTGTCGTTGTGTGTGTGATTATGGTTGTATTTCGCAGTCACTGGTTTGTGATATTCTCATCTGTTTCTTCAGGGTTTCAAAAGATCAGAGAGAGAGAGAGAGAGAGAGAGAGAGGAGAGAGAGAGAGAGAGAGAGAGAGAGAGAGAGAGAGAGAGAGAGAGAGAGAGAGAGAGAGAGAGAGAGAGAGAGACGCTTTGACGCTTTGACCAATTTATTGTCATTGCCCAATGTGGCCTATTGACAAAGGGAGTTATACACGACTTTCTTTTGTAAATACAAATAAATACAAGAAAAATCAAATGATGCATTTAACCTAATGAAAAAAAAAAATGAAAAAAAACCCCTCTATTAACGGATACAACTTTAAGCTCTGACGTAAACTCAGTTTCAAACTGAACACAAAGTAATAACAAGGATAAACAACAGGAACCAATAGGCAATAACTAAAATAATAAAAAGAACATTTTAGAACGTTATATTAGACCACCCAATGCAATTGTATGTGAAATTTTCAATAAATATTCTTGCTGGAGATTACAGCGTAATTATAAATGTTTCTTAAGGTGTGTCACAAAATGCTGGAGTTTACATAATATAAATGTTACTTTAGTTTAGTCACAAATGTTAAGCTAATTGGAACTAAGCTGTGATTGTCGTAATTTCAGAGCCTAATCAGGGTAGAGAGAGAGAGAGACAATGACAATGACAAAGGTTTATTGTGTTAAGCAAATATGCCCATTCACAAGGGGACAGCGGGGTGGGGACTGGGCACAAAATACACATAGAATTGATAACACAATCAATCGTACCCTGCATACAACAACAACAACACAGAATTTGATTGCGTAAAGCTTTCGCCCATTGGAAAGGGATGGGGGTGAGGGAGGGTGGAGATACACTAAACATACAATCCATTGACATTGATCCATTGAGAGAGAGAGAGAGAGAGAGAGAGAGAGAGAGAGAGAGAGAGAGAGAGAGAGAGAGAGAAAGAGAGAGAGAGAGAGAGGAGAGAAGAGAGACAGACAGACAGACAGACAGACAGACAGAAACAGAGACCGAAAAGGAAGGCAGGAACAAGGACAGAGATGCAGAGACAATGAGACATAAAGAAGAGGAAAAACAACACCAAGGAAGCACAAGCAATGTCTGGAATTCAGTGCCTGCAACAAACAAGATCAGACTGCACTCCAGGGACAGCTTGCAGACACAGCAGCGCCCTTACACCAGCAGTTAATGACCCCCCCCTCCCCTCCACTACATCACCTCTTGTTATCAGCCACAGGGGCACTATCGCCATCAGCCCTCAGCCTGGTCAGCCATCACTGCTGTGTGCTGATAGGCTTTGCTGTCATATTGCCCTTCTGGTCACAGAATCTACGTGACATTTATTTAGTATTTGTTTTTTTACTTATTCTTTTGTTTCGAGGATAACAGAATAAGCACTCATGTACTATTTTACATCCAGTCCCCATGTGTATGCAGTTTGTAAATGTTGTCATCTGCTCCCACTGGTGCTCAGTGGCCTACTCTTCAAAAAAGTGGACAGGTTTTAACGTGTGCGTAAGCTGTTCTGTGTGTGTTCGCACACGGGACCTCAGTTTACAGTCTCATCCAAAGTACTTTTGGGGAAAGAGGAGTCAGCCCTGATGTTAAGTCTAGGGGAAAATATCCCCTTGAATGGGATTTGAACCTGGGTCAGCAGATCACGAGCGCAACGCGCAACGCTCTAACCAACCAGGCCATCCTGGATATATAGATAATTTCATATTTAATATACCACTTGGGAATATACTGAGGGTCAACGTCTCTTCAACACAATGGTCAAACGTGAAGGCTCAGACAACACTGATCCATGTTTATAAACATTCTGTCCTATTTTGCACAAGAGGATGAACTGAGGTCATAAAACATTCAGGTTTTTATTGGTCATTGACCCTTGTCGTTGTTGTTCCTGTTATGTTTTGATACCAAAAAGAGGTCACAATAAAGACAACTTCAGTCTTTTCTCTATTCAAATGACGTGCTCTACTTTTTCAGGGAGCATGCACGGGGACAGGGTCAAGGTGTCATGTGTGATATCTTCAGACTAACACAGGGAGCTGGTGAAAGCTGTCAGTATGCCAGTGAAGGAAGGGCGGCGGGCTGAACATGGCCCAGGCCCTCCTGGTTTGGGGAGTGGAGAGGCAGGTGGGTGACTAACACCCTCATCCTTGGCTTTTAGAAAGCAGCAGAAAGCAGACAGACAGCAGCAGAAAGCAGACAGAAAGCAGCAGAAAGCAGACAGACAGCTGGTGGGTGCCGTGATCTCCATATACCACCTGGGCTACACTACACGCTGCTAAGCTTGAAAAGATGGGTAATACTAGAGGTGATAGCACGCACGTAGGCAACGCACGTGTGCATGCAACGCACACGGCACATGTGTGTGCGCACGCATGCACCCTTTCACGAACACGCAAACATACGCACGCCACGCACTCCCACTCACCCCCCCCCCCCCACACCTACACAGATTGGCTTATAACAGAACACCAGCAAACCACAAGCTACCACTATCTCCTCAATTTCTCTTTTAGCAAAAGCTGGAGACCAGAGACCCTGTCACACAGGCTGTAGTCAGCACAGGCCACAGCTGTGTCAGTGACTGATGTCAGTTAAGTACACAGCTGTGGCAGTAACTGATGTCAGTTAAGTACACAGATGTGTCAGTGAATGTCAGTTAAATACACATGCCAATCAACAGCTGTGTCAGTGATTCATGTCAGCTCAAGTACACAGGCCATGGCGTTACGTTGTCATGTTTTCAGCAATGACAAGCCCTTAGCCTAACAACATGCACTTCCATTACTAATGGAGAAACAAATCTCTGAGGTCAAAATGTAACTGCTTACATGGCGAGGCAGCCAACATGAACAGAGTTCTGACTCCTCTCCCACTGAGAGTGCCCTGAGACAAGCACAGGCAGTCCCTCCTTCAGTGTTCACGTGCTGACAATCTCACAGTGACTCTTGGGTGCGATGAGCGAGACAAGCCTGCATGTTCTGGGTGACCCCCAGGGTGTTAAGCTGGGGAACGCCCAAGAAGAAGAAGAAGATACAGGCTGTAGAGAGGAACTGTGCAGATTTTTTGATCAGAAGAACATCAGGTGTTGTTTGGAAGTGGAGGGGAGTGGGGAGAAGATTGAAAAAGGAGGAGGGGGGAATCAGACAAGGATGGAAGGATGCTGAGTTGCTACAGCAGGTGTGTGGGTTGCAGTCTGTTACACAGATTACGCACATAGCAGGTGTGTGGGTTGCAGTCTGTTGCACAGATTACGCACATAGCAGGTGTGTGGGTTGCAGTCTGTTACACAGATTACACACATAGCAGGTGTGTGGGTTGCAGACTGTTGCACAGATTATATACACAGCAGGTGTGTAGGTTGACGTCTGTTGCACAGAGTATATATTCACAGCAGGTGTGTGGGTTGCAGTCTGTTGCACAGATTACTTACACAGCATGTGCAGTTTACAGTGGCATCATACACAGACTGCATAAGGCGCTAATCTGCCGTTATGTACACATGGGCATAGGAAGGGATTCCTGGCGCATGTTTGTCCTGATCTCTTTTTCAGTCTTCCGTTCTCTTTCCGCCTTTCTCTGCTTCTCTCAAAATCCATGCAAGTTGGTGTGTGTGGTGGTGTGTGTGTGTGTGTGTGTGTGTGTGTGTGTGTGTGTGTGTGTGTGTGTGTGTGTGTGTGTGTGTGTGTGTGTGTGTGTGCGTGCGTGCGTGTGTGTGTCTGTGTGTGTGTGCGTGCGTGCGTGCGTGCGTGCGTGCGTGCGTGTGTGTGTGTGTGTGTGTGTGTGTGTGGTTTAGGTGGGCCTCTGAACAAGGTAAAAGCTGTCCATTTCATACATCTATTACTGTCATCCATATCATTCCACTCCTTATTCAATCAGCTCATTCCGCACAAAGAATGTATGTGAAAATAGCCTGGTGGTTAGAGCGTTGTGCTCGTGATCTGACGGCCCGGGTTCGAGCCACCGCAGAGGCGTCCGTTTTAGGAAACTTTATCCTGGAGTTAACATCAGTACCGTCTCCACACCCCAAAAATTCGTTTGGATAAGACCATAAACCGAGGTTCTATGTGTAAACGCTAGCAGAATATCTTGCACGCGCGTTAAAAATCCGCTCCGCCTTTTGGAAGAGTAGGCCATTGTGTGCCAGTATGAATGGATGACAAACACTTTTTTTTAAAGCCACATGCACATAGATGGGTTTTAAAAAAAATCTCATCCAGTCCCCGTGTGTATGCAGTTTTGTCAATTTTGTCATCTGTTTCCACCGGCACACAATGGCCTACTCTTCCGAAAAGCGGAACAGGATTTAACGTGTGCGCAAGATGTTCTGCATGCGTTCGAACACGGGGCCTCGGTTTATAGTCTCATCCGAAGGACTTTGACACTCAGTTCGATTTTTTTGTCAAACTGGGAAGAAAGGGCGAGGCTGGGAATCGAACCCAGAACCTCACGGTTTACTTGTTGGCAGGCGAAGGTCTTAACCCTCCTGCCCCTTCCTTCCCTCCTTGTCGTGGTAGACACTACCCCGCATTCATAGTCAGCTTCCTTCATGGTGCCTACAATGCTTGCGTACGCAAAACCTCACCAGTGTTGAACCTCGTGGCCTACAGCTCAAAAATGTATCCGAAAATGTGTTGCAAAGTGTTGCTTTTTAAAAGTATACTACTCTCTATACTACTTTTTCTTTTCATAGATAATGGATTACACACACACGCGCGTTGTCACATGAGCATGTGCCTGCTTGACCTTTTAATTACAAGCAGTCGCAGCTCTCTACACTTTTTTGTTGTCCAAGTGAGACGGGAGAAAATCACACATAATCCACTTCAATTCCACGTCTTAGAGGAAAGTCGGAAGGCGCAAGATACATGAAAAGAAACAGAGGAGATCGTCTATCGCGGCCTCTGAAATTTTAACAGTGTCACTTTGAGTGCTCATAAATAAACACTTTCTTCTTTTCAGACTCTGAAGTGTGACAGAAACCTTTCTAACACACAATCTCTTAACGACTTTTTCTTTGGATTATAAAAAAAGAACATTAATTGCATTCGTCTGTGTTTGTAGAATATGGGTTTCTTCAAGACTGTGCTATTGTTACAGAGGAACACAATAAATTCTTCAGTTCAAGAGAAAGGATTGATGATAATTATAGATAACTAAAATTGCTCCTCTTCAAAATTGTGAGAACTGATATTGATTTACGTGTCAGTAAATCAATATAAGTTCTCAGTTATCAGTTGCAATTTTGCTACATTTGTCAACAAAAACAAAACTCACCATAAGAATATGATTCAAATCGTGCCTCTGTCACAGTTAAGTCACATCTTCAATAGAATTCGGCAATACATCAGTTCCTTTGTCCAGCTCTGTGAAGTATTTAGAAGTAGTTCTCGACAACACACTCTCCATGACAAAAATTCATCACCCAGACCTGCCAGTCCTGCTACTATCAATCACGGCGCATAAGCGCGATTCGCCAGTATCTGCCCACTGATGCAATATCCAAGTTTGTCACATCTCTTATTATTTCACGTTTGGACTACTGTAATTCTCTTTTGGCTGGTCTACCAGCATCATCCATCCATTCCCTTCAACGCATACAAAACTCTGAAGTTCGACTAGTCCTAAGAAAAAAAAATCTAAACACATCACTCCTCTTCTGCGATCTCTTCACTGGCTGCCTGTCTCACAAAGAGTGAGGTACAAGATCAATACCCTCTGTTCCAAATGTCTCCACAAATCTTCACCCTCTTTTCTCTGTAACTGTCTTCACCTGTACACTCTATCTCGTTACCTTCGTTCAGCCGCTGACACTCTGCGCTTCCGAACTCCAAGATTCAAACAAACCACCGTTGGCTGATGCTCTTTCTCTGTTTATGGTCCATCTACCTGGAATGACCTCCCTCTCTCACTTCGTCAAAAGCCTACATTTGACACTTTCAAATGCAGCCTCAAAACGCACTTCTTTCCTGCCTGAGGTCTTCACTTCATGTCCTCTACTTTTCAACAGCCACCTTTATCTCCCCCACCCTACCTAAATATGCTGTGTGTTTGTTTGTGTGTGTGTGCGCGCACATGTTTTTGTGAGTATGTGCATGCGTGTGTATGAGCATAAATTTGATATATGTTAATTCTAATATTTTGTGGAAGGTTGTATAATATATGTGCAAATGATTTGAATGCAAGTACTTCGATTTGTTTGCTTTACAAGACTCAGCACTATACAAATACCATACATTATTATTATTATTATTATTATTATTATTGTTGTTGTTGTTGTTGTTGTTGTTGTTGTTATTATTATTATTATTATATTATATTATTATTATAACTATAATAATAATATTATTATTAAGGAGTATCTTGTCCAGTATGTTATTAAGTTTTGGATAACCCTGACAGGGCATGGTTACACTGTTGCCTTTTTCAGCTGAAACCATCTTCACATTTACTTACCCATTGATTTCAATTCTTTCATTTCTAGGGTAATAAAGAAGCACTCATGTGCTTTTTACATCCAATTCTCGTGTGCACACGCTTTCATAAATTTTGTCATCTTTCCCACCGGCACACAATGGGCCTACTCTTCTGAAAGGCAAAACAGGTTTAACGTGTGTGCAAGATGTTCTGCGTGCGTTCACAAATAGGACTTCGGTTGCTAGTCTCATCCGGAGGACTTACGAATTTGACGGTGACAAACTAAGCATTTTTAAAGTGTACTTCCAATGGATGATTCCACCACGTAGTACTTGATCCCTTATCACTTCGCAAAGAAAAACAATGTATTTATTTTAGAATACACCTTTCTACACTGATTTCTTTCATGACATTCCTTGCTAGTTGTTTCAAAGCACATGAGTACTTATTCCATTATCCTCGATATTCCATTATCCTCGAAATAAAAGAATAAATAAATAAATAAATAAATGAATAAAATAATAAATAAATAAAGTATGTATTCACACGCTTGTAGTTTCAACCGAAGGACATTGACATTCAGTTCGATTTGATTGTCAAACAAGGAAGAAAAGAAGAGGTTGGGAATTGAACCCAGAACCTCACGGATACCTTGTTGGCAGGCGAACGTCTTAACCATCCTGCCACCCTCCTTCTTCTGAATAGCTTGGTTCTTCAGAAATTTCACTTTTTTGCATCAAAGAGGTAGGTGGAGATAAATCATTTACACTGGAATGAAACACTGATGATTTGATTCTTCTTCTTCGTCAAACACTCAGACCACAACTATTGTTGTCTGCCATATGAGCGAAAAATGCGTTGCACTGCTGTTAAGCGCCTGACAAGTCAGGCCCAGCGCATCCGACTTCGGCATGGGAGGAAAAAAAGGAAGAAAACAGAAGCAAAGAGAGTGAAAGAAAAGAGGGAATTCCTTGCACAGTTTCCAAAAGGTGGGGAAGCTATTTATATTGACAGGCTCCCATGAGGGGATGATGATCTGAGAAACAGAAACATGTAACCATCAAAATATCAAAAGCAAGAAATAATCCAACACAAAGGCACAAAATCATGAAAATTGAAAGTACACACACTACACACACCCCTACCCCCACAAATATATCCCACCCCACACAAACCCAAACCCATTTCCTCCCCTTCCCCTCTCCCACCAATCCTTCTTCACACACCCCACCCCCACACCCTTTTTCCATGTTTGTAGTTTCTTGTTTGTAGTTCTTTCAAAGAATGTTTGTAGTTTCAATCTTCAATCCATATACAAAAATCCCCTGATCAATAGCTAGAGAGACGGTCAGAGATACAACTCCCTTGAAACAACCACACACACACAAAACCCCCGACTCCCAACGTTCTTCTTTGTCACAAGATAAATGGCTGCTGTCAATTTTTCATTGGTTGCACGTGCAGATCTTGCGTCGGCCATACAGGCGATAAAAACTCCGGACATCTCTGTGCTGTGCAGCAGGGAACACCCGAGGGAAGCCATTAGCGTTTTGTGCAAACATTGACAATTGTCGGCCTGATTAGTCATGCATGGCTAGGGGTCTCCCCCCAGTCCCCCCTGATCCCTTGATGGCCGTGTGCTGTGTTTCTTCTGACAGCAAATACAAACAAACACAAAAGAAGTGCCTGGGGCATAAACGGTTAAAGAAAGGAAGGAAGGAAGGAAGGAAGGGTGGAAGAAAAAGAAGAGAAGGGTAACGTGACAGAAATTTAAAATAACAGAAATGGAAAAACGTGTAACAGAAAAGGATACTCTGTGTGTGTAGTCTGTCTGTCTGTCTGTCTATCTATCTATCAGAGATTCTGTCTGTCTGTCATTCTATATGTCTGTCTACCTGTCTATCTATTTATATACCGATCCATCCATCCATCCATCCATCCATCCATCTATCTATTTATCTATCTATCTGTCTGTCTGTCTGTCTGTCTATCTGTCTGTCTGTCTGTCTGTCTATCTATCTATCTATCTATCTATCCATCCATCCATATATCTATTATCTGTCTATCTATCTGTCTGTCTGTCTGTCTGTCTGTCTATCTGTGTATCTAATAGTCAGTCAGTCTGTCTGTCTGTCTGTCTATCTAATAGTCAGTCAGTCTGTTTGTCTATCTGTCTGTCTATCCACCTCTCAGTCAAGTTACTAAAATGCGTAATTAATCTGTACTGGTTGCAAAGTAGAGTTTAAGAAACACCAGCTATTGACTGATTGATTGTTGAGAATAGAAAAACACAAGACAAACAAAAGATACGGGGTGAAGAATGAGAGAGAGGGGGAGAGGGGGAGAGAGGGGAGAGAGAGAGAGAGAGAGAGAGAGAGAGAGAGAGAGAGGAGAGAGAGAGAGAGAGAGAGAGAGAGAGAGAGAGAGAGAGAGAGATTTACAACCTTAGAGACTACATGCAGAGATACCAGGCCGAAATCTCTATGTCATAGCTCAGTTCAGAATAGTGTTCTGGTCAGAATCCTTTGTGGAAAATCATGTGCAGTTTTGAAATGCAAATAAGAATGTGCGAGCGGTTGGCAGGTTTATGTCATTTTGCTAACGCTGATAATATTCATCCCTTGGGAAATGTCAGATAGCATAATTATTAAAGCAGAATCCATGACAGAACAATTTCTTGTGGAGATATTACTAGTTTACGTAAACAATCTCTCTCTCCCTCTCTGTCCGTTTGTCTGTCTGTCTGTCTGTCTGTGTGTGTGTCTGTCATGATGTTATCCGTGAGATAAGGGTGGGGACTGTATGAAAAAATGTACAGGAATGTTTATTCATTATCATCAAAATAAAAGAATTTGATCTTTCTTTCACACACACACACACACACACACACACACACACACACACACACACACACACACACACACACACACACACACACACACACACACACGTGTTCATGGAACTCGTGTTGGAATAGACTGTGAGAAGAAAAGATCAGAAAACACACACACACACACACACAAAGAACGGGGAAGACGAAGATGCAAAGAGACAGGGAGCCAGCAGAAGATAAGATGAAAGCTAAACATCCACTATGATTTATAGCTTTTCTAATTAACTTTCAACAAGAAAAGAGAAAAAAGGAAGACTGCAAAAGAGGGAGAGAGAGATAGAGAGAGAGACAGAGACAGAGAGAGAGAGACAGAGACAGTGACAGAGAGAGAGAAAGAGAGAGAGAGAGAAAGAGAGAAGAGAGAGAGAGAGAGAAGAGAGAGAGAGAGAGAGAGAGAGAGAGAGAGAGAGAGAGAGAGAGAGAGAGAGAGAGAGAGGAGAGAGAGAGAGAGAGAGACTGGACTACATAGAAAATATGACAAAAAGGAGGCAGGAAAACTTCTGCTAGAATGACAAGGATTGTGTATGCTTTCTTCTTCTTCTTCCTATTCTTCTCCTCCTCCTCATCCTTCTTCTTCCTCCTCCTCCTCCCCCTCCCTCCTTCTTCTTGTTTCTGTCTGTCTGCCTGTCTGCCTGTCTGCCTGCCTGCCTGTCTGTCTGTCTCTCGATAGTGCGTATGTGTGTGTGCGTGTGCGTGCGTGCGTGCGTGCCTGTGTGTGTGTGTGTGTGTGCGTGTGTGTAGCACAGGGAAGGCTTTGTCCTAATGCCCATGCACTCTCCAGACACTGCCTATTCCAGAGATGCTGATCCTGACCTGTGTGACAACAGGCCCGGGGTCTGCAGAGGCTGTCCGTATGCAAAGGAGGACCTCAGCAATCGTGATGACGTTATGGCAGATTTCTTCTATAGCAGGCGTTGCTGTGCTGCTGTGTTGTGCAGTGTTGTGCTGTGAAGTGTTGTGCTGTTCCGTGCCGTGCCGTGCCGTGCTGTGCCGTGCCGTGCTGTGCCGTGCCGTGCTGTGCCGTGCCGTGCTGTGCTGTGTGGTGCTGTGCTGTACGGTGCTGTGCTGTGTTGGACTGTCCCAGATGTCTTCAGAACTCTTCGTCTCTCTTCAGAAAGAGCAGTGGCATCTTGCGCACAGGAACAACACAAGCTCAGAACAACACTATTAAACACCACAAAGATGACCAAGCAGCAGTGCAGGGCCCCTCCGGATGGTGGCCCCACGGCAGCCTGACATTAATGGGATTCCTGTGAACTTCAATCTCGCGGATGCGATATGATGACAAATCTGGGTGTGGCTGAGGCGGAGAGATTGAAATAGGAGGCGTGAAAACGGGAGGACCAGAATGTCACAGAAGATGAGGCAGGAAAAAGGAAGGGGTAAAAAACTCCATAAAATAAAAGCTAATGGAAACCAGAAGCAAACCCTTACAGGCACCCAGTGTAAATTGTCTTAGCCACATTCCCTAGTCAGATGTGATCAGTGAAGAGCCAACAGCAGCCTGTACACATGTCTTGGAGAAGTCCCTGTCCTCCCAGCCCCAAGACCTTAGTGCAGTGCCCAACCCTCCTCCCTTCCTTCCTCCTTCCTTATCAATAATTCAGCAAACAAGGCCTCTCCATAATGGTGTCAAGCTTCGCCCCTAATAGTTTTAAAGGCTTTGCTCAACGTAGGAGAGAGAAGACAGGAACACACACACACACACACACACACACACACACACACACACACACACACACACACACACACACACACACACACACCGAAGATGGAGAGAGAGACGAGAGAGAGAGAGAAGAGAGAGAGAGAGAGAGAGAGAGAGAGAGAGAGAGAGAGAGAGAGAGAGAGAGAGAGAGAAGAGAGAGAGAGAGAGAGAAGAGAAGAGGAAGAGAAGAGGCAGAGACAGAGAGGAAGACAGACAGGCAGACGAGACAGACAGACAGACAAACAGACGGACAGAAACAAAGAGAAAAGGCTTAAAAAAATATCTAGAGAGTGTTTCACAATCCACCAACTCAAAAGCACCCAAATCATTATCTCATTTAAAAGACTAAGCAGGGCTGTCACCTCGTCAACTTTTAAATCTCAGATTAAAATTGTGCAGCTATATCCAGATTAAAACAGGGTATAAAACCAACTCTGCTGTCGTTCCTTGTATCAACATTCCTTGTGCCCTGGCCAACCATGAGTCAACCCAGGACGGTCACTACGTGGGAAAAACCACATCAATCACACATGAAATGAGATAACACCAAAACCAGGTTCCTTAAAACAACCTTGCTCTTAGTGACCAACTATAGCACTTTCACTCATACCAGACAGAAAGAGCCAGATTCTCTCAGGAAGTTAAAAATGGTGTCTGGTGGAACATCACGAAAAAGGATCTTCAGGATCTCTGCAGTAAAATGCCTGTGCCTAATATCCTGGACATTTGGACACTCCAGAAGCCGATGCTAAAGGAAGCAACAAACACTGGACACCTAATGAACCTGTCTCTCTCCCCTCTCTCTGTGGACAGCACTCTCTGCATGGTGCTGGATCAGCTGCTCTCTCTTCACAGGCAATAGCGCCAGGCGGAGCTGAAGCAATTAGACATTTTTTCTTCTTTTGAAATAACCTTGTAACATCTGGATGATTCAGTGAGGAACCCCCTGCCTTTTCTCAGGCAATCACTTTGCTCTGGAAGCGGAGTGGGTGGTCTTTGACAGTTGGATTCTGCTGGGGCTGTGAAGAAAGAATGGACGGGGGGGACAGTCTTGGGCGCCGGGCAGGATAGCCTAGTGGTTAGAGCTTTGCGCTCGCGATTTGACAGCCTGGGATGGAGCACGGGTTCAAACTCCACCAAGACGCTTGTTGAGGGGATTTTCCTCTGGAGTTAACACCAGTACCCACTCCCTCCCCCGAAATGTCCTTCAGATAAGACTATAAACCAGGCCCCGTGTGCAAACGCGCGCAGAACATCTTGCGCACACGTTAAAACCCTGTTCTGCGTTTCGGAAGAGTATGCTATCCGTGCCGGCAATAACCGTATGACAAGAAATACATTTAAAAATGACACAAACAATTGCAGGGACATTGGTGTTGTCATCAGCCATCATCACCAAAGTCGGACTGCAACTTCCCTAATGGTGGGCAAAAACGGTCGACACAATACAACATACAGAGCGGGATAGCTCAGTGGTCAGAGCACTCGCTTTCCCCAACCTAAGGTTAAGCAGCATCGAGCGTGGTTACCACTTGGATGGGTGACCTTTTGCGCGCCTTGGCTTCAGTACAGTCCCCCAGTTCACCCAGCTGTAAATGGGTACCTGCCCTCTTTAGGGTCAAGGAAGGTAAAGCAGCGAGGGAGAGGAGATGGGCGTCGCCCTCAATATGCTGGCCCCTAGAGAAGTGAGGTCTCTGACGCCTCGCTCCCCTACGACCTCATAGGTTATGGGACACCTTTACTTTTACACAACACTATTGGTCAACATGGGAGCTCTAGCCAAGGAACAAAACAACAACAACAACAACAAAACCAGACTCTCCACTCTTCCTCCCATGTCCAAAACCTGAGGGATAGAACTCTTGTAGCTTGAATGCTGTGAACTTCCTTGTTTCCAGTCGCAACTGACTGCTGTGCAGATGAATCTGCCCTTGCTGTCTGAAGGAGATGGCTGTAGTCATTCTGAACGGGGCCATTTTCTCTCCGTCATCTCCAGTTGTATTGTGCGTCGTATGCATTTCTCATTGTCCTGTTCTGTGTTGTTATTTTTCCCAATGCCTTGTGCTCTGTTACGTGTTTGCATTTTTGTGTGTGGCGGTTTATTCAGGAACATGTATTTCGCTAGACTGATAGCAAGGCAAAACAAAACAACATAACACAAAGTTATATATAATTATATTCACTGAGAATCAAACACGTCGTCTTTTGTGTCTTATTTGACAGAGAGAGAGAGAGAGAGAGAGAGAGAGAGAGAGAGAGAGAGAGAGAGAGAGAGAGAGAGAGAGAGAGAGAGAGAGAGAGAGAGAGAGACATACAGATACACACACAGACGCAGACAGATATAGAGACAGACATACACAAAGACAGATAGACACATAGGCACACAGATTAACAGAACTTCTCTCCCACGAGATAAAAAGTTGTCTTGATTCTAAAGTCTTAAGTTTTGAGGTAGAGACAAACCTTAAGACGGAAAGACCAGACAGGAAACAGAGACACACAGAGAGATTGAGACATAGATGAACAGACAGAGAGGCAGAGATAAGTAATCTGAGAAACAGACATAACATGCACCCCCAAACACAATACAAAAAAAAAAAATATAATAAAAGAAGAAGAAGAAGAAGAAGAAGAAGAAGAAGAAGAAGAAGAGAAGAAGAAGAAGAAGAAGAAGAAGAAGAAGAATGTATGGAATTTATATAGCGCTGAATCTTGTAAAGCAACAAATCAAAGCGCTCAGATTTTATTTCATACCACTTTAAGTCACGGCAGATTTCTCCCCGTGAAATTCGGGCTGCTCTCCCCGGGGAGAGCGGGAGAACGCGTCGCCACTTAGCGCTGCGCCACCCTTTCACCCTTTTTTTTTTTCTGCAGCTGTATTTGTTTCCCTATCAGAGTGGCTTTTTTCTAAGAATTTTGCCAGGGACAACTCTCTTGTTGCCGTGGGTTTTTTTACGTGCGCTAAATAATTACGTGTAACACACGGGACCTCGGTTTATCGTCTCATCCGAAAGACTAGCGCCCAGACCACCACTCATGGTCTAATGGATGGGGGAAAAATTTCCGGTCCAAACGGGGTACGAACCGCCGCACACTTCAGACCCGGACTTTTCGCTTTCTAGACAGGCGCGTTACCTCTAGACCACCGATCCACCACCAGAAGAAGAAGAAGAAGAAGGAGGAGGAGGAGGAGAGGAGCAGAAGAAGAAGAAGACAACAAGAACAACAACAACACACACACAACCAGCTGCATAAAACGGAAGCTGTTACACACAAGGAGCAAAGCCCCTAATGGCAGCAGGTGTAAATGGCCTCAGCCCAACTCCATTACAGATGTGATCAGTGAAGAGCCAACAGCAGCCTGTACACGGGTCTTGGAGAAGTCCCTGTCCTCCCAGCCCCAAGACCTTAGTGCAGTGCCCAACCCTCCTCCCTTCCTTCCTTCCTTCCCTCCCTTCTTCCTTATCAATTATTCACCATCACGGCTCTGTCCGTAATGGAGTCAAACTTCGCCCC
>CM054145.1:10947090-10949590 GCA_028751875.1 Rapana venosa
AGGTGGTAAAGCAGGGTGGCTGTATGGGCGGGGGAGGGGAGGGACAGGGTCTGCAAACGATGAGGCAGCAGATGCAGTTAAAAGCCGCTGTAATGCGCACATTGCAAGACACCAACACAGATTGCAAGACACCAACACACATTGCAAGACACCAACACACATTGCAAGACACCAACACACATTGCAATACACCAACACACATTGCAAGACACCAACACACATTGCAACAACACACATTGCAAGACACCAACACACACACACATTGCAAGACACCAACACACATTGCAACAACACACATTGCAAGACACCAACACACACACACATTGCAAGACACCAACACACATTGCAAGACACCAACACACATTGCAAGACACCAACACACATTGCAAGACAACAACACACATTGCAAGACACCAACACACACACACACATTGCAAGACACCAACACACATTGCAAGACACCAACACACATTGCAAGACACCAACACACATTGCAAGACACCAACACACATTGCAAGACACCAACACACATTGCAAGACACCAACAACACACACACATTGCAAGACACCAACACACATTGCAACAACACACATTGCAAGACACCAACACACACACACATTGCAAGACACCAACACACATTGCAAGACACCAACACACATTGCAAGACACCAACACACATTGCAAGACAACAACACACATTGCAAGACTCCAACACACACACACATTGCAAGACACCAACACACACTGCAAGACACCAACACACATTGCAAGACACCAACACACATTGCAAGACACCAACACACATTGCACCAACACACATTGCACCAACACACATTGCAAGACACCAACACACATTGCAAGACACCAACACACATTGCACCAACACACATTGCAAGACACCAACACACATTGCAAGACACCAACACACATTGCAAGACACCAACACACATTGCAAGACACCAACACACATTGCAAGACACCAACACACATTGCAAGACACCAACACACATTGCAAGACACCAACACACATTGCAAGACACCAACACACATTGCAAGACACCAACACACATTGCAAGACACCAACACACATTGCAAGACACCAACACATATAGCAAGGCACCAACACACATTGCAAGACACCAACACGTATTGGAAGACGCCAACACACATTGCAACACCGCAATCATGCAGACCAATGCCAGAAAGCATGGTTGATGCTCTGTGACTGCAGTATCTGTCTGCTTCTTGCTTTTTTTTGTAACTGTCTGTCTCTCTGTCTGCCACATTGTTTCCATGTTTGTCTGACTTTCCCACTTGTCTGCTTGTCTTTTTGTCTGTCTCTTTCTTTTCCACGTAGGCAAATGAGAAACAGAGACACAAACGCAGACAGACAGACAAACAGACGGACAGACAGACAGGAATACAGACAGGCATACAGATAGATAGACAGACAGGACATCACAAGGACACACACACGTTTGACCTTTTCTTTACTCACTGAAAAATGATTCTAACTTCACTTTTTGTAGAGAACACTGAGGGGAGAAAATCCTGCGTAATCCACATAAAATCCACATCTTAGATGACCTTCCGAGAAAAACCTAACTAACGCTAAAAGAAAAAACCCAACCTTCCTCTGATTCAGCCTCTGAAACCTTATTGATGTCTCCTTGCAGGTCCTTAAATAACGACTTTGGTCAGGTGAGAATCGATTAGAAACAAGCAATGTTCTCTACAAGAAAAAAGGTGGAATAAAAATCCCTTTGATGGGACTTCGTTGGATTATCAGAAGGGGATTAGATGCTTACAGCTGTAGTCGCTGACTTGGTTTCACAAATATAATTATGCTGTAGAGGGAAAGAAATAACAAACAATGGAATGATAGACTGCATGGACTTGCTTCTGTTGTTGAGGACTAGTGCATTTGGTCCTAAGTACAGTCGTAATCTCCTCCGTACACTCAGAACACATTTTTCAAACTGTTTTAATCCTTTTTTTTACACTGCACAGTTATACAGATACAAAACATATAAACAGTTTTGGCCAGAAGAAGAAGAAGGAGGAGGAGGAGGAGGAGGAGGAGGAGAAGAAGAAGAAGAAGATGATGATGACGAGAGAGAGATAGAGCATGTCAGGTAGGCAGACAGCCTGACAGAGACAGAGAGAAAGACAGACAGCCTGGCAGGCAAACAGACAGACCGAGAGGTCCAAAATGGGCACTGAGCTCAATACAGGCATGCCATGTATGGGTTGCTATACATTCTGTGTACCAAAACAAAATCAGGTTTGTCTGTGTTTTTACACACTTCGTACCAATGTCTTTTTTTAACAGAAGGCCTCCACTGGAAGGACCTTAAACAACAGAACGCATTTACTTCCCTTTGTGGCCATTGCAGTTGTTAATACTTCTTCCAGTTAGGGATTATCTGTGACCCTAGTTTAAGAGGGCACAGTTGATGTGTTAAGAAATTCGGGGTTTTAATCTGAAGCTTTGTTCAG
>CM054145.1:10957090-10959590 GCA_028751875.1 Rapana venosa
GTACAGTTCCCCAGTTCACCCAGCTGTAAATGGATACCTGCCCTCTTTAGGGTCAGGGAAGGTAAAGCAGCGAGGGAGAGAAAATGGATGCCACCCTCAATATGCTGGGCCCTGGAGAAGCTGAGGTCTCTGATGCCTCGCTCTCCTATGACCACATAGGTTATGGGAACACCTTTACCTTACCTTTTACCTTTATAATTATAAAAAGAGCATCCCATCTCATTTTGCTGACAGTAACGTCAACCCCAAATTTCCATCTGTGTCCATCTGAAAATCCTCTAAAGGGAGGTGGACAATTTACATTGCTGTTTTTCCTACCCTCTTTTCTTTCTTTTTTCTTTTCTTTTTCCTGTCTAATCCTTTGTACCTCTCTCGCCCTCCCTCTCCCTCTTTTCCTCAGATGAGTGAAGACTTTAGATCATAAGGGTGAAGTTTGACTCCATTATGGAGAGAGGTGTGATGGTGAATTATTGAGGAGGAAGGAAGGAAGGAGGGAAGGAAGGAGGGAAGGAAGGAAGGAAGGAGGGTTGGGCACTGCACTAAGGTCTTGGGGCTGGGAGGACAGGGACTTCTCCAAGACCCGTGTACAGGCTGCTGTTGGCTCTTCACTGATTACATCTGACTAGGGAATTCAGCTGAAGTGATTCACACCGTGAGCTTGTAGGGTTTGTTGCTGGTCTTTAGTACTTTGATGTTATTGTTGTTGTTATCATCATTATCATCTTTTTTAACTTTTCTGTTTTAGCGTCGATCTGTTGGCTGAATTGTTTGCCTCTAAACTGTATGCCTGTCAGGTGCACATGAATGCAAACATCAAACACTATTCTGCAGAGTAACTAAAAAACCGAAACACAAACTTGGGCAGTTCTCAAAAGGTAGGAGGGACGAGCAATTTTACTTCTTGACTGATTGTTAGATCTGTCAGTTCGTGTCGTAAGTGTTACTGGGAAAAAATAACCAGCAGTTCTAAAGAGTATCAAAATGGAAACACAGGGTGAGGGTAGTATCAAAATGGAAACAGAGGCACAGCGAGCAAATTCAACATCACTCAGTCAAGAAAACTAAACTTAGCGCGAGCCTTTCATTTACCTTGTCCTAAGTGTGGTCAGTTCCTGCTATAATCAGCACCAGCTGGGTTGGAATGGGATGGATAGCAGCTGAGAGTAACTGAAAGTGGGGGAAACTGACAGCTGTGGAGGGTGTGGTAGTATCAAAATGGAAACAGAGGGTGATGGTAGTATCAAAATGGAAACAGAGGGTGTGGTAGTATCAAAATGGAAACAGAGGGGGTGGTAGTATCAAAATGGAAACAGAGGGTGATGGTAATATCAAAATGAAAACAGAGGGGGTGGTAGTATCAAAATGGAAACAGAGGGTGGTGGTAGTATCAAAATGGAAACAGAGGGTGATAGTAGTATCAAAATGAAAACAGAGGGGGTGGTAGTATCAAAATGGAAACAAGGTGTGTGGTAGTATCAAAATGGAAACAGAGGGGTGGTAGTATCAAATGGAAACAGAGGGTGGTTGGTAGTATCAAAATGGAAACAGAGGGTGTGGTAGTATCAAAATGGAAACAGGGGGTGTAGTATCAAAATGGACAGGGTTATATCAAAATGGAAACAGAGGGTGTGTAGTATCAAAATGGAAACAGAGGGTGGTGGTAGTATCAAAATGGAAACAGAGGGTGTGGTAGTATCAAAATGGAAACAGAGGGGTGGTAGTATCAAAATGGAAACAGAGGGGGGTGGTAGTATCAAAATGGAAACAGAGGGGTGGTAGTATCAAAATGGAAACAGGGTGGTGGTAGTATCAAATGGAAACAGAGGGGTGGTAGTATCAATGGAAACAGAGGGTGTGTAGTATCAAAATGGAAACAGAGGGGTGGTAGTATCAAAATGGAAACAGGGGGTGGTAGTATCAAAATGGAAACAGAGGGGGTGGTAGTATCAAATGGAAACAGAGGGTGGTGTATATCAAAATGGAAACAGAGGGGATGGTAGTATCAAAATGGAAACAGAGGGTGGTGGTAGTCAAGACGTGTATCATGACAGAGTGGGTCTGATCGTGAGTTCAACATTGGAAGAGGCGTATCAGTAGTCATGGGGGTATCTGCGTAGTTCAATGGATACAGAGGGTGGATGCATCTCAAAATGTGAACAGAGGTGCTGTCTCATGACAGGTGCATCAGCTATTTCTATGCTACGGTCCTCTCATCTCTTTCTCTCTCTCTCTCTATTTCTCTCACTCTCTCTCTCTTCTCTCTCTCTCTCTTCTCACTCTTCTCTCCTCATCTCCTCTTCTCTCTCTCCTCCTTCATCTTCCCTCATCTCTCTCTCTCTTTCTCTCATCTCTCTCTTCTTCTCTTTCTCCTCTCTCTCTTCTCTTCTCTCTCTCTTCTCTCTCTCTCTCTCTCTCTCCTCTCTCTCTCTCTCTCTCTTTCTCTCTCTCTCTCTCTCTCTCTCTCTCTCTCTCTCTCTCTCTCTCTCTCTCTCTCTCTCTC
>CM054145.1:10962090-10977090 GCA_028751875.1 Rapana venosa
GAGAAGGAAGAGAAGGAGAAGAATGATACTACTACTACTACTACTACTACTACTACTACTACTACTACTACTACTACTACTACTACTACTACTACTACTACTACTACTACTACTACTACTACTACTCTACTACTTCTACAACCACCACCACCACCACCACCACTACCACTACTACTACTACTATTATTACTACTATTAATAATGATATTGATAACAATGATGATTATCGAATAATAATAATAGTATTGGTAGTAGTAGTAGTAATAATAACAATAATAACAACAACAGCAACAACAACAACAACAACAACAACAACAACAACAACAACAGCAGCAGCAGCAGCAGCAGCAGCGAAAGCAATATCACTTAGTGATAGTTTCTTGAGATGCTGATTTGGAACCAACTTAGCGCAACATTCTACACAGGACAGAAACATTGAAACCACAATGGTCGCAATATTTATGTCCTCTGAACTTTCACAGGAACCAGTCAACTCAGAGAATAAAGTTAGTTATGCGGATTTTTAGTTGGCACCATTTCCATACAGATGCTGGTAGGGGGGGGGGGGGGGGGGGGGGGGGGGGGGGGGGAGGGGGAGGGGGTGGTCCATTTTTGTTATTTCTGGAATAAACATGTCAAAGTCTGCTTCAATTCACACGAAAGTCAACTGACCCTCTATGATTTTCTTTCCAAATTGCTCGAGTGATGCTGGTGCTCGTACCTCAGCTTAGCAGCCTGGAGGTCACTCCACCAGGATGTGCCAGCCTGCCTGCCTGCCTGTGATCTGCTGACCCGAGTTCGAATGTCGTTCCAGAGGATTTTTCCCCTGGAGATAACGTCAGTGCTGACTCCGCTCTCCTCAAAAGTCCTTCGGATGAGACTATAAACAGAGGTCCCGTGTGCGAACGCACGCAGAACACCTTGCGCACACGTTAAAACCCGTTCCGCTTTTCGGAAGAGTAGGCCATTGTGTGCCATGGGAACAAATTACAAAAACCGCATATACTCGGGCACTGGATATATAAAAGCACATGAGTGCTTATTCCATTATCCTCGATATAGAATAATAAAAAATAAATAAATAAATAAATAAACCCCTCCTGGTAATCACGGTGAGAAAGTGCAACGTGAGACCAGTGTCTGTTTGTATCTTCTAGAACAGCATAGTAACGTTGTGAAAACTGCCAGACTGACAGTGAAGGAACGAGTGGATGAACAGGGCAGTCTTTACACACCCCGAGTACTGTGTACTGGTTGAAGCGTGCCTGTAACCCACACCTAGTTCATTAAGCCACAGAGACTAGTTCAGAAAAGAGCAGTCAGGCACTGTCAGTGCTACCTGCCACCAGGGCAAGACCACACATGAAGCCATTTCTCCCAAAGCATGACATTTTCTTATAGGTGGTGGGCATTAATATTCTATCTATCTATCTATCTGTCCCGTAGTCTGACGACCGTGGGGGCACCCTCAAAGACTCAACCACCAGTTCCCTCCATTCCTCTCTCTGTTCTGCCTTTCTCAGGGTTTTGTTGAGTTCTAGGCCTGTCCATTCGCTGATGTTATCCTCCCAGCTCTTCCTTGGTCTGCCTCTTCTTCTTCCTCCTTGGACAGTGCCTTGCAAAACTGTCTTTGTAATTCCTTGGGATCTTGTGACATGCCCATACCATTTAAGTTTACGCTTTTTCACGATCGTTAGAAGGTTCTCATAGGGTCCAATGGTTTGCTGGATTCTGTTATGCACGCTTTCGTTGCTTATAGTGGTCTTTGTAGGAGATGCCAAGGAGTCTCCGAAAGCATCTCATCTCCACTGCCTGTACTCTTCTCTCCAAATCTGCAGTCAGGGTCCATGATTCACAGGCATACAGAAATATGGATATGACAAGGGAGCGCATTAGTCTGATCTTGGAGATAAGTGAGATATTCTTATCTCTCCAGATGGTGTTTAGTTTTGACAAAGCTGTTATTGTCTGTGCAGTCCTGCATACTACTTCTGGCTTGGATCCTGGTCTGATACAATGGCTCCCATGGTACTTGAAGCTTTGAACTGTTTCCAGCTTCTGGTCATTAACCCTGATATCAGTGCTAATGCCGTTGGTGTTATTAGTCATCAGTTTGGTCTTCTCTGCACTGATTTCCATGCCGTATGTTTTGGAGGCCTTATCCAAGTGTTCTGTTAGGCTGCAAGCTCTTTTTCTGATCCTGCTATTCCATCAATGTCATCTGCGAAGCGGAGGTTTGTGATCGTTCTGCCACCAATGCTGACTGATCCTTCATGATGTTCCAGTGCATCAGCCATGATTCTCTCAAGGAAGATGTTGAAAAGAGTGGGTGAGAGTAGACAGCCCTGCCTTACTCCAACTGTTGTTCGAAACCATTCTCCAATGTTGTTGTTGTAGTACACTGCACTGGTGGCCTCGCTGTACAGCTGTTTGATGACTCTGATCAGGTTTGCATTGATGCTGTACAAATTCATGGTTGCCCACAAAGTGCATGCCACACCCTGTCAAATGCCTTCTTAAAATCGATAAATACGTGGTAAAGGTCTTGTTGATGTTGAAGGTACCGCTCACATAGTATTCTGAGGTTGAATATCTGTTCTGTTGTGCTGCGCCCTGCTCTGAAACCTGCTTGTTCCTCAGCAATGATGGTCTCTGCTTGTGCCTTTCAGTCTATTCAATATTATCTGCAGCATGACTTGCTTGGGTGACATATGAGGCTGATTGTGCGGTAATTATGGCATTGTTGTAGATTCCTTTCTTGGGGAGGGTGATGATGAGTGACTGTGTCCATGGTGTTGGCCATTTTCCTGTCTGCCAGATCTTGTTGCAGATTCTTAGTAGGGCGCTGATCATGGCTTCCCCTCCAGCTTGGACCAACTCAGCTGGAATGTTGTCAGCCCCTGCTAACTTCCCCTTTTTCAGCGATCTGACTGCTGTTTCCACTTCTTCTCGGAGGATAGGGTGACTGTCTGTGTCTTTGCTTTCGGGTACATTAAGGACTTCTGGATCTCCTGCGGTTCTATAGTTATACAGGTCGGAGCAGTATTCTGTCCATCTGTTCAGAATATCCTGGTCGTCAGTGAGACACTTCCCATTTTTGTCTTGGATTGTTAAACCTTTTCTCTGTTTTCGTGCTAGTCAGGTCTTTCACCAGCTGATATGCTTTCTTGCTATTGTTTTTCTTGATGTTCTCTTCAATGTCTTGGCACTGTTCACCGATCCATTTCTCTTTTGCCTCCGTCATGGACTTCCTGATTCTTTTGTTGACTGCCCTATATTGTTCTGCTCTTTCTTTTGTTTCATTTTTCTTTTTCTTCAACTCTCTACGCTTGTCGCATTAATATTCACCAACCTGAAATTCCCATACGTGTGCGCTCACAAAGACATGAAATTATTCAAACAGGCAGGCATGTAAAACTGAATAACACACACAGAGTTTCCATTATCCTTGAAATAAAAGAATACAAAGAAAAGAAATAAAAGAATAATAAGATAAAGAACCACACACACACACACACACTAATGCATACAACAAGAGTACAAACAAAGTACAGGTGACCCCTGTCTTCAGATTTACTCTTAGAACATCATGCCCCTCATAACAGCACCGCTGCTTCTTACCCCTGCAGCCAACAGGGAGTGTGATGTGGAGATGTGAAACTGCCACACTTGGTACCTCAAGTAGTGGTTGGTAGAGGAGGAGTGAGGTGGGGGAAGGCTCCGGCAGTTTGTGGGGAGGGGGGTGACCAGGGAAGTGAACAAGAACAGGATGAGATGCGGAGTTGGAAAAGCAGGTGTCTGCTTGGATTGGAATCTGCTGGGGTAGATTAGACAGCAGCTGCAGTTTATGTTGGCCTCATAATTCTGCAGATGGTATTAGGCACTGTACTGATGTTTGATTATTTATTTATACCACTAATGTATATCTGTTGTAATGTTTGCTGTTGTTAATCTGTTAACTACGAAAAAACTACCATCATGATCAAGGTCTGTTCTCTCCTTCCGTTTCTCATCATCATCACTCAGGCTTTCTCTGGTCTTTTCTGCTTCCTCTCCCCTTGTTCTGTCTATTTGTCTGTGCATGTCTGTCTCTAAACTTTGTTAAGTGAGTTAGTAGTGTGGTCTGTTGTGGCTGCTGCCTATTTGAATTACCTCCCTGCAGTTGTGGATTTTACGTAAGGGTTGATAGCTTACAGCTAGACCACAGTGAGTGAGAGAGTGTGTTCGCGCTCATTAGCTTGCTTTTACTTGCAAAATGGGCTTCCCATGATGTTTTGTTGTCAAGTATTTGTCAATATATCGTACCAATCGGTGCATTATTTCTCAATGCTGGAATGGATCTCAGATGTCAATACCGTTTTATTCATTAAATGATCAATTGTGTTCACTTTATAAAGTATTGCTTACTATATAAGGTTACAACCGCCTTAAGTAATAACTTGTAAAAAGCTTGCCTAAAAGAATCAAAACAAACCAATAAAAAATTCAACACCCCACCCACACTTAAAGATATTCTATATGAAATTTATTTTGCTTTTTAACATAAAATACTTTCACTAAGTGGACATTTTTCTTGCCCTATCTCTACACAAACTTCAGTTACATGGCACAGTCTCACAATACAGATGTAACCTCTAAGAAAAGGCTGTAGAAGTTCTACAGTTCACAGTGTAGTTGATATATGCAACGGTCGGTTTTCAACTACCACAAAACGGAGCGCCGCACAGTTTGCAGGTGTGTCCCAAAATAGCAACACACGTCGCTCTGATCGCATGGGAGGTAATCTAATTACCGCCCCGTCACAGGAATTTGATGATAGCATTGGACACAGAAAATGTCTAATCCTCTGCGGAATGTTGGAGACAAATGCACACGTCAATGGACAAAGCAGCTACCTACATTAACGTCAGTTGTCTGATGGCTTGTTTGAACTGGTACCTGATCAACAACAGCCGGGAGATAATTCCACCATCTGTTACAGACAATAGCAAGGTAGCTAACAGTATTAGCTGGTTAAACAGAGGGAGAGAGAGAGTGAGGGAGAGAGAGAGAGAGAGAGAGAGAGAGAGAGAGAGAGAGAGAGAGAGAGAGAGAGAGAGAGAGAGGGAGAGAGAGAAAGAGAGAGAGAGAGGCTGGCAAAACTATACAGACAGCTACAGATACAAACACACAGACACACACACAAAAACACACACACCACCACACACACACACACACTGCTCCGAAAGTGTGAACCTAGTTGACCTTTTTCCTTCACAGTCAGTGAATTCAACAACAGTTATTGTTCAAATGGAAAGAGAAAGTCCTGTCAAAACCTTTCCACTTCTGCATCCCAATAAAACATCACAGACAGAAAGAAATGTCACCAACAGAAAGGAGAAAGCTCTTGACTTGGTTAACATATTTTCATTGATGTGTCATTCTTTGTCCAGGAGTAACGGGCTTGGGTCCTTTCAGAATCGATTAGATGAAATGAACTTTCTTTGAACAATCATTTCCTAGAGATTTGCTTGGATTGCTAGAAGGAAATGAAGCGTGTGTGGCTGTATTCACTGACTAGCTTTCCTGTACGGCATGGGGCAGAGGAACAAAGAAGACTGCAAGGAAAAGAGGTTGTTGTTGTATTAATGCAATTATAATCTCATTACTGCCTTCAACAAATTACAACAGATTTTAATTCATATTGTGCCCAGTGAGTTCACGCCAAACATTCACCATGGATCTATTCAGGTGAGTGGTTAGGGCCTCTTTGTATCCACAGCTGTTTGTAGGTTTAAACTTTCACAAGGCATGATTTATAACAGTTCTGTTCAGAGATGAGTGCACCCGTACTTGATTCACATTTTTTCACATCTAAAATAAACAAACATGTTTGTAGTTTTCGCAAACAAAACAACCCCAACACTTCCATTTGCTTCTCGTCTAAATCAGAAAGAGACAGACAGACAGACAGACAGACAGACAGACATAGAGAGACATAGAGAGACAGAGAGACAGACAGAGAGACACAGAGAAAGAGAGAGGGAGGTAGGTAGGGAGGGTTACAGAATAAGCATAACAATGGGTTTTTTTTTCTTATATCCAGCCCTCTGAAGAAAATAAGCACACAAAAAACTGAACAACCCTGCTCTCCACCCCCCTCCCCACCAAATCTATTGGACTGGCAAAAGCTTGGCACGAAGAACAAACCCTAAGAAACAATATACCACATTCCACGCAGCCACACCACAACAGACTCTCACCAACGTAGGCAACACCACAGAAAATGAGTCTAACAGTTGCCTCGTATTTTATTTTTTACATCCAGTCCTCTGAAGAACGAAAAAGGCAAAGAAACCCCCAAGCAAATTCAGTGAACTGGCAAATGCATGTCACAGAAGAACAATTAATTTCAGGGAAAAAGTATATGCACATTCCATGCACACACACCACAACATCACCTTGCTCACATAGACAAAACTGAGAGAGAGATGGAGAGAGAGAGAGAGATGGAGAGGAGAGAGAGAGAGGGAGAGAGAGAGAGAGCGGGAGAGAGAGAGAGAGAGATGGAGAGAGAGAGAGGGAGAGAGAGAGGGAGGGAGAGAGAGAGAGAGAGAGGGAGGGAGAGAGAGAAAGAGAGAGAGAGAGAAGAAGAGACACACAGACAGACAGACACACACACACACACACACACACACACTGCTCCGAAAGTGTGAACCTAGTTGACCTTTTTCCTTCACAGTCAGTGAATTCAACAACAGTTATTGTTCAAATGGAAAGAGAAAGTCCTGTCAAAACCTTTCCACTTCTGCATCCCAATAAAACATCACAGACAGAAAGAAATGTCACCAACAGAAAGGAGAAAGCTCTTGACTTGGTTATCATATTTTCATTGATGTGTCATTCTTTGTCCAGGAGTAACGGGCTTGGGTCCTTTCAGAATCGATTAGATGAAATGAACTTTCTTTGAACAATCATTTCCTAGAGAGTTGCTTGGATTGTTAGAAGGAAATGAAGCGTGTGTGGCTGTATTCACTGACTAGCTTTCCTGTACGGCATGGGGCAGAGGAACAAAGAAGACTGCAAGGAAAAGAGGTTGTTGTTGTATTAATGCAATTATAATCTCATTAGTGCCTTCAAGAAATTACAACACGTTTTAATTCATATTGTGCCCAGTGAGTTGTGGATTGATGTGATGCCAAACATTCACCATGGCTAGATATTCAGGTGAGTGGTTAGGGCCTGTTTGTATCCACAGCTGTTTGTAGGTTTAAACTTTCACAAGGCATGATTTCTAACAGTTGTGTACAGAGATGAGTGCACCCGTATTTGATTCACATTCTTTTCACATATAAAATAAACAAGCATGTCTGTAGTTTTCGCAAACAAAACAAGCTCAAAACTTTCGTTTGCTTCTCGGCTAAATCAGACAGAGAGAGAGAGAGAGAGAGAGAGAAGAGAGAGAGAGAGAGAGAGAGAGAGAGAGAGAGAGAGAGAGAGAGAGTGAGAGAGAGAGAGAGACAGAGAGAGACAGAGACAGAGACAGAAACAGAGACAGACAGACAGAGCACGGATTGTTTGTCAAGATAAGGGAAACACACTGGCAGTGGGCGGATCTGTTGATCCATGTCCAGGTCTGCACTACTGTCTGTGTGCATAATGGCTGACAGTGGTATGAGGAGAGAGGGAGACAGGAATCATTGTTGTCAGCTGGCTGTTTCAACCAGCAGGGCCTAAGGCGATGGGCTCTAATGCAGATGATCTTGAAATGACAGGTCGCTGGTTCAAACTCGATCTTGCAAAACCTAACGGAGTAAAAATAATGTTCATGTCTAAGATCATCTTTTTGTTCCTCGGCTAGAGCTCAGAGGTTCACCTATGGTGAGATTTTGTGTATGTGACCATTTTGGTCCATCGTGAAGGTAGCCACATTCTGACTTTGGGGACGATGCCTAAACACGACTCCAGTGTGATTGCGTATATTCTTCAGTTTTGTTATTCTATCTTATCGACGTGCAATGGCCTACTCTTCAAAAAAGCAGCACAGGTTTTAACATGCGCGCAAGACGTTCTACATGCGTTTTTCATTTCATTTCATTTCATACCACTTTAAGTCACGGCAGATTTCTCTGCGTGAAATTCGGGCTGCTCTCCCCGGGAAGAGCACGTCGCCACAAGAGCAGCGCCACCCTTTTTTTTTCTTTTTTCCTGTCTGCAACAGTATTTGTTTCCCTATCAAGAGTGGCTTTTTTCTACATAATTTTGCCAGGGACAACTCTCTTGTTGCCGCGGGTTCTTTTACGTGCGCTAAGTAATTATGTGCAACACACGGGACCTCGGTTTATCGTCTCATCCGAAAGACTCGCGCCCAGACCACCACTCATGATCTAATGGATGGGGAAAAAGTTTCGGGTCCAAACCGGATACGAACCACCGCACATTTCCGACCCGGACTTTTCGCTTTCTAGACAGGCGCGTTACCTCTAGACCACCGATCCACACGGGACCTGTTTATTGTCTCATCCGAATAACTTTGGTGGGGGGGGGGGGGGGGGGGGGGAATGGTACTGATGTTAACTCCAAGGAAAAATTCTCATGAACCGGGGCCTGAGTAGTGGCTCAATCCCGGGCCATCAGATCAGCAGTGCAAGACTCTAACCACTGGGCTGTCCTGCCCCACAAGCCATCAGCTGGTACACAGGCGTGATAGTGCTCCTTGCATCATGTTGTGCATGGATGCAAACAGGAGATCATGTATATACACTAAAGACCCTGTGTGTGATCTCAACATTCCCTGGGTGACCAAACCACAAACATGCCTTTCATATACTGGCACTGTGCCACTACATTCTATTCGTAATTCATTGTTCAAACACATAACACTCTAAATCTTGACACGTTCACTGCAGTCTTTATGGAATTCGGTGTACGCAGTGACACGTTCTGAAGAAAATCTTTTTTTTTTTAAATGCTTTCGATTTTTCTGTTTCCACCAACAGCATCGACAACAATGTTGGCATCGATTGTCAAGGTGTAGTGTCTACACACGTTGGTGCTGGCAATAGCGCTTTCTCCATGACAATGCCTGAGAGGATCTGTAGCGATGATGCCTCCTTATTTCCAGAAAGTCATGCAGAAAGGGAAATGGATAGCTTCGACACGTGTGACTTGTTGTCAGGGGTGAAAACCGATACCAGGCCATGTTGTTGCATTCCTTGTTGTTTCATTGTCATTGCGCTAAGGGAGATGTTCAGAGAACCCGGGATATGAAGACAGCACTGAACGTGTTCACGCTAACTCGATAATGATGTTCCAACCTTTCCTGTGCCTCATTTCTTATCATGGCTTCGAAACAAGAAGGCTGATAATAGATCAACTTGCAACACGCATTGTTGGAAACAAATCCCTATTGACGGACGAAAAACTTCTGAAACAACAAAAAGATCTAAGACAGAGAGAGAGAGAGAGAGAGAGAGAGAGAGAGAGAGAGAAGAGAGAGAGAGAGAGAGAGAGAGAGAGAGAGAGAGAGAGAGAGAGAGAGAAGAAAAACTGAAACAAGAGAGAAAGAAAAGGTAGGAAGGAAAGAAGAAAGAAAGAAAAGAACGTAGAAAAAATGAAAACAAAAGTTATACAAGACTGCCAGACAGAATGCAGGAAACAGCATCACTATAAAGAGACAACACCAGACCAGCCTACACTTCCTTCCATACTGTTTACAGCCCACCCACCACGACAGCCATATCAGGGCTGTCTGTCACCTCATTCAGGTTCAGTGGCTTCAGTCACTTTCACTTCAAATTCAAAACCAACACCTCCTAAAACCTTCAAATATCTGACACTGTCCTTCTGATAAAAAAACAACCAACATTAAATGACACAATACCTAAATCATTTCATTCCTTAAGGATACACACACACACACACACACGCTCGCATACAAGTGACAAAACACAAACTTTCCGTCCCACACAAACATCTGTTTTTCTTCTTTTCCCCCTGTCTCCCTTCGTCTAATATCACGAGAGTGAACAGACGTAAATCTAGAGAACGAACCAATAAAAAAAAAAAGCCTCTTGAGAAAATCTAGGATGATGCAAAAGTAATAGAATATGAAATTCAAAACTCAACAGAAACGACTTAACTAGGTGAAAATATAAATAGAACAAATCAAATAGGAGCAGGAACAAACAACTCAGAATCCCCCCCCCCCCCCCCCCCCCCCCCCCCCAAAACCACAAAAAAAAACCGGGGCAGAAGTTGCGTGATTTTCCGTGGGACACAGAGAATAATAAGAAGAAGAAACTCCTACAGTAGCAAGTTTTTGTTAGTCTTATATCTTTCGCTGGAAAAAATACTAAATCACCTTAGAGGTTGTTGCCGATTTGGTAATCTGGGGGGAAAAAGGTCAGTGTGAATTATACATTTAAAAAGAAAGAAACTGACAGAAACATGGTTAGTACGAGTCTGATCATTTGTCCAGTGCATTTATTTATTTATTTTTTATTTACCCATTTACTTACTACTATATCATTTGTGTGATTTTGCTATCTTTGTACGAAATAATATCAATCGTGTCTTCTACAAAATGTCTTTACACACTTTATTCACACACTTGGGTTAAAAGTATGTTGAGGAGTCAATGAGAATGTCAGCATGTGGCGGATGGGTAGATGAAAGAACTGATCAATCTTGGAGGAATAAGAAATAATTTTTTTTAAAGTGTGCAAGTCTGTGCACACAAAAATGAGAAGAGAGAGAGAGAGAGAGAGAGAGAGAGAGAGAGGAGAGAGAGAGAGAGAGAGAGAGGGAAAGAGAGAGGGAGGGAGAGCAAGAGAGAGAGGAGAGAGGAGAGAGAGGGGGGGGGAAAGAGAGAGGGAGGGGAGAAAGAGAGAGAGAGAGGAGAGAGAGAGAGAGAGAGAGAGAAGAGAGAGAGAGAGAGAGAGAGAGAGAGAGAGCCGCTACGTCATTGGCGGCACGTGCAGATCTCGTGCAAGCCACTGGCTGAAACTGACAACTGCACCCCGCCCTCTGGCGACAGTCCTGCGAGAAATGCATTAGTGCCGTGTGCAAAGACTGACAGCTGAGAGGCCGATTCTGATTAATTAACCATGCATGGCTAGAGGTCATCAGATGCTCTTTCTTCAAACAAGACTCGAGGGCTGAAACAGTTCCACTGAGGAAGGAGAAGAACTGTCACATCAGGAAAAGATGAGACAAACACATTTAGCGATTATCAACAACAGCAAAAAAAAGAAAGAAAGAAAACCAGAAATTGATATCAATGCGAAAATGTCCAATATAAATTATGCTCTTAATTTGTCCCTCGGCTAGAGATTCAATAGTAAGATTCTGCGTATGCGACTGTTTAGTCCACCATGAAGGTAGCCACATTCTGACTTCGGGGTCAAACATAGGGTTTAGTTTTACGGATTCTAAAACGTTTGTCTGGCATGTGTATGATTTTTACTTTTACTTGTTACTTTTGTTTTCCTTGTATCTTGCTATGTTGTTTTGTTTGTTTGTTTGCTGACATATGTCACAGGGTGGCTATAAACAACAGACTGGATTGGATTGGACACATGTCATTGCTTCCCCTTCCTAACTATTCCCCTGCTGCTGGCTACACTACACTCACACAGACTGACTGCAGTCTTAGCTGTGGCAGCCATGCCTGGCTTTCTGTGCTTCACAGTGGCTGGGGGGACGGGATAGCCTAGTGGTTAGAACATTGCGCTCACAATCTGACGACCCGAGTTCGAATCTCGTTCAAGGGGATATTTTCCCCTTGGAGTTAACATCAGTGCAGACTCCACTTTCCCCCAAAGTCCTTCGGATGAGACTATAAACCAAGGACCCGTGTGCAAACGCACGCAGAACATCTTGCGCACACGTTAAATCCTGTTCCGCTTTTCGTAAATAGGCCATTGTGTGACGGTGGGAACAGATGATAGAATTTACAAAACCGCATACACACGGGAACTGGATGTAAAAAAGCACACAAGTGCTTATTCCATTATCCTCTATATAAACGAATTTTTATTTTTAAAAAAATACCTGCAAAACAAAAGTGCAGTGTTGGAGGAGCTGTCAGCTGATGACATCCAGGAAGCCCCCAACCTTATGCATCCAGGGGTCCTCAAACACCACCTTCTACCCCCCCCCCCCCCCAAGACAACAACACAGTCTTTTTATAGCCTTATACTAACGTGATATGGTCTTCAGCTATGATGAGCTATTGGCATGACAAAACCTGCACTCCCCTTTAAAGGAAAAAAAATTCTCTTAAGTTGGAAGGTTGAAAAGTCATCCACACTAACTTCTCATCCAGTGTGTACTTATAGTCTGACTGTGGTTTCCAGGTGTGGACAGCGAGTCACAGTGCATACTCTGGCTGAATCGCAAGCTGGGGAACGCGCAACAACAACAACAACAACAATCAACCTCCCGACTTCCTACCATACATTGTGCAGTACCGTGCACTGCTTTACAGAAGATGGCTGCATGTGAATGTCTGCCATGTAACGAAGGCTCTGTGGTGTGGAGCGCTGTTGCATTAATGTCTTGTGTTTGTTGCTGGTTGGCCTCTTTGCCTCTGTGTGCTCTCGTGGCCTTGTTTGTTTTCTGGCGTGCTGTGTGCACTTTTCTGTGGGCTCTGGCTGTCACGATCTTTGCATAAGTCCCCTGTCCCCCGAGAATCAGTTCTCCTTTGTCTTTGCATTTTCTGATATTTCTTATCTCCCCCTGCTGCTCATTTCTAGGTGGAAACAAAAAATAGCTGCGAATCTCTGTCTGTCTGTCTGTCTGCTTGCCTGCCTGTAGCTCTATCTGTTGTGTTTCCTCCTCTTTCTGTGTCTGTCTTTGTTTCTGTCTGGCTGGGTATGTCCTTTTCTTTCAGCGTCTCTGTTTCTGTTGCACACTGTCTGTCTTTCTGTCTGTCTGTCTGTCTCTCTCTCAGTGACTGATTTTGCTATTGTTCTATTAACTTAAAATCATATTTGTTTCTTTTTGTTTGTTTCTTGTTTTTTTTCATGAGAGCATAGTATAAAGAAACCTCTGGCTTATCCAATTACCTTCAATATAGTATTTGAAGTCGAGTTCTCTCTCTCTCTCTCTCTCTCTCTCTCTCTCTCTCTTATCCACGCTCGCACCATCTCACCCCTAAGCAAACCCCTGTGAAGAAACTGACCAGCCGACAGCAGACAGCAGTGACAGCCAGGTGACTGGAAGATGATCAGTGTGACAGCAGAGCCAATGGTGGGGAAGGAAGGAAGGAAGGAAGGAAGGAGGGAAGGAAGGAAGGCAGGAGCAAGTCAACAATGGCTGAAGCTGATCAGACCAGCAGATATGGACTGTAGCCATCCCTGTCCGTTTCTCCTCCATCGTATGTGGTGTTCACTCAGGACTAATGGTCATGGTGGACACTGTTCTTGTTCTGGATGGGGGAAGGAGGGAGGTGTATAGTGTATAGTGTACAATATCTCGGCTTAGAATATACTGTTAATATTGTATGTTTGTTCTATTTATTTATTTTATTCATCTATTCTTTTATTTCGAGGATAATGGAATAAGCATCCCTGTGCCTTTTTTAATTCCAGTCCCCGTGTGTATGAAGTTTTGTAAATTTTGTCCACCGTTCCTACCGCCACACAATGGCCTACACTTCCGAAAAGTGGAACAGGTTTTAAGATGTTCTGCGTGCGTTCGCACACGGGACCTCGTTGTATAGTCTCATCAGAAGGATTTTTAGGGGGAGTGGAGTCAGTACTGATGTTAAATCCAGGGAAAGTATCCCCTTGAACGGGATTCGAACCAGGGTCAGCAGATCATGAGCGCAATGCACAACGCTCTAACCAGCCAGCCAATCCCCCCCCCCCCCCCTCTCTCTCTCTCTCTCTCTCTCTCTCTCTCTCTCTCTTAATGTGTCTACTTTCATTTGGCACAGAAAGTCAATTAAGAATGTAAATCACGTTTTTTTGTGTGAATTTCAGATCTCTGTCTGTCTGTTTGTCTGTCTGTCTGTCTGTCTTTCTGTCTGTATCTCTCTCTCTCTCTCCCCCCCCACCCCCTCTCTCTGTGCCTATCTTCATTTGGCACAGAAAGTCAATTACGAATGTAAATCACGGTTTTTTTTGGTGAATTTCTTATCTCTGTCTGTCTTTATGTCTCTCTCTGTCTCTCTGTTTCTGTCTCTGTCTCTCTCTCTCTCTCTCTCTCTCTCTCTCCCCCCCCCCCCTCCTCTCTCTCTCTCTGTCTCTCTGCAGCTGTGTTTCTGGAGCCAGCAGTGAACACTGGCTTCTTTATCTGCCAGTAGGTCATCTCCGTGCACATTAATATTGATTACAGTCTTCCTCGCGTCCACAGTGAAACACAAGACATGCAGTTAAAAAGGCAGAGGATTTAGCCTCACTCTGAAACTTGGTCCACACTGCGGCATGTCTGCGTGCGTGCGTGCGTGCTGGTGCGCACACGTGTGTGTATGTGTGTTGTGTGTGTGTGTGTGGGTGTGTGTGTGTATGTGTGTGTGGGGGGAGGGGGGTGTATGTGAACTAGAATTTGCAGAGAGAGAGAGACAGACAGACAGAGAGACTGACAGAGAGACTGACAGACAGATACACACAAACACACACACACACACACACACACACACACACTGCGCGACAAAAACGGAGACAGAAAGGGAGAACGAATTCAGACAAGAACATGCAGTTTACATTGCTAATGCCCTCTCAGCACAAGTGTGAAATGGACTTTTCTTCTTTCATTACCCCTATGTAAATAAAGATGGCAGCCCCTAAAACGCCAGAGGACAACGGTAGGTCACCTCTAGTGCAAAGCCAGACATCTATTTAGTCTTCTTCCACTGATGTATTAAACCACATGCAGTGATGTGTGTAGATGCTGGTTTTTTTCAGGTGAGATGGCAGGAGAGCCACAAGGAAAGACAGAAGTCACCGTTATATTTGTATTGCTTCTACTGTCAGCGGTCTGATCTATGTATGGAACGAAATTTGTGGATGATTT
>CM054145.1:10982090-11004590 GCA_028751875.1 Rapana venosa
ACTGTCCCTGTTTTAAGGGATATCGATCACTCTGACACCCATTCCAAGTTTTGTCATAGCAAGAAAGGCTAGCGCTCTATTTTTTCGGATAAAACTGAAAGCTTTTATCACCAAATATAGCAAAAATGTAAAATGTTTGTGTGGTAAGAAAAATACCAGCACTCGTATAATTTTTTAACGTAAGAGTCTAAAGCCATTCTTACCTTCTTTTTCTGAAAAATCCTTGGATAAGATATTACAAAAATAATTTGGCATTTCGTATAATAAAGTCTGCAATGAACAGTCATATATGACATTTGCATTTCTTATGTACTTATTTGTTGTTATCATTATTTAGCCTTGTCTACGTTACTTAGCAACAGATACACATTTTACTGCACACAACCATCAACATAAGTGCCCCCTCCCCCACCCTTCCCACCGTCTAATATCACTTTGAGTGAATAGAAGTCAAATCGAAGCAACAACAACAACAACAGGGACAGATGGAAAGTCAGAGAGAGAAAGATAGAGAGTGGCCGAGACAAAGAGACATATATAAAGGCAGAAGGACAGACTGTCAGTCAGAGAGATACATCCCACCTGATGTATAGACAGGCTGCCAGACAACTAAAGAGGCACAGACACAAATCTAGTGCATTCATTCAGACCATTCCCTCATGCCGCCAACCTCACAGCGCTTCACGTTCATACCTACCAGCAGTTGTCACAATGTACAAATCCAAATACAAAGTTACTTTTTCCATGAGGAAAACCAAAAAAAAAAACTACAAATCCTTAGCTCACTTCCATCTCATGATACAAAGTCACCTCATCATTCTTTCAGAAGCTGCCGCTATCAAACCTTAGAGGTCCAAAATGGCTGGAAGGGGAGGGGAGGGGAGGGGGGGGGGCTTCTTTCCGCTTGAAGTGATTGTGTAAGGACTTTGGCCAAGTAGCCAGCCCATCTCCTGCCACCTTCTCCACAGCCATCAATTTGTTCTGCAAGCTGCATGGGCCTAAAGCAATCGATGTGGCTGGAGGGGGAAGGAGGGGGGGGGGGAGTGAGGTTTAAAAAGAGACACAGATGGTGGGGGGTGGGGTGAGGCTTGGGGGCTTCAGGGGTGAGGCTGGGGGCTTCTGGGTGTCTGCTGTCTCGGCTGCCGTGTGTGGGAGAAGCTCAGGACTGGGCCTAGGTGGCTGTTTAAGAACAAGTGACAGGGCATTCTGACGGCTTTTAGTGACACAGGACATTCTGACAGCTTTTAGTGACACAGGGCATTCTGACAGCTTTTAGTGACACAGGGCATTCTGACAGCATTTAGTCACAGTACATTCTGACAGCATTTAGTGACAGGACATTCTGACAGCATATAGTGACAGGACATTCTCACAGCGTTTAGTGACAGGACATTCTGACAGCATTTAGTGACAGGACATTCTGACAGCATTTAGTGACAGTGCATTCTGACAGCATTTAGTGACAGTGCATTCTGACAGCATTTAGTGACAGTGCATTCTGACAGCTTTTAGTCACAGGACATTCTGACAGCTTTTAGTGACACAGGACATTCTGACAGCTTTTAGTGACACAGGACATTCTGACAGCCTTTAGTGACACAGGGCATTCTGACAACTTTTAGTGACACAAGGCATTCTGACAGCATTTAGTCACAGTACATTCTGACAGCATTTAGTGACAGGACATTCTGACAGCATTTAGTGACAGGACATTCTGACAGCGTTTAGTGACAGGGAATTCTGACAGCATTTAGTGACAGTGCATTCTGACAGCATTTAGTGACAGTGCATTCTGACAGCATTTAGTGACAGTGCATTCTGACAGCATTTAGTCACAGGATATTCTGACAGCCTTTAGTGACAGAGGGCATTCTGACAGCTTTTAGTGACACAGGGCATTCTGACAGCATTTAGTGACAGGACATTCTGACAGCATTTAGTGACAGTGCATTCTGACAGCTCTTAATGACAGTGCATTCTGACAGCTTTTAATGACTGTGCATTCTGAGCATTTAGTCACAGGACTTTCTGACAGCTTTTAGTGACAGTGCATTCTGACAGCATTTAGTGACAGTGCCTTCTGACAGCATTTAATGGCAGGACATTCTGACAGCTTTTCATTGGCACAGGACATTCTGACAGCATTTAGTGACACAGGACATTGTGACAGCTTTTAGTGACACAGGACATTCTGACAGCATTCAGTCACAGGACATTCTGACAGCATTCAGTCACAGGACATTCTGACAGCATTTAGTGACACAGGACATTGTGACAGCTTTTAGTGACACAGGACATTCTGACAGCATTTAGTGACACAGGACATTCTGGCAGCATTTAGTGACACAGGACATTCTGACAGCATTTAGTGACACAGGACATTCTGACAGCTTTTAGTGACACAGGACATTCTGACAGCTTTTAGTGACACAGGACATTCTGACAGCATTTAGTCACAGTACATTCTGACAGCATTTAGTGACAGTGCATTCTGACAGCTTTTAGTGACACAGGACATTCTGACAGCTTTTAGTGACACAGGACATTGTGACAGCTTTTCATTGACACCGGACATTGTGACAGCTTTTCATTGACACCGGACATTGTGACAGCTTTTCATTGACACCGGACATTGTGACAGCTTTTCATTAACACCGGACATTGTGACAGCTTTTCATTGACACCGGACATTGTGACAGCTTTTAGTCACACAGGACATTGTGACAGCTTTTAGTGACACAGGATATTGTGACAGCTTTTCAGTGACACAGGACATTGTGACAGCTTTTAGTGACACAGGATATTGTAACAGCTTTTAGTGACACAGGACATTGTAACAGCTTTTCAGTGACACAGGACATTGTGACTGACAGAACTGAAGAGCACTTGAAAAAAGAAACTGTTCAAAGTTGTTTTATGGTTTTGAGTAGCCGACTTCTTTCTTTAAGTTTTTAAACTTTATATTTGCATTTTTGTGTATCCTCACGATCCACTCACACACACACACAACACACACACACACACACACACACACACACACACACACGCACACACACACACACACGCACATGCACACACACTCACACATTATACTCTCAAACAATATCCACCACAATTTTTCATGAGCTGATTTTACAGCCGTAAGCACATTCTCCCCATTGACCTTAAATCTTTGAACAGACTGCAGGTTCTTTTTAACTGGCATAATATGAAGACCCACAGTCACAGAGAATCCTATCACCACAGCCACAGACAAAGCCTGAAAGCCAGTGCCAACATTGTTGACAGTGCATGTGCCAAAGAACACATGTTCAGCACAGCACTTCATTCACCACTGTCTTTAACTGCCACCACCCTCCCTATTCACCATCCCTACTACACCCTGCAGGCAGGCATGCCCCAGTGTGTGCAGAAGCAGACACTGTTCACACAAAGCAGCAGCCACATAACTGGGGGACAGGACAGCCAGGTGGTCACAGCCTTGTGCCCACGACCTGACGGCCCAGGTTGGAGCCACCGCCTGTTCAGGGGTTTCCTTCCCTGGAGTTAACATCAGTACCGACTTCACTCCTCTGAAAATCCTTGGGATAAGACTATAAACCGAGATCCCGTATGCAAACGCACGCTGAACATCTTCCGCACACGTTAAAACCCGTTCCGGAAGAGAAGGTCGCTGTGTGCTGGTGGGAATGGATGACAACATTGACAACACCGAATGCACAAAGGGAGGGGGGGGGGAGGTGGAATGGAAAAAAGCACACGAGTGATTATTCTTTATATTAAAAGTAATAGATTTGAATTGAAAGAATGTGCTTTATCTAGGAAAACAACTTATAGTTACAGTCCCAGAAGTCTTGTAACATAACATGTAACATATAACTGGCCCTAAACGCGCTTCTCTCCATGGTTCTGTACACACTACACTAACACACAGGTCAGGACAGTCTCAGAAAAAAAAGCAACAACCAGCGACCAATTTCTGTTTTGTCTTTCTTAACCTAGTGTCTGGTTCTGCATTAGTCTCTCTCTCTCTCTCTCTCTCTCTCTCTCTCTCTCTTCTCTCTCTCTCTCTCTCTCTCTCCTCTCTCTCTCTCTCTCTCTCTCTCTCTCTCTCTCTCTCTCTGTCTGTCTCTCTGTCTCACTTTGTCACGTGTTGGCAGGAAAGAGGAGAGCAGGGAAGGAGGAGAAGGCAGAAATCACCCCTTGTCTTAGAGCTAGCTCCTATGAGACAGGAGGACAGCAGCAAAACAGTCTGCTTCCAGCATCCTGATTGGAAATCTGCTTTTCCACTCCACTAATGCTGCATCAGTCCATCTGGCGCCTTCCTGGTCTGTGACAGAGCGCGTGGTACACGCGTGCGCGTGCACACACACACACACACACGCGCGCGCGCGCGCGCGGACTGACAGACAAGGCATAAGTAGAGACATATACAGACAGACAGACCAATAAATGAAACATTATGAAAAACGACACTGAGAAAAAGAAATAGACGTAGCGATTATCCCTTAATCCATCAAACTTACTATTGATAATACATGCTACCAATGCGTATTCCCACTATAGGAAGTGCTACCAATGCGTATTCCCACTATAGGATATTCTATTGATGCGTATTCCCACTATAGGAAGTACTTCTTCTTCTTCAAGTGTCCGGTCTGGTCCTGCAGACATCGACGATCATGGCTCTCCATTCTTCCCTGTTCTCGGTCCCTCTCATGAGCTCATTGTTAGTGCCCTCTTTATTCGTTGCGAATTTGTTTAAGCTGTCTGTGAATTTTGTGCGTTGTCTTCCTCTGCTCTTGTTTCCACAGATTTTGCCACTCCATAACAGTTTCTCTAGTCCGTCAGCCCTGATTATATGGCCGAAAAATTTGAGCTGTCTTTCTCTGATGGTGTTGAGAAGGGATCTCTTGTACCCAGCCATTTCCATTACTTCTGCATTAGTTTTTCTTTTTGTCCATGAGATTTTCATGATTCTCCGGATGAACCACATTTCCACTGCTTCTAGTCGCTGTTCTGTGTCTTTGGCTAGGGTCCAGCACTCACATCCGTACAGAAGAATGGACCATACGTAGGCTCTCAAAACATGGATCTTTGTCTTGAGGCTTATCTTACTGTTGGTAAAAATGCATTTCATGTTGTTAAAAGTTGCCTTAGATTGACCGATTCTCTTCTTGATTTCTGTGTCACACTTGCCGTCCGGGGTGATAGTACAACCAAGGTATTTAAAGGTGTTTACTTGTCTGATTCTCTCTCCTTTACAGGCTATGTTGCATTGTGGTATAACAGCTTTTTTCGAGATCACCATGCATTCTGTCTTCTTTGCATTGAGCTGTAATCCTTTCTTTTCGCTTTCGTCTGTTACTGTTGTTAAAATCTTTTGCAGTTTTTCTTCAGAGTCGGCGATAAGGACTGTGTCATCTGCATATCTCAGGTTGTTGATGTTGTGGCCACCTACACTAATTCCCTCATGATTCTCAATATTTCGTACTACCAATGCGTATTACCACTATAGAAAGTGCTACCAATGCTTATTCCCACTATAGAAAGTACTACCAATGCGTATTCCCACTAAATGAAGTGCTACCAATGAGTATTCCAACTATAGGAAGTGCTATCAATGCGTATTCCCACTATAGAAAGTGCTACCAATGCTTATTCCCACTACAGAAAGTGCTACCAATACTTATTCCTATTACTGAAAGTGCTACCAATGTTTATTTCCACTATTACTTTATCACCATCACTATCTTTGATACTTTAGTTAAGACAAACACTGACAACTTACTATAGAGCTGTGGATTGCTGTGGTGTTTTAAATTACAATGAGGCTGATTGAGACAGAAAATGCAAGAGTCAACAATACGTGACTCTGTCTGTTTGTCTGTCCCTCTCTCTGTCTCTGTCTGTCTCTCTTGCCTGTCTGTCTGTCTGTCCCTCTCTCTCTCTGTCTCTGTCTCTCTCTGTCTCTGTCTCTGTCTCTCTCTGTCTGTCTTTCTGTCTCTCTCTCTCTCTCTCTCTCTCTCTCTCTCTCTCTCTCTCTCTCTGTCTGTTTCTCTCTTTCAAGCTGAACAAACTCATTGGGATATTAAGGGCTATCACTATCTCACTTTCAGTGTTAGCCTCGTGAATTATTGATGAGGAAGGAGGGAGGGGAAGGAAGGAAAGAAGGAAGGAAGGGAGGAGGGAAGGAAGGAAGGAGGGTTGGGCACTGCACTAAGGTCTTGGGGCTGGGAGGACAGGGACTTCTCCAAGACATGTGTACAGGCTGCTGTTGGCTCTTCACTGCAAGAACGGTGAAACTGAATTTAAGGAAGACAATTTCATGTGTTGGCATTAGGGTTTGCGTCCAGTTTCCTACACAAGTTTGAGTCACTTTTATATCAGTATGTGCTCTCTCTTCTCTCTCTCTCACTCTCTCTCTCTCTCTCTCTCTCTCTCTCTCTCTCTCTCTCTCTCTCTCTCTCTCTCTCTCTCTTGATGCTGGTTTGTTTATTCAAAGTAAAACCTGGAATAACAAAGGTGATATATGCTGAGAATAAGGTTTCAGTTTTTTGTGGTTGACATTATTTCATCCATCCATCCATCTATCTATCTACCCACCCACCCATCGATCCATCCATCCACCCACCCATCCATCCATCCACCATCCATCCAGAGTTTACTAAAAGTGGAGGAAACATGGAGGGGCAGATCACTCATGTATATTGACAAGATGACTGGCCCTAGCACGGAACCTTGAGCAACACGTATTTCACAGACAAAAGGGACGCCTTAGTCCAGTCTTGATAAACAGCATGTCCTCTTTCATTAAGAAACGAGGTCATCAGCTATAATGAGTCTCCTCATAGGCCATTCATAGTCATTTTCTTCCTCTTCTTCGTCTTCGTGTTCTTCATTATTATCATTATCATCATTATTGTCATTACCGTCATCATCTTCTGGGTGGATGAGTGGTCTAGAGGTAACTCACCTGCCTAGAAAGCGAGAAGTCCGGGTTCAAAGTGCGTGGTGGTTCAATCCCCGTTAGGGCCTGAAACTTTTCTTCCCATCCACTAGACCGTGAGTGGTAGTCTGGGTGCTAGTCTTTCGGATGAGATGACAAACGAGGCCCCGTGTGCGACCCATTTAACGCACGTAAAATAACCCACGGCAACATGAGAGTTGTCCCTGGCAAAATTTTGCAGAAAAAAAGCCACTCTGATAGGGAAAAAATATACGTGCAGACAGGATAAGAAAAAAATGGGTGGCACTGCTCTTGTGGCGACGAGCTCTCCTCTGGGAGAGCAGCCCAAATTTCAGGTAGAGAAATCTGTTGTGACTTACAGTGGTATACAATACAAAGGAATACAATACAATATGATAAATACAATGCTAGACGATAAATACAATACAATTCCATACGATACAATTCTCCTCCTCCTCCTTCCTCCTCCTCCTCTCTCTCTTCTTCTTCTTCTTCTTCTTCTTCTCCTCTCACTCTGACTCTCTCTCTCTCTGTCTCTGTCTGTCTGTCTGTCTGTCTCTGTCTGTCTCTCTTGCCTGTCTGTCTGTCTGTCCCTCTCTCTCTCTGTCTCTGTCTCTCTCTGTCTATGTCTCTGTCTCTCTCTGTCTGTCTTTCTGTCTCTCTCTCTGTCTCTCTCTCTCTCTCTCTCTCTGTCTGTTTCTCTCTTTCAAGCTGAACAAACTCATTGGGATATTAAGGGCTATCACTATCTCACTTTCAGTGTTAGCCTCGTGAATTATTGATGAGGAAGGAGGGAGGGGAAGGAAGGAAAGAAGGAAGGAAGGGAGGAGGGAAGGAAGGAAGGAGGGTTGGGCACTGCACTAAGGTCTTGGGGCTGGGAGGACAGGGACTTCTCCAAGACATGTGTACAGGCTGCTGTTGGCTCTTCACTGCAAGAACGGTGAAACTGAATTTAAGGAAGACAATTTCATGTGTTGGCATTAGGGTTTGCGTCCAGTTTCCTACACAAGTTTGAGTCATTTTTATATCAGTATGTGCTCTCTCTTCTCTCTCTCTCTCTCTTCTCTCCTCTCTCTCTTCTCTCTCTCTCTCTCTCTCTCTCTCTCTTCTCTCTCTCTCTCTCTTGATGCTGGTTTGTTTATTCAAAGTAAAACCTGGAATAACAAAGGTGATATATGCTGAGAATAAGGTTTCAGTTTTTTGTGGTTGACATTATTTCATCCATCCATCCATCTATCTATCTACCCACCCACCCATCGATCCATCCATCCACCCACCCATCCATCCATCCACCCATCCATCCAGAGTTTACTAAAAGTGGAGGAAACATGGAGGGGCAGATCACTCATGTATATTGACAAGATGACTGGCCCTAGCACGGAACCTTGAGCAACACCGTATTTCACAGACAAAAGGGACGCCTTAGTCCAGTCTTGATAAACAGCATGTCCTCTTTCATTAAGAAACGAGGTCATCAGCTATAATGAGTCTCCTCATAGGCCATTCATAGTCATTTTCTTCCTCTTCTTCGTCTTCGTGTTCTTCATTATTATCATTATCATCATTATTGTCATTACCGTCATCATCTTCTGGGTGGATGAGTGGTCTAGAGGTAACTCACCTGCCTAGAAAGCGAGAAGTCCGGGTTCAAAGTGCGTGGTGGTTCAATCCCCGTTAGGGCCTGAAACTTTTCTCCCATCCACTAGACCGTGAGTGGTAGTCTGGGTGCTAGTCTTTCGGATGAGATGACAAACCGAGGCCCCGTGTGCGACCCATTTAACGCACGTAAAATAACCCACGGCAACATGAGAGTTGTCCCTGGCAAAATTTTGCAGAAAAAAGCCACTCTGATAGGGAAAAAATATACGTGCAGACAGGATAAGAAAAAAATGGGTGGCACTGCTCTTGTGGCGACGAGCTCTCCTCTGGGAGAGCAGCCCAAATTTCAGGTAGAGAAATCTGTTGTGACTTACAGTGGTATACAATACAAAGGAATACAATACAATATGATAAATACAATGCTAGACGATAAATACAATACAATTCCATACGATACAATTCTCCTCCTCCTCCTTCCTCCTCCTCCTCTTCTTCTTCTTCTTCTTCTTCTTCTTCTCCTCTCACTCTGACTCTCTCTCTCTCTGTCTCTGTCTTGTCTTCTGTCTGTCTGTCTGTCTGTCTGCCCTCTCTCTCTCTCTCTCTCTCTTCTCTCTCTCTCTCTCTCTCTCTCTCTCTCTGCTCTCTCTGAGCATACTGATTGGAGAAGGCGGCCAAAGTTCCTGAGCTGGTTGTTCAAAGTCATTACACGATCCTAGCACAGAAAAAACAACACCCTCCCCCCTCGTTCCCCCCACCCCCACCCCCCCATCAACGCTGGTCCCTGAGGCAGACTGTCAGGACACTGTTTAGCATACAGACCTCTTCAGGATGGGGGGGGGGGGGGGGGGGGGGGGTTGGGATGGAAACAAGGTAACAGAGTATTGTGTGTCTGTGCCCGCTCAGTCACTGGTCTTCCCTCTCTCCCTGCCTGCTAGTAGTTCTGGGATGCCTGGAGGCTTCAGGGTGGAGGTCAAGGAGTGCATGAGTCACAAGTGAGTGATGGAGTCCAAAGTGAGTGAGCAGTGCAGTGAGGAGTCACAAAGTGCAGTGGTCCATGCATGGGAGTCACACCTGAAGAGCACTGTCAGTATAGTCTGGGGCGCTGCTTAGTGACCTGGCTGAGTGGCCGTGCCGCTATGCAGTTCACAACCACTATGACCCTGTTCCTTGTGCTACATCATTCAGAGGAGACTATGAACCAAGGTAAAGGTGTCCCATAACCTGTGTGGTCGTAGTGGAGCGAGGCGTCAGAGATTCAACTTCTTAAGGGGCCAACATAATGAGAGCGGCGCCCATCTCCTCTCCCTCGCTGCTTTATCTTCCCTGACCCTAAAGAGGGCAGGTACCCATTTACAGCTGGGTGAACTGGGGGACTGTACTGAAGCCAAGGCGTGCAAACGGTCACCCATCCAAGTTGTAACCACGTTCGATGCTGCTTAACCTTGGCTGGGGGGAAAGCGAGTGCTCCGACCACTGAGCTACTCCGTCCCCTTGAACCAAGGTCGCAGATTTAAACCCACACGTAGTCCAGGCCCAAAGCGTTGTCAGTTAAACTAAGAGCCAATGCCGACAACAGCATTGTGTTATGCTTTAAAACGTCATGCTATGGGATCCTCAGCCACGACAAGCTCTCAGCAATACAGCCTAAACTCTCTTTTAAAGGAGAATAAATCCTCTGAAGTCGGGTGTGGCTGCCTATATGGCGTGGTCCTTGAAAAAGAGCAAGCTTCTCATCTAGAGTGAACTGACAATCTCAGACTGATTGCCAGGTGAGATGAGGGAGTCACACTGTCTATACTGTGGGGAGCCCTCGGCAGCAGCAACAACAAGAACAACATCAGTAACAACAACATTAACAACCCTGACGTAAGATTTTGTCCATACCCTGACACCATTAGACAACATTAGGTTGCCATGGAACCACTCATTCCTGCACTGATGCTGAGCTATGTTTATGATGAGAGGGGTGTCTTTTTGGATCTACCAAACACAGAACATCATCAGTCCCTCTGTTCCCTTCGAAAAGTGAACTCCACGCTGGTTTGCAGACTGTACGACAGTCATGTACGACTATTGCTCTTGGACAAACAAAACACATGTGCACATATGCATGTCCAGACACAGGCAGAGAGAGAGAGGGGGGGGGGGGAGAGGGGGAGAGGGAGAGCAGACAGACAGAGACAGAGACAGACAGACACAGAGACAGAGACAGACAGTTCACAATCTTTCACTCACCTTCACCTATCCCGCAGTCCTTTGGACCGTGGGGGCACTAATGAAGATTTTGCAACCAGCTTCCTCCACTTCCCGAGGTCTTCTGCTTTCCGTAGCAAATCGTTCCACTCAAGGCCAGTCCACTCTCTGATGTTGTCTGCCTCTTTGTCTCCCTCTTTGTACTGCCACAATACAAAAGTATTTCATTTATTTATTATTTATTTTTTTATTTATACCACTTTAAGTCACGAGATTTCTCTGCGTGAAACTCGGGCTGGTCTCCCCGAGAAGAGCGCGTCGCCACAAGAGCAGCGCCACCTTTTTTTTGGTCTGCAACTGTATTTGTTTCCCTAACAGAGTGGCTTTTTCTAAGAATTTTGCCAGGGACAACTCTCTTGTTGCCGTGGGTTTTTTTTACGAGCGCTGAATAATTTTGTGTAACACACGGGACCTCCGTTTATCGTTTTCTAGACAGGCGCGTTACCTCTAGACCACTAATCCCCTTTGGGCATACGGTGTGCAATAACGCATGACATAAGTACTATAAACATACAATTCTTTGCATATGATATGAGAGACAGACAGACAGACAGGACATAGACATACATACATACAGACAGACAGAGACATACATACAGACAGACAAACAGGACAGACAGACAAGACAAAGAGAGAAAGAGGGAAAAGACAAAAGATAGAGGTAGACACCCACACACCCCACGCCGAGAAAAAAAGCTAGTGACAGAAGACATTAGACAGACACGTGAGAAAGAGATAGAACAAAGTTTCAAACCAGCCAAATAAAAGCAATAAACAACACAACAACAACAACAATAATAATAATAATAATAATAATAATAATAATAATAATAATAAAAATAAAAATCTTAACCATCATCATCATCATGACACAAAATAACAATAAACAACAAAAACAACCTCAGACCGTCACTCCTGTTTGACAGGGCCTAACCATCACTGTGACAGACAGACAGACAGACAGACAGACAGAGCACGGATTGTTTGTCAAGATAAGGGACACAAAGTGGCAGTGGGCGGATCTACTGAGCCATATCCAGGTCTGCACTACACGTCTGTGTGCATAAAGGCTGACAGGCTGGTATTTGTCCATTTTTGGTTTGGGAGACACAGAGAGAGAGACAGAGAGAGAGAGAGAGAGAGAGAGAGAGAGAGAGAGAGGGGGGGGGGGAAGAGAGAGAGAGAGAGTGTGTGTGTGTGTGTGTGCGTGCGTGCGGTGTGTGTGTGTGTGTAAGTGTGTATTTGATGGATGTGTGTGTGTTGTGTGTGTGTGTGTGTGTGTGTGTGTGTGTGTGTGTGTTTTATTTATGATTTCATTTTATTCTTTTATTTCGAGGATAATGGAATAAGCACTCATGTGCTTTTTCCATTCAGTCCTCGTGTGTACGCAGTTTTGGAAATTTTGTCATCCGTTCCCACCGGCACACAATGGCCTACTCTTACGAAAAGCGGAACAGGATTTAACGTGTGCGCAAGATGTTCTGTGTGTGTGTGTGTGTGTGTGTGTGTGTGTGTGTGGATGACCTATCTAAGGCCAGTGCAGGAAGTGACAGGCTTTTAATGGAGGGGATCTTGAAATCACAGCCAGTGGTGAGCTTGCTGGCGCCTGCCTGATCACGAATAATGTTGTCCTTCTTGTTGTTGCTGCTGTTGTTGCTGCTGTTGTTGCTGCTGTTGTTGTTGTTGCTGCTTGTTTTATTCCTTGTTTCTTTATTCTCTGCCTTGTCTATGGACGCATTCAAAAGATCAGCGATGGAGGTTAGAGATCCTGGTCATAGCGAGAACACCGGGTGAGTCAGGAAACACAGTCATACTTGACATAGAGACAGGCAGGCAGACAGACAGACAGAGGTACAGACAGACAGACAGAGGTAAAGACAGACAGACAGAGGTACAGACAGACAGAAAGACAGACAGACAGGGAAAGAGAGAGTATTTGTGTGTGTGTTTGTGTATTTGTGTAGTGTGATGTGGTGTGTGTGTGTGCGTGTATGCTTGTGTGTGTGCGGGCGTGCTTATTTATTTATTTATTCTTTTATCTTTTTATTTATTTATTTATTTATTCTTTTATATCGAGGATAATGGAATAAGCACTTATGTGCTTTTTTACATCTAGTCCCCGTGTGTATGCGGTTTTGTAAATGTTGTCATCCGTACCCACCGGCACACAATGGCCTACTCTTACGAAAAGCGGAACAGGATTTAACGTGTGCGCAAGATGTTCTGCGTGCGTTCGCACACAGGGCCTCGGTTTATAGTCTCATCCGAAAGACATTGTGTTTGTGTGCGTGCTTGTGTGTGTGTGTTTGTGCATGCGTATTGTGATTGTGTGTGTGTGTGTGTGTGTGTGTGTGTGTGTGTGTGTGTGTGTGTGTGTGTGTGGTACGTGTGCATGTGTGTGTGTGTACAAAGACATCTCTCTCTATATACTTACATATATATATATAATATATATATATTATATAAAATATAATCATTACATATAATAATATGTCATCCATATAGTAGTAGACACGCACACACACACACACACACACACAAGCTCCATCACTAGTCAGTGAGACACTGGCACACACACACACACACACACACCCCTTCACGGCATTTCTTAGCAGACTAGACGGGGTGTAGCACAGGCACAGTAGTCTTCAACCACAGACACTTTCTTAACTCAGAACAGTTGAAAACAGCTTTATATAATAATAATAATAATAATAAAAGAAGATAAGAAGAAGAAGAAGAAGAAGAAGAAGAAGAAGAAGAAGAAGAAGAAGAAGAAGAAGAAGAAGAACAACAACAACAACAACAACAACAACAATAATGATAATAATAATAAGGTATGGGATTTAGATAGCGCTGAATCTTGTCAAGTAAACAAATCAAAGCGCTTGCATTCAAATCATTCACACGCATAAAGAAGAGACCAAGCAAGCAGCCAACCAAAAAACCAAACTTCAAGCTAAACAAGCCAACAAACCAAACCTCAAACCAAACCTCAAACCAAACAAGCCAACAAACCAAACCTCAAACCAAACAAGCCAACAAACCAAACCCCAAACCAAACAAGCCAACAAACCAAACAAGCCAACAAACCAAACCTCAAACCAAACAAGCCAACAAACAAAATCTCAAACCAAACAAGCCAACAAACCAAACCCCAAACCAAACAAGCCAACAAACCAAACCTCAAACCAAACAAGCCAACAAACCAAACCTCAAACCAAACAAGCCAACAAACCAAACCCCAAACCAAACAAGCCAACAAACCAAACCCCAAACCAACAAACCAAACCTCAAACCAAACAAGCCAAAAAACCAAACCCCAAACCAAACAAGCCAACAAACCAAACCTCAAACCAAACAAGCCAACAAACCAAACCCCAAACCAAACAAGCCAACAAACCAAACAAGCCAACAAACCAAACAAGCCAACAAACCAAACCTCAAACCAAACAAGCCAAAAACCAAACCTCAAACCAAACAAGCCAAAAAACCAAACCCCAAACCAAACAAGCCAACAAACCAAACCTCAAACCAAACAAGCCAACAAACCAAACCCCAAACCAAACAAGCCAACAAACCAAACAAGCCAACAAACCAAACAAGCCAACAAACCAAACCTCAAACCAAACAAGCCAAAAAACCAAACCTCAAACCAAACAAGCCAAAAAACCAAACCCCAAACCAAACAAGCCAACAAACCAAACAAGCCAACAAACCAAACCTCAAACTAAACAAGTCAACAAACCAAACCTCAAACCAAACAAGCCAACAAACCAAACCTCAAACCAAACAAGCCAACAAACCAAACCTCAAACCAAACAAGCCAACAAACCAAACCCCAAACCAAACAAGCCAACAAACCAAACAAGCCAACAAACCAAACCTCAAACCAAACAAGCCAACAAACCAAACCTCAAACCAAACAAGCCAACAAACCAAACCTCAAACCAAACAAGCCAACAAACCAAACCCCAAACCAAACAAGCCAACAAACCAAACAAGCCAACAAACCAAACCTCAAACCAAACAAGCCAACAAACCAAACCCCAAACCAAACAAGCCAACAAACCAAACAAGCCAACAAACCAAACCCCAAACCAAACAAGCCAACAAACCAAACCTCAAACCAAACAAGCCAACAAACCAAACCCCAAACTCGTACACCCAACTCTCCAGCCTGTCAGCAAAAACACTCACTGAAGTAAAACTCTGGCACTCTGAGATAAGTCTGATTGATGAAGGGATTAAGCCATTTTTGAAAATGGCTCCCCTCTTCCTTAATGTGCCAAGCAAACTCATTGCATTGAAAAAACAAACAAACAACCAAACAAACAAACACGGTTTAAGGACGGGTTGTTAATGACACGTTCTTCTTTGCTAACATCTTTGGCCAGAGAGTGTATTATTAATTCTCCATTAGTCTTCAGCTGTGGTGGACATCTTTGACAACCCATTCCGTGTTTGAAAATTTCAAATAACAAAAGAGAAGGAGAAGAAAAAAGAAGAAAGAAATGAGAGATGAAGAAGCACAGTGATTTTATTCATCTACTTATCCATTTCTTTACTTCCGTCCAGCTTTCTTTATTATTTTCATCATTATTCCTTTTTCTTTTTACTAGATTATTATACCTGGTCTATCTATTGACAAGTTTGCCTCTATGTAAGTTTGCCTCTATGTAAGCTTGCCTCTATGTAAGTTTGCCTCTATGTAATACTACATTTTGCTCTGCGCGTGCAGATACGGAGATGTGCAAGACTCTCTCTCTCTCTCTCTCTCTCTCTCTCTCTCTCTCTCTCTCTCTTGCTCTCTCGCTCTCTCTCTCACAACTTCACTCTGCTCTCTGGAGAGAACTCATAAGGAAATCCACTGATGTTTCGTATCAACAGCTGTCAGATTCAATTGACTAAGTCATGCATAGTTTGCGATTATCGACTGCTTTATTTCATGTTCCTTACACTATGCTTGAAATGACTGTCAGGACCCCCCCAATGTTCATGGTTGTAAATGACCAAAGATGAGAAAATACAGAGAAAGCAAAAGTGGTTAGCAGATAAGTTTTCAAATCGTCTCAGCTACTCTGTGCCTACAGCTATTGAACCTCTGTACTGACATTTTATTCGTTTGTTTGTTAGCTTGTTTATTTGTTCTCAACACTCTTCCTTGAGGTCAGCTTGTGTGTGTCCTTTGGTGTGACTGGCTGGTGTGAAGGAAGCATCACAGCAAGGTGACAGCCCTGGTGTGGGTTCCGTTATGTGCGGGGCTACAGGCAGTATCAGTGCACATGATTGACATTACTGGCTGGGTGTTGTGCGCCCTTGTCTGTCTGTTTATTTATTTATTTATTTATTTATTCATACCACTTTAAGTCACGGCAGATTTCTCTGCGTGAAATTCAGGCTGCTCTGCCCGGGGAGAGCGCGTCGCCACAAGAGCAGCGCCACCCATTATGGTTTTTAAAAATTTTCCTGCCTGCAATTGTATTTGTTTCCTTGTGGCTTTTTTTCTACAAAATTTTGCCAGAGACAACTCCCTTGTTGCCGTGGGTTCTTTTAAGTGCGCTGACCACGGTTTATCGTCTCATCCAAAAGACTAGCACCCAGAACACCACTCACAGTCTAATGGATGGGGGGAAAGTTTGGGGCCAAAACGGGGATTGAACCACCGCACACTTCCGACCCGGACTTTTCGCTTTCATGTCTTGGAGTGGACCCCCCTCCACACACACACACACACACACACACACACACTCACACACACACTCTCTCTCACACCACACACCACACACACACACACACACACACACACACACACACACACACGCACGCACACACACACACACACACACACACGCACGCACACACACACACTCACCCACTCGCTCACTCCAATTTAATCCCCTGATTTATTTTGACTCACCAGCCTGTAACTTACTAATTGTCTACTTAACACTAAGTCAGTCCCATAAAACAATGCCACAGACAAATACTTCTGATAAATTTATCTTTCATTCCTCAGCTAGAGCTCCGAGGTTCACCAATGGTGAAATTTTACGTATGCAACCGTTTTTGCCCGCCACTAAGGTAGCCACATTCCGACTTCAGGGACTGAGGAGGATAAAGCCACACCTTCCCCACACACCAGTGCTGTGCACTGTGTCAAGCTGATGTGTTTTATTCATGGAGAGTTCTGTGTTTGTGTGAGCGTGGCTTGCTTTGTTTGGTTGGTTTGTTGACTGGCTGGTTTGCTGGTGTGTTGGTGTGGGCTGTTTGTCTGTGCTGAAGTGCACTGCTCCTCTCCTGTGGGTCTGGCTGTCATGGTTTATGCATAAGCTCCTGTTCCCGGGAGAAGCGGCTTCTCTCTGTCCTCACGGCTTCCTGTCTTTCCTTTTTTCTGCTGCTCTTTTCAAGGCAGAAACAAAACACAACATGGACCTCTCTCTCTCTCTCTCTCTCTCCCTCTCTCTCTCTCTCTCTCTCTCTCTCTCTTTTCTCTCTCTCTCTCATGGTGTCTCCTTTTGTCTATGTCTGTCTGTCTACCTCAGCTTCTGCATTTATCTGTCTGTCTACTGCCTCCCTCCTCCTTCCTCCTCTCTCTCTCTCCCCCCCCCTCTCTCTCTCATGGTGTCTCCTTTTGTCTATGTCTGTCTACCTCAGCTTCTGCATTTATTTGTCTGTCTACTGCCTTTCTCCTCCTCCTCCTCCTCCTCCTCTCTCTCTCTCTCTCTCTCTCTCTCTCTCTCTCTCTCTCTCTCTCTCTGTTCTCTGTGTTCTTGTGTCTATCTCGGTCTGCCTACCTCTGTTTCTGCATTTACCTGTCTCTCTACAGCCTCCCTCTTCCTACTCCTCCTCCTCCTCCTCTCTCTCTCTCTAACTCTCTCTCTCTCTAACTCTCTCTCTCTCTCTCTTTCCCCTGTCCCTATCCCCTTTCTATTTTCCTCAAGTCTGTATTTACTCAGTACTCCCATTTGTTCATTTTTTCTTTTGTTTATTTGGTTTTTTTGTTTCTGCCTGTCTGTCTGTCAGTCTGTCTATCCCTTCTTCTGTCTGTCTGTCAGTCTGTCTATCCCTTCTTCTGTCTGTCAGTCTGTCTATCCCTTCTTCTGTCTGTCAGTCTGTCTATCCCTTCTCTCTGTCTGTCAGTCTGTCTATCCCTTGTTCTGTCTGTCTGTCAGTCTGTCTATCCCTTCTTCTGTCTGTCTGTCAGTCTGTCTATCCCTTCTCTCTGTCTGTCTGTCAGTCTGTCTATCCCTTCTTCTGTCTGTCTGTCAGTCTGTCTATCCCTTCTTCTGTCTGTCTGTCAGTCTGTCTATCCCTTCTTCTGTCTGTCTGTCAGTCTATCCCTTCTCTCTGTCTGTCAGTCTGTCTATCCCTTCTTCTTGTCTGTCAGTCTATCTATCCCTTCTTCTGTCTGTCTGTCAGTCTGTCTATCCCTTCTTCTGTCTGTCTGTCAGTCTGTCTATCCCTTCTCTCTGTCTGTCTGTCAGTCTGTCTATCCCTTCTTCTGTCTGTCAGTCTGTCTATCCCTTCTCTCTGTCTGTCAGTCTGTCTATCCCTTCTCTCTGTCTGTCTGTCAGTCTGTCTATCCCTTCTTCTGTCTGTCAGTCTGTCTATCCCTTCTCTCTGTCTGTCAGTCTGTCTATCCCTTCTCTCTGTCTGTCTGTCAGTCTGTCTATCCCTTCTTCTGTCTGTCAGTCTGTCTATCCCTTCTCTCTGTCTGTCAGTCTGTCTATCCCTTCTTCTCTCTGTCTGTCAGTCTGTCTATCCCTTGTTCTGTCTGTCTGTCAGTCTGTCTATCCCTTCTCTCTGTCTGTCTGTCAGTCTGTCTATCCCTTCTTCTGTCTGTCTGTCAGTCTGTCTATCCCTTCTTCTGTCTGTCTGTCAGTCTGTCTATCCCTTCTCTCTGTCTGACTGTCAGTCTGTCTATCCCTTCTTCTGTCTGTCTGTCAGTCTGTCTATCCCTTCTTCTGTCTGACAGTCTGTCTATCCCTTCTCTCTGTCTGTCAGTCAGTCAGTCACCCCTAAGCAAACCCCTGTGAAGAAAGTGACCAGCCGACAGCAGACAGCAGTGACAGCCAGGTGACTGGAAGATGATCAGTTTGACAGCAGAGCCAATGGTGGGAAGGAAGGAAAGAAGGAAGGAAGGATGGAAGGAAGGAAGGAAGGAACGAAGGAAGGAACGAAGGATGGATGGAAGGAAGGAAGGAACGAAGGATGGATGGAAGGAAGGAAGGAACGAAGGATGGATGGAAGGAAGGAAGGATGGAAGGAAGGAAGGATGGAAGGAAGGAAGGATGGAAGGGAGGGAGGAAGGAAGGAAGGAAGGAACGAAGGAAGGAAGGAAGGAAGGAAGGAAGGAGGATGGATGGAATGGAAGGAAGGAAGGAAGGAAGGAAGGATGGAACGGAAGGAAGGATGGAAGGAAGGAAGGAAGGATGGAAGGAAGGAAGGATGGAAGGAAGGAAGAAAGGAAGGAAGGGAGGGAGGAAGGAAGGAAGGAAGGAAGGATGGAAGGAAGGAAGGATGGAAGGAAGGAAGGAAGGATGGAAGGAAGGAAGGATGGAAGGAAGGAAGAAAGGAAGGAAGGAAGGAGCAAGTCCAGCAATGGCTGAAGCTGATCAGAACAGCAACTATGTACTGTGGCCATCCCTGTCAGTCATCAGTCAGTCAGTCAGTCCAGCTGTCTCCCGCTCTTTGCTTCAAGGTGTGCAGTCACGGGATGGACTGCCTTCATTTGCATGACTGTCGTCTGGTGCAGAGGCCAGTTAGGTACCGTTGTTGTAGAAGACATCATCTTCTTATGAAACACTGCTCATCCCAGAGTGTGTGTGTGTGTGTGTGTGTGTGTGTGTGTGTGTGTGTGTGTGTGTGTGTGTGTGTGTGTGTGTGTGTGTGTGTGTGTGTGTGTGATGGTGAGAGAGTGAGTGTAGAGTGTGTTTGTTTGTGTGTGTGTGTGTTGTGTGTGGTGTGTGTGTGTGTGTGTTGTGTTGCGCCCCGCCCTGTTACCCTTTTTATTTCTATTTTACTCTTTTTATTTCGAGGTTAATGGAATAAACACTCATGTACTTCTTTACCTCCAGTCCCTGTGTGTATGCAGTTTCGTACATTTTGTCATCGTGTGTGTATGCGCGTCTCTGTGTGTCGAGCACGCGCACGCTTACTCACGTGTGTGTATGAGTGTGAATGTGTGTGTGCGCGCGTGCGTGCGTGTGTATGCGCACGTATGTGTGTGCATGCGTGCAAGCGTGCGTGTGCATGTGTGCGAGCATTTGTGTCTGCGGTCGTGTCTGCGTCTGTCTGTCTGTCTGTGTGTCTCTTCCTGTCTGTCTGCCTGTCTGTCTGTCTGTCTAATGAAGGATCGCTCTGTGTCTGTGTGCCGCCACGGAACAGTGCCGCAATCACTGTTTCTTTTCTTTAGCTCTGCATCCTGGTCATCGCCTGCACATGGCTATTCATGACATCCCCAGTGTCTCTGAACACAAAGAAAACAGGTCTGGTGAAAAATTAAACACTGGGGCTTGAGGTTGAACTGTTGGCCTCACCATGTGTCATTATGAGTATGAGAGGAAGAGAGACAGAGAAGCAGAGAGAGGGAGGGAAGGAGGGAGAGAGGGCGAGAGAGAGAGAGAGAGAGAGAGAGAGAGAGAGAGAGAGAGAAGAGAGAGAGAGAGAGAGAGAGAGAGAGAGAGAGAAACAGAAGACAGAGACACAGAGAGAGAAAGAAGAGAAAGAAGAAGAGAAAGAAACAGAGACAGAACACAGCAGAAAAGTAGAGAGAAGAGAGACAGAGAACAGACACAGACACAGAGACACAGAGAGAGGAACAGACAGACAGAGACAGAGACACAGAGAGAGAGAAGGAATAGACAGAACAGACAGACAGAGAAGACAGACAGACACAATACAGAAGAGACAGAACAGACAGACAGAGACAGACGAGAAGAGGAGAAAAGAAGAAAGAAAGAGACAGACAGACAGAGGAAGAGAAGACAGAAACAGACAGAAGAGAAGACAAGAGACAAGACAGACAGAGAGAAAGAAAGAAAGAAAGAAGACGACAGAGACAGACAGCAGACAGAAGACAGACAGACACACAGACAGACACAGACACAGACAGACACAGACAGACAGAGACAGACAGACAGAGAGAAGCCACATAGTCAGACAAGACAATTTAATTGTATGTTGCCGCTTCACTGTGTGTGCCGGTAGGAGATCAAGTGGCACGGGAACACGAGTGTGTCATCAGAGCTGGGGTGTGGGGCCCTGTGACACAGCAGTCACCAGAACAGGCAGAGGAGAGGGCTTCAATCCTCTCTCTCTCCACCCCCCCCCCCCCCTGCCCCTTCCCTAGTCTAGGTGAGAATGAAGCGACAATCCACAGTTCAGCGCTGTAGCCCTTTGCTTCCAGTGGCTTCTGCAGTCACTGGCCTCAGTCTCTGCTCCGACGTCAATTTGGTGGATCGGTGGTCTAGAGGTCACGCGCCTGTCTAGAAAGCGAAAAGTCCGGGTCGGAAGTGTGCGGTGGTTCGTATCCCGTTTGGCCCCGAAACTTTTCCCCCATCCATTAGACCATGAGTGGTGTCTGGGCGCTAGTCTTTCGGATGAGACGATAAACCGAGATCCCGTGTGTTACACAAAATTATTTAGCGCACGTAAAAGAACCCACGGCAACAAGAGAGTTGTCCCTGGCAAAATTCTTAGAAAAAAAGCCACTCTGATAGGGAAACAAATACAGTTGCAGACCTAAACAAAAGGTGGCGCTGCTCTTGTGGCGACGCGCTCTCCCCGGGGAGAGCAGCCCGAATTTCACGCAGAGAAATCTCGTGACTTAAAGTGGTAAAATGAAAATGAAAATGAGTCTGCGTTTGTTGCTGTTGTTATATTGTGTAGCTTCCTGTATAACTATAGGATGGAGGTTTGTCGCCAAGCTGATGTGCGAGAATGCGTGACAATAGTGCACAGTTAGTTATTCAGCGTGCTAGCAGTGCGTGACAAGACACCAAAACATATGTGTGTGTGTATGTGTGTGTGTATGTGTGTGTGTGTGTGTGTTGTGTGTGTGTGTGGTGTGTGTGTGTGTGTGTGTTGTGCGCGCGCGCGCGCGCGCGTGCGTGTGTTGTACTGTACATCACTTAAGTTCTAATAAGATATTCCTGCACAAAACTCAAGCTATTCTTGCTGAGGAGGGTGTACCACCACAAAAGCAGCACTACCCACTTCTTTCTCATGTTTTCAAGCATTCTCCTGTCTGCACGTGTATAAGTTTCCATGGGAGATTGCTTTTCTGGAATTTTGCCAGGGACAACTCTCTTAATGCCCTGGGTTTTGAAAAAAATATATGCTCTGAATGTGTGTTGTACTTTGAAGCTAGATTAATCGTTTCATCCGAAAGACTTGCACCCAGACCACCACTTCAAGTCTTGTGGACGGGGTGAAAAGAAGTTTAAAGGGGAATCATAGCAGATTTACACATAGGAGACTTACTTCTTTTAGACCACCAATAAGTGTGTGTGTGTGTGTGTGTGTGTGTGTGTGTGTGTGTGTGTGTGTGTGTGTGTGTGTGTGTGTGTGTGTGTGTGTGTGTGTGTGTGTGTGTGTGTGTGTGCGTGTGCAAGAGAGAGAGAGAGACAATGACAATGACAATGACAATGACAAATTCTTTTATTTCGAGGATA
>CM054145.1:11012090-11017090 GCA_028751875.1 Rapana venosa
TGTCTGTCGTCTCTCTCTCTCTCTCTCTCTCTCTCTCTCTCTCTCTCTCTCTCTCTCTCTCTCTCTCTCTCTCTCTCTCTCTCGGGGACGGCATAGCCTAGTGGTTAGAACATTGCGCTCGCAATCTGACGACCCGGGTTCGATTCCAGTTCAATGGGATATTTTCCCCTGGAGTTAACATCAGTGCAGACTCCACTCTCGCCAAAAGTCCTTCGAATGAGACTATAAACCGAGGCCCCGTGTGCGAACGCACGCAGAACATTTTGCGCACTCGTTAAATCCTGTTCCGCTTTTCGTAAGAGTAGGCCACTGTGTGCCGGTGGGAACAGATGACAGAATTTACAAAACCGCATACACACGGGGACTGGATGTAAAAATAGCACGTAAGTCCTTATTCCATTATCCTTGATATAAAAGAATAAAATTTTAAAAATTGTTTTTAAATCTCTTTCCCTCCTCTCTCTCTCTCTCTCTCTCTCTCTTCTCTCTCTCTCTCTCTCTCTCTCTCTCTCTCTCTCTCTCTCTCTCTCTCTCTCTCTCTCTCTCATGGGATCATTCACGCCTCTGTGTGTGTGTGTGTGTGTGTGTGTGTGTGTGGTGTGTGTGTGTGTGTGTGTGGTGTGTGTGTGTGTGTGTGTGTGTGTGTGTGTGTGTGTGTGTGTGTGCGTGCGTGCGTGCGTGCGAGCGTGCGTGCGTGCGTGCGTGTGTGTATGTGTGTCTGTCTGTGTCTGAGTGTGTGCATGCTTGCTAGTGTGCGTGCGTGCGTTTATGTATGTATGTATGTATGTATGTGTATGTATGTATGTATGTATGTGAGAGAGAGAAATGTTCTGTTGATCGCAAAAATCATATACATACACCTAACAAACGCGTCTCCTATCAAGAAAAAGTGACAGGACAATATTTCATTCCACTTTACTGCCACAGAACGCCATCAGCTATCACAAACTACAAACCTACGCTTCTGGAGTCCTTAACTGCAGTCATTGTCATTAAATGGATTAAGACATTCAACTGCGCCAACCCGGTCAAACAGGAACTTGAAGTTATTTTTAAACTGCTTTGCACATCGTTTTCTATCAACACACATGAAAACACCACCCAAATGAATGGTAACAAAGAGGTATCACATAGATAGAAGTTCAGTTGAGATTGCCGGCGTAAATCAAGTACTCCCTAACTTTCCCGGGGAAATGTGTTGTTTTAGCTGATTCGCACACTCACAAAGACAACAACAGCAAATGTCAGACCTGGAATCGTGTGTCTTGTGATCTGCAGTCTGTGCATTGACAGTTAGCCCCCCTGGTAAAGGACAGGAGAAGGCTTATCTCCATACAGCCTGTGCTCTTTTATTGATATATGTTATTTATTTATTCTTTCATTTCGAGGATAATGGAATAAGAACTCGTGCTTTTTTACATCCAGGCCCCGTGTGTATGCAGTTTTGTAAATCTGTGCTCTTTTATTTATATATGTTATTTATTTATTCTTTCATTTCGAGGATAATGGAATAAGAACTCATGTGCTTTTTTACATCCAGTCCCGTGTGCATGCAGTTTTGTAAATTGTGTCATCCATTCCCACCGACACACAATGGCCTACACTTCCGAAAAGCGGAACGGGTTTTAACGTGTGCGCAAGATGTTTTGAGGGGGTTCGAACACTGGACCTCGGTTTATAGTCTCATCCGAGGACTTCTGGGGGAAGTAGAGTAGGCATGATGTTAACTCCAGAGGAACAATCCTCTTGAACGAGATTCGAACCTGGGTCAGTAGATCACGAACGCATCACTCTAACCACCAGGTTATCCTGTCCCCTCTTTACGACAATAGCAACTTAACGACACAACAAATGTTGCAATAATATATCGTAGGGGGCACAATGTCCACTAATGCCTTTGGACAGTAACGCGATAATAGACCCGAAAGATCACTGACCATAGCTGCCCAAACCGCCATTCCAGCCCACTCCTCTCAAAGTGAGGCTGACAGTGATTGCAATGCACAAGACCTCTCTGGGATGGGATAGTTCCAGAGTGGAGGGAAGAGGGGGGGGGGGGATGAAGGAAGGAGAGTCGGACGATTTGTGATTTGTTTTCTCCTGAGGGCAAGCGACAGGGAGGAGAAAAAGGAGGCAATAAAAACCTCTCTCTCTCCCAACCTCTCTCTCTCTCTCCCAACCTCTCTCTCTCTCTCTCTCCAACCTCTCTCTGAGAACGGGCGCACGTGTGTGTGTGTGTTGTGTGTGTGTGTGTGTGTGTGTGTGTGTGTGTGTGTGTGTGTGTGTGTGTGTCCTACATACAAGGTATCACAGTTGATTTAGGGCTGGACAGACAAGCTAAACCAGTCTGAATATCCAAATTCCATAGAGAGGTAATGGTTTATACAGGACAGGAATGACTATGATGGAAACTGATAGACACTTGGGGGGGGGGGGGGGGGGGGAGGGGATGGCGGGGTAGCCTAGTGGTTAGAGCATTGAGCTGCTGATCTGACGGCCCGGGTTCGAGCCACCACCGAGGCGCCCGTTCAAGGGGATTTCTCCCCTTCAGCTAACATCTCTGCTATTTCCACTCTCCAGAAAATCCTTCAGATCAGATCATTAACCAGGTTCTGTGTCCACATGCACGCAGAACACCTTGAGCACACGTCAAAACACGTTACACCTTTCAGGAGAGTAGGCCATTTTGTGCTAGTAGGAACGAATGATAATTTATTTTTAAATACCGTATGCACACTGGTGTCGTGGTGAGACATTATGCCTGAAGTCGGAATGCGGCTACTATTGTGGTGACAAACACGGCTGCACACACAAACTGTCGCCATGGGTGAACTTGGGAACTGTATTGGAGGAACAAGGAAAAGATACAGCTGTGATGGCCCTCACCTGCCGTTCCTCTGGTTAAAAGTCGCTGTTGAGGAAGATTAGCGGTGACTCTTGTCGGTGTTGTTGTTGTTTATTGTTGTTCTTTGTTGTTTATTGTTGTTGTTTATTGTTGTTGGTTGCTGTTTGTTGTTGTTTGTTGCTGTGTGTTGTTATTTGTTGGTGTTTGTTGTTATTCGTTGTTGTTTATTGTTATTTGTTGTTGTTTATCGTTATTGTTGTAGTTTACTGTTGTTTGTTGTTGTTATTTGTTGGTGTTTGTTGTTGTTTATTGCTGTTTGTTGTTATTTGTTGTTGTTTATTGTTGTTATTTGTTGTTTGTTGCTGTTTTTGTTTGGTGGTGGTGGTGGGTCTTAATGTTCCCCACCTCAAGACCTGATGATGGACTCTATCTCACTCAAACCTCTGCGTGTATGGCTGTTTTCAAATACCTCGCCACATGGTAGCCACACTTGACTTCAGACAAACTCTGACATTTGATTTCACTCGTTTTATTTATACCAAGGGTGGACATACTGATGGAGAAACTCGTTTCTTTTCCGTAACGGCAGCGCAACGCATTTTCGCTCATTTGGCAGAAACACTAGTTGTTATCCCAATGCACGAAGATTTCCGTAATGATGATTATAAACTTTCCATTGTTTCCAGGAGTGGGTGGGAAAAGATGACGTACAAAAAGCCCATCTCATTTACTGGGCACCGCCCCCCCCCCCCCCTCCAACACAAAAACCCCCAAAGAAAAACCAAACCAACAAAGAAAAACAAAAACACAGTCATTTATCTACCCCCCCTCCCCCTCACCCCCCACTCCCAAGTCATTTATCTTAACACACAAAAAGAAACAGTCATTTATCTTTTGAAGCTCCTTTTCAAACCCTGACAAAGCCCCCAGTGACAGTTTCCACAACGATCAGGAAAAGGAGGGGAGGGGAAGGGATGGGGGGAGGGGGGGGGGGGGCTTCTTTCCGCTTGAAGTGATTGTGTAAGGACTTTGGCCAAGTAGCCAGCCCATCTCCTGCCACCTTCTCCACAGCCATCAATTTGTTCTGCAAGCTGCATGGGCGTAAAGCAATCGATGTGGCTGGAGGGGGAAGGAGGGGGGGGGGGGGAGCGGGATAGGGGAGTGGGGTGAATGAAAGGAGGAGGAGGGAGACAATGGGAAGGGGGCAGGGGGCTTTTAGGGTCTCCTCTTCTTCAGGGGGTGAGACAGTTGAGGTCCCCCCTTCCCTGACATGGGGAGAGGAGGGCGGAGACGTCTTTGCATTGGCACCTGAGACTGAGGCTGATGGAGGTGAAGAGAGAGCCCTGGGCAAGAGATGGCTTAGTGTTCACAGTCTTTATGGGGGGGGGGCTCTTTCTGTCTGTTTTCTTCCTCTTCCTTATTTTCCCTCACCTTCAGCTTCCTGTTCTATGTTCTGGTTTCCCGTTTCTCAGCTCTGACTTCACCAGTGGCGACATGTAACGTCTGCAGCCGTCTGTCCATCAGGAACGTGTGAACCTATTTTTACATTGTGATTTTTTGTTGCAGCTAAGCTTTGCTTTCTAAATTTTGTTGGCTGCACTTGAATGTTTTAAAAATCTATTTGGGGTGGGGGTGGAGTTGTGGGTGGCCGAAAAATGGCTCTGGATTTTGTTGTTAAAGATGATTGATTACTTGGTTGGTTGACGTATTCATTCATTGGCTGATAAATTGATTGTATCTATGAATTCTTCTTTTATTCATCTATATATTTAGCTTTACTCTGTGATACCTATCTCTCTATATGTCAACGTTTCTTTCTTTCTTTCTTTCCTACACCTATACACACTTCACCTCACCTCACACACTTTTCTTTGTCTTGATTTGTTGGTGTTAACATGTTTTATTCATTATTCATACAACATAAGCAAATGTCAATACAGCAGGGAAAGGCCCCACCCCTCGAGGAGCTAACATCTGATGCTTATGCAGACAAGTGAATATATATATAGATATATATATATATATATATATATAGAGAGAGAGAGAGAGAGAGAGAGAGAGGGCGAGAGAGGGAGAGAGAGATACCAATACACAAAAACTGAAGAAACTATACAACACTACCAAACTGAAGTAAACAAAAAGTGCACAAACACTA
>CM054145.1:11022090-11067090 GCA_028751875.1 Rapana venosa
TTCTGGAAGTGTATATATGCTGACAGTTGTGTGGCTTCCTTCTTTTGCTTCTATATGATTTGCTAAAGTTCTCCGTGTGCTTTGTGAGACTTGTTTGTTTTGGGGTGGTTTTTCTTACCGTGTGTGGGTGCGGGCAGGATGGAAAAAATTTGTAAGCTTACTCTTTTACCCTCAATAATGATCATTTTGGCTTGGCTTGACTTGACACACACGCACCGCACGCACTCACACATCCCTTTCATACCACACACTTTTGTAAGCATCAACCTGATTAATTTTCTCGTCTAATATCACTTTGGGTGAAGAAACGTAAAATGTAAGAAATTACAGGAAAGCAAAACAGCATTACAATCTATCTATGTGAAAATAGAAAGAATAAGAAAGCAAAACAGCAATACAATCTATTTATAAAAGAAATGACAGGGAAGCAAAACAGCATTACAATCTGTCTATATGGAAAAAGAAAGAACAGGAAAGCAAAACACTATGTATATGGAAAAAGGAACAATAGGAAAGCAAAACAGCATTACAATCTATCTGAAAAAGGAACAATAGGAAAGCAAAACAGCATTACAATCTATCTGGAAAAAGGAACAACAGGAAAGCAAAACAGCATTACAATCTATCTGGAAAAAGAAACAAAAGGAAATCAAAACAGCATTACAATCTGTCTGGAAAAAGAAAGAACAGGAAAGCAAAACAGCATTACAATCCATCTATGTGGAAAAAGAAAGAACAGGAAAGCAAAACAGCATTACAACCTATCTGGAAAAAGAAAGAATATGAAAGCAAAACAGCATTACAATCTATCTATGTGGAAAAGAAAGAACAGGAAAGCAAAACAGCATTACAATCTATCTATGTGGAAAAGAAAGAACAGGAAAGCAAAACAGCATTACAATCTATCTATGTGAAAAGAAAGAACAGGAAAGCAAAACAGCATTACAATCTATCTATTTGGAAAGAGAAAGAACAGGAAAGCAAAACAGCATTACAATCTATCTATGTGGAAAAGAAAGAACAGGAAAGCAAAACAGCATTACAATCTATCTATGTGAAAAGAAAGAACAGGAAAGCAAAACAACATTACAATCTATCTATGTGGAAAAAGGAACAATAGGAAAGCAAAACAACATTACAATCTATCTATGTGGAAAAGAAAGAACAGGAAAGCAAAACAGCATTACAATCTATCTATGTGGAAATAGAAAGAATAAGAAAGCAAAGCAGCATTACAATCTATTTATAAAAGAAATGACTAGAAAGCAAAACAGCATTACAATCTATGTATATGGAAAAAGGAACAATAGGAAAGCAAAACAGCATTACAATCTATCTGAAAAAGGAACAATAGGAAAGCAAAACAGCATTACAATCTATCTGGAGAAAGGAACAATAGGAAAGCAAAACAGCATTACAATCTATCTGGAAAAAGGAACAATAGGAAAGCAAAACAGCATTACAATCTATCTGGAAAAAGGAACAATAGGAAAGCAAAACAGCATTACAATCTATCTGGAAAAAGGAACAACAGGAAAGCAAAACAGCATTACAATCTATCTGGAAAAAGGAACAATAGGAAAGCAAAACAGCATTACAATCTATCTGGAGAAAGGAACAATAGGAAAGCAAAACAGCATTACAATCTATCGGGAAAAAGGAACAACAGGAAAGCAAAACAGCATTACAATCTATCTGGAAAAAGAAACAAAAGGAAATCAAAACAGCATTACAATCTGTCTATGTGGAAAAACAAAGAACAGGAAAGCAAAACAGCATTACAATCTATCTGGGAAAAGGAACAATAGGAAAGCAAAACAGCATTACAATCTGTCTATATGGAAAAAGAAAGAACAGGAAAGCAAAACAGCATTACAATCTATGTATATGGAAAAAGGAACAATAGGAAAGCAAAACAGCATTACAATCTATCTGAAAAAGGAACAATAGGAAAGCAAAACAGCATTACAATCTATCTGGAAAAAGGAACAACAGGAAAGCAAAACAGCATTACAATCTATCTGGAAAAAGAAACAAAAGGAAATCAAAACAGCATTACAATCTGTCTATATGGAAAAAGAAAGAACAGGAAAGCAAAACAGCATTACAATCTATGTATATGGAAAAAGGAACAATAGGAAAGCAAAACAGCATTACAATCTATCTGAAAAAGGAACAATAGGAAAGCAAAACAGCATTACAATCTATCTGAAAAAAGGAACAACAGGAAAGCAAAACAGCATTACAATCTATCTGGAAAAAGAAACAAAAGGAAATCAAAACAGCATTACAATCTGTCTATGTGGAAAAACAAAGAACAGGAAAGCAAAACAGCATTACAACCTATCTGGAAAAAGAAAGAATATGAAAGCAAAACAGCATTACAATCTATCTATGTGGAAAAGAAAGAACAGGAAAGCAAAACAGCATTACAATCTATCTATGTGGAAAAGAAAGAACAGGAAAGCAAAACAGCATTACAATCTATCTATGTGAAAAGAAAGAACAGGAAAGCAAAACAGCATTACAATCTATCTATTTGGAAAGAGAAAGAACAGGAAAGCAAAACAGCATTACAATCTATCTATGTGGAAAAGAAAGAACAGGAAAGCAAAACAGCATTACAATCTATCTATGTGGAAAAGAAAGAACAGGAAAGCAAAACAGCGTTACAATCCATCTATGTGGAAAAAGGAACAATAGGAAAGCAAAACAACATTACAATCTATCTATGTGGAAAAGAAAGAACAGGAAAGCAAAACAGCATTACAATCTATCTATGTGGAAAAGAAAGAACAGGAAAGCAAAACAGCATTACAATCTTCTATGTGAAAAGAAAGAACAGGAAAGCAAAACAGCATTACAATCTATCTATTTGGAAAGAGAAAGAACAGGAAAGCAAAACAGCATTACAATCTATCTATGTGGAAAAGAAAGAACAGGAAAGCAAAACAGCATTACAATCTATCTATGTGGAAAAGAAAGAATAGGAAAGCAAAACACATTACAATCTATCTATGTGGAAAAGAAAGAACAGGAAAGCAAAACGCATTACAATCTATCTATGTGGAAAAAGAAAGAATAAGAAAGCAAACAGCATTACAATCTATTTATAAAAGAAAGACTAGAAAGCAAAACAGCATTACAATCTATTATATGGAAAAAGGAACATAGGAAAGCAAAACAGCATTACAATCTATCTGAAAAAGGAACAATAGGAAAGCAAAACAGCATTACAATCTATCTGGAGAAAGGAACAATAGGAAAGCAAAACAGCATTACAATCTATCTGGAAAAAGGAACAATAGGAAAGCAAAACAGCATTACAATCTATCTGGAAAAAGGAACAATAGGAAAGCAAAACAGCATTACAATCTATCTGGAAAAAGGAACAACAGGAAAGCAAAACAGCATTACAATCTATCTGGAAAAAGAAACAAAAGGAAATCAAAACAGCATTACAATCTGTCTATGTGGAAAAACAAAGAACAGGAAAGCAAAACAGCATTACAATCTATCTGGGAAAAGGAACAAAATGAAATCAAAACAGCATTACAATCTGTCTGGAAAAAGAAAGAATATGAAAGCAAAACAGCATTACAATCTATCTATGTGGAGAAGAAAGAACAGGAAAGCAAAATAGCATTACAATCTATCTATGTGAAAAGAAAGAACAGGAAAGCAAAACAGCATTACAATCTATCTATGTGGAAAAAGGAACAATAGGAAAGCAAAACAGAATTACAATCTATCTATGTGGAAATAGAAAGAATAGGAAAGCAAAACAGCATTACAATCTATCTATGTGGAAATAGAAAGAATAAGAAAGCAAAACATCATTACAATCTATTTATAAAAGAAATGACTGGAAAGCAAAACAGCATTACAATCTATGTATATGGAAAAAGGAACAATAGGAAAGCAAAACAGCATTACAATCTATCTGGAAAAAGGAACAATAGGAAAGCAAAACAGCATTACAATCTATGTATATGGAAAAAGGAACAATAGGAAAGCAAAACAGCATTACAATCTATTGGAAAAAGAAACAAAGGAAATCAAAACAGCATTACAATCTGTCTATGTGGAAAAACAAAGAACAGGAAAGCAAAACTGCATTACAATCTATCTGGAAAAAGGAACAAAATGAAATCAAAACAGCATTACAATCTGTCTGGGAAAAGAAAGAACAGGAAAGCAAAACAGCATTACAATCTATCTATGTGAAAATACACAGAAGCAACACACGTTCTCTTTGTGTTCATTTTTCCACAGCAGACTACAGATGGGAAGAATGCTCACCAGCAATCTTCTTCTCCACTGCCTCTGCTCATCATCTGTATCTTTCTGTTTCATCTCTGTACATGTTGACAAATCGTAATCTGCACAAGAATACGTTTTGTGTTGTTGTTGTTGTTGTTGTTTGTTGTTATTTGTTGATCAGCTTCACCAACAGTGAGATTTTGCATGTCATCATTTTCGCCCGCTATCAAGGTAGCTGTATTCTAACTTCAGGTAGGGTGTCTAAACACGACACCAGTATGCATGTGTTTTTAGAAAATGTGTCATCCGTTCCTACTGGCACACATGGCCAAATATTTTGAAAGGCAAAACAGGTTTTAACATGTACGCGAGATGCTCTGATCTGCCTGCGTTCACACAGGTGACCTTGGTTTACGGTCTCATCCATAGAACTTTCGGGGGTGTGGAGTCAGCACTGATGTTGGCTCCAGGAAAAATCCTCTAGAATGTCTCGGTGGTGGCTCGAAGCCGGGCAGTCAGATAACTAGCACAACGTTCTAACCACTGGGCTATCCCTTTATCACCCCTCCCTCCCCTATCCGGTATAAGTTGTCTGCTTGAAATGAAAGAAAACTGCTAATGACAGACAGTGTCTGTTGATGGACATAAAACTGCTAATGACAGACAGTGTGTGTTGATGGACAGAAAACTGCTAATGACAGACAGACAGTCTGTTGATGGACAGAAAACTGCTAATGACAGACAGTGTGTGTTGATGGACAGAAAACTGCTAATGACAGACAGACAGTCCGTTGTTGGACAGAAAACTGCTAATGACAGACAGTGTGTGTTGTTGGACAGAAAACTGCTAATGACAGACAGTCAGTGTCTGTTGATGGACAGAAAACTGCTAATGACAGACAGACAGTCTGTTGTTGGACAGAAAACTGCTAACGACAGACAGTGTGTGTTGTTGGACAGAAAACTGCTAATGACAGACAGTCAGTGTCTGTTGATGGACAGAAAGCTGCTAATGACAGACAGTCAGTGTCTGTTGAAGGACAGAAAGCTGCTAATGACAGACAGTCAGTGTCTGTTGATGGACAGAAAACTGCTAATGACAGACAGTCTGTTGATGGACAGAAAACTGCTAATGACAGACAGTGTCTGTTGTTGGACAGAAAACTGCTAATGACAGACAGTCAGTGTCTGTTGATGGACAGAAAACTGCTAATGACAGACAGTCTGTTGATGGACAGAAAACTGCTAATGACAGACAGTCAGTGTCTGTTGATGGACAGAAAACTGCTAATGACAGTCAGTGTCTGTTGATGGACAGAAAACTGCTAATGACAGACAGTCAGTGTCTGTTGATGGACAGAAAACTGCTAATGACAGACAGTCTGTTGATGGACAGAAAACTGCTAATGACAGACAGTCAGTGTCTGTTGATGGACAGAAAACTGCTAATGACAGACAGTCAGTGTCTGTTGATGGACAGAAAACTGCTAATGACAAACAGTCTGTTGATGGACAGAAAACTGCTAATGACAGACAGTCAGTGTCTGTTGATGGACAGAAAACTGCTAATGACAGACAGTCTGTTGATGGACAGAAAACTGCTAATGACAGACAGTCAGTGTCTGTTGATGGACAGAAAACTGCTAATGACAGACAGTCAGTGTCTGTTGATGGACAGAAAACTGCTAATGACAGACAGTCAGTGTCTGTTGATGGACAGAAAACTGCTAATGACAGACAGTCAGTGTCTGTTGATGAAGGACTGTGGTGTGTGTGCCGACTTTCAGGTGTAGACATGCGCGCTTTGCGGACACTGGCATGGCAGGAGAGAGTGTAAAGAGAGGGGAAGAGAGCGATAATTGCAATGCGCTGTTTGAAGTGTTCCGCTTATGATTTTGCTAGTCATGCCTGCAGCAGCAGCAGCGGCAACAATGCTGGTTAGCATCGACCCTCAGGCTCTGCACTGTCTGTCTAATGTCGCTGTACTGGCCGCGACAGAGGTTTTCTCTCTAAGCAGGAAAAACCCCAACACCGTTTTCTGCTCCCTTCCCTGACAACATCCACCACTCATACTTTCTGTTGTTAGTGTTCTTCCTAATTGATTTTGGACCAATATATGTGGCTTTCCATTTTTTCTGTCCTTGTTCATTTGTTTCCCTTTGTGCAGGCAGTGTGGAAACCCATTAACAGACAGACACATCTCCTCCTGTCCACCTTCATCTTTTTTGTTCGCCTGTCTCTTTGCGCGGTGTTTAGATGTCAATCCATCATGTCACACAGCTCCTTACCTGCTCCTGATCGTCAATGTTATCATATTTTCAAAATTGATAAGTTTCAATCGCATTCACAGGAATAACTGAATAGAATTTTGGATGGGACAAAACTGCCATCAAAAGACAACATAAGAAACAGGATAAAAAATAACATGCTTTTGTCTTCCTGCAGCGAGGGGCTAGAAAAACAAAGCCAACAACAACAACAACAACACAAATAAACGAGAAAAGAAACAACAAACGGAAAAAAACAAGAAGAAGAAGATATAAAAGTGAGACATACTGAAGAAAATAAAAGCATATCGAATATTCGTGCCGTATGTTTCAGGTTGCTCTTAAAAAGAAGCAAGAGAAGACACGGGTGTGAGGTGACCCAGCCAAGTGGTCATTCCTAGCTGATAATACCCCACACATTCCAGCCAGGTGGTCAGTCCTAGCTGATAATACCCCACACATTCCAGCCAGGTGGTCAGTCCTAGCTGATAATAACCCACACATTCCAGCCAGGTGGTCAGTCCTAGCTGACAATAACCCACACATTCCAGCCAGGTGGTCAGTCCTAGCTGACAATAACCCACACATTCCAGCCAGGTGGTCAGTCCTAGCTGATAATAACCCACACATTCCAAGTGGTCAGTCCTAGCTGATAATAACCCACACATACCAAGTGGTCAGTCCTAGCTGATAATAACCCACACATACCAAGTGGTCAGTCCTAGCTGATAATAACCCACACATACCAAGTGGTCAGTCCTAGCTGATAATAACCCACACATTCCAGCCAGGTGGTCAGTCCTAGCTGATAATAACCCACACATTCCAGCCAGGTGGTCAGTCCTAGCAGTCCAGACATTACCAGGCACTAACAGTGACAGTGCTGGCATATATACGCCAGAAAAGTTAAAAACATCAAATGGCTTTCACCTGGATCTGAGAAGAGACACAAATGCCCGCTTGACCAAGTAATCAGTGTATTCTTGCAAAATAGGGGTGGAGGTCAACAAGTGCAGGTAACCAGTGACAACTCCTCCATGATTTGTAAACTGATTGACCGAAGATTCCATTAAAATAAAAGCACCTGTCTATACAAGTAGAGGAAAAACCATCACTGTCTCGTTATTGCACACTTCTAGTTCTATGGAACACGTGCATCTGTCAGAAAAAAATGTGTGTAAATGACATTAGACTTTCCTTTGGTTTTTGTTGTTGTTGTTTAGGGTTTTTTCGGTGGTGGTGGTGGGAGGGAGGGGGGATGCGAGACATAGCGAGTTGTGTGTGTGTGTGTGTGTTGTGTGTGTGTGTGTGTGTGTGTGTGTGTGTGTGTGTGTGTGTGTGTGTGTGTGTGTGTGTGTGTGTGTGTGTGTGTGTGTGTGTGCGCGTGCGTGTGACAAAGATACAGACAGACAGAGAGATAGACAGAGGTTTCACATGATTTTTTTTTACTGAAGAGAAAGAATGGAAAGAAAGGGAGCAGTGTGCAGAAGAGAAAAGCATAAGAAGAGATGGGCCAGAAGAAAGACGCTATGCATAAATCATGACAGGCATGAAAACATTCAGCAACCCACTGCCCAAGATAAAAGAGGTAAAATCACGCAAAAGCGCGCGCGTGCGTGCGTGCGTGCGTGCGTGCGTGCGTGCGTGCGTGCGTGCGTGCGTGCGTGCGTGCGTGCGTGCGTGCGTGTGTGTGTGTGTGTGTGTGTGTTGCGTGCGTGTGACAAATACAACAGAGAGATAGACAGAGGTTTCAGATGATTTTTTTTACGAAGAGAAGAATGGAAAGAAAAGGAGCAGTGTGCAGAAGAAAAGCATAAGTAGAGATGGCAGAAGAAAGACCTATGCTAAATCATGACGCATGAAAACATTCAGCAACCCATGCCAGATATAAAGAGGTAAAATCACGCAAAAGCGCGTGCGTGCGTGCGGCGTGCGTGCGTGCGTGCGTGCGTGCGTGCGTGCGTGCGTGCGTGCGTGCGTGCGTGCGTGCGTGGTGCGTGTGTGTGTGTGTGTGTTATTTTTTTATATTTCGTTCTTTTATTTCTTTATTTCGAGGATAATGGAATAAGCACTCATGTGCTTTGTTCATCTAGTCCCCGAGTGTATGCAGTTTTGTACATTTTGTCATCCGTTCCCACAGGCACACAATGGCCTACTCTTCCGAAAAGCGGAGCGGGTTTTAACGAATGTGCAAGATGTTGTGTGTGTGTGTGCGTTCGCACACGGGATCTCGGTTTATAGTCTCATCCGAAGGACTTTTGGGGAGAGTGGAGTCGGCACTGATGTTAACTCCATAGGAAAAATCCTCTTGAACAAGAATCGAACCACGGTCAGTAGATCACGAAAACATCACTCGCGCGAGCGCGAGCGCGCACGCGTGTGTGTGTGCATGCGTGCGTGCCTGTCTGCCTGTGTTATCACTGAAAATGAATGTTTTTTAATTTAATTTATATTTATATTATTAACGTTATATTTTATTATTTTATATTTTATATTATTTCTTTTTTTTTAAATCAGAAAATGACATTTTCATGGGAGTCTACACTCACTTCAAAGTGAATAAATTCAAAGAAATCAGGCTTTAGATGGAAAATCAAGCATGGAAGACCCAGTTCATACGTAAGACGACAGGCATGTAGCGCACAAGAGCACAGACAGAAAAGGAAAAGATTCGCTTTCTTTCTTTTCGAAGTGGATGGAGGGGGATTACAGGGAGACTGGAAAGAGAGAGAAGGAACTCTGAACTCTGAACAGGTTTAATGTACACTGGCCTTTGACCACAATACATACAGTGGGTAAGGTAAAAAGGCAAGTGAAGGAAATTAAATTTAAAAAAAAAGAGATCGTCACATTTTCCATCTAAGCCAGCTCTCCTGGTGGCATCACCCAAGTACATCATCCAAATAAACAAAACAGTAGCAATAAAGTGTGAAAACAGAACATAAACTCAATAAATACCAGATAATCAAGAGAATGGTGTTTAAGCAGCCACAGCGACTTACAATGGTAACAAGAGTACAAACAACAGCACAGTTACAAAAGACTTTTCTTTCATTTGTTCAAAGCATGAAAAACATACCTGGAGAGGTTGTGTCTGTGATTTAAATTATAATTATGGTTTCTTTCAGTAATCTCAGTAAAGGCATACACTTTGATTCTTTAAGAAATTTATCTATGAAATCTGTAGATAAACTGCATTTTATCTGTAGATAAACTACATTTTTAATTTTGTTCACACAGAACGGGCATCTTTTGTCTTGTACAGATTCATTTTATCTGTTGTCATTATTACTTATAGGAAGCACATTAGATCTTAACTGGGTAATAGCCACACGAAAACAATACATCTCCATATCATAAATGTACTTCTCCTTTTGAAAAATTGCTTTAATAGACCTTTAAATGCTATAGCTTTCACGTTCTCTGATTGTTCCATCCCATTCTCAGTGCATACACGTCAAGGCTTTCAAGTCGTTACCTTTTGCCCCCCAGGCCTCAGCTAGAGTTCGAAGGTGAACTCAATGGTGACATTTGGCATATGTAGCCGTTTTCGCCCATCATGAAGGTAGCCGCATTCCGACTTCGGGGATGTATGTTGGGTATGTTCGTGTTTCCGTAACCCATTGAATGCTGACATGAACTACGGGATTTTTAATGTGCATAGTTGATCTTCTGAATGTGTATATACATAAACGGAATTAAAGTATTGACAGGTCTGCACTTATGTTGACCTGGAAGATCGTAAAAATCCCTGCCCTTCATTCACCAGACACCGCAGAGTTTCGAAACAACAACATCATGGACCCTGGGGATTGAAGTCAACCGACCGTAACCGCTTGGCCATGACGTCTGTCACTTTCTTTCCGGAAGACTGGTGTGGAGGTGAACAAAGCAGGTTTAGTTTTCCCAATACCAGGCTGCATTTTGACGTGACATGCACTAACTTTAGTCCAGATTAATCTGCCACTGAACTTTTCACTTGTAAAACAACTTTGTACTGATGACAACGTAATAGACTGCCCTGTAAGCGTAATTCAGCCAGCTGTGTCGCTTTAAACACTAATAACAGCAGACCCAGTTCTTTGAATATTGTTGGAGTTTGAAGCAAACTAAGGTCATTTCGGACCATATTTAGAGCTTGGGTTTATCTCTATGAATCTCTACTGCCAAAACTACAAGAGATGCAAAGGATTAAAAAGGATGTGTCTACCCCAGTTTCGTTTACATGAGCAGGGTAGCTGTGCACGAGAACTGGTTTTTTTCACAAATACCAGAGAAAATAGTCACTTTGATAGGGACACAAATACACATGTTGACAGGAAAGTATAAAAAAAAAGTGGCTGATATTTTATTCAATCAAAAAAACAATTGACGTGTGTGTGGCTGACGTGCTGCAGCAGCTAGGGCACTTTCTGAAGGCTGACTTCTCCTGGCTTCAGGCAAACAAAGCACAGCGCTTACAGGCAGTGAAGGATGCTTTGTTTGCAGATGTGTCACTGAGCAGTGCTGGCGTCCTTGTCCACAATGTCACAGTCAACACTGCCCTGGGTTGCCGGCCAGTCTCCAAATCCCCATCCATCTGAGGGCAACTCCATTCAACATTACCATCCTATTATAAAGACCGAGGCCCACATCACAACATCAAGCCTTTAACAATGAAGACATGGAAGACTTCTACGGCCATTGGCATAAAGTGTTGAGTCAGACTCCTCCAAAAGAAATGACACACACAGACATCCATGTCATCTTTCGAGAAGTGAGCAAGTTTGCAGGATGAGACAAGATGCCAGCAGAAGTGGTACAGGCAGGGGAGGGACAGACCGTGGTGAACACGCTACTGACGACATGCTGCAGCAGCTGCATTGAGGTGACAGGCAGGTGGCGCACACCAAGGACAGTCACCAGTGCTGACCCTCCCCACACCAGGCATGCAGCAGACAGCAGTGCCAGAACTACGCACAGTGTCTGATGGGTAAGGAGGTCACCCAAGCAAAGTCCTCCCCAGCTGCTGAATCTGCAGTAACCACACCGCCAGTGGCCATGGTCGTGGGGAGGAACAGCCCTCTTGCCCGTGATGAGCGAGGATTATGACCTTGGGGTCAGGTAGGGAGGATAATTATTGTGGCGTGTTACTGCGCCTTTCAGTATTGTTTGATAGTGCAGCAGGTAGAGTGTCAGTCTCGTGATATACAGAGAGGGTTTTTTTCACTAGTTGTTTTCCCCAGTGGATTTTAACAGGAATTTTATCGTCTTCTAGGGTGGAATTTTATACTTCTAAGGTCCCCAGGCGATGTTTCAAGATCTCTGGAAAACTAACAGAGATTGTGTTACAAAGAAAACGACAGCAAAACCTATCAGCTCACAGCAGTGATGGCTGACCAGGCTGAGGGCTGATGGCGATAGTGCCCCTGTGGCTGATAACAAGAGGTGATGTAGTGGGAAGGGGGGGGGGGGGGGTCATTAGCTGCTGGTGTAAGGGCGCTGCTGTGTCTGCAAGCTGTCCCTGGAGTGCAGTCTGATCTTGTTTGTTGCAGGCACTGAATTCCAGACATTGCTTTTGCTTCTTCTTCTTTTTTTCTCTGTTCTACTTGTGTGTTATGTGTGGTGTGTGTGTGTGTGTGTGTGTGTGTGTGTGTGTGTGTGTGTTTTGTGTGTGTGTGTGTGTGTGTGTGTGTGTGTGTGTGGCGCGCGCGCGTGTTGTGTGTGTGTCAATGCGTGCGTGCGTGTATGTGTGTGTGTGCACGCATGTGTGTCTGTGCCTCTCTCTCCCTCCCTCCTACTCTCTCTCTGTCGCTGTGTGTATCTCTCTTTTTTTCTGTCTCTCTTTCTCTCTCTATCTCTCTTTCTCTCTGTCTCTCTCTGTCTGTCTGTCTGTCTGTCTGTCTGTCTGTCTGTCTGCTCTCTCTCTCTCTCTCTCTCTCTCTCTCTCTCTCTCTCTTCAAAAGGTTAAAAACGAGAAAAACCAGAAACGGAGATGCTTGCAGATGGCAGGCAGGAGGCAGTGTGCAGTAGGGATAGCTGCACTGTGTCATGGGAGCAGGTGTGATGAGGGAACGAGCTACACAGAGTAAACACAGCTTTGTGTGCAAAGAGGGCGAGTACATGGTATTTACCATTTCCTTGTCTGCAGTCTGGGAGAGAGAGACAGACAGAAGAGACAGACAAAGTCAGAGTCAGTAACAAATCTCAGAGAGACAGAGTCGGAGACAGACATAGTCTCAGAGAGAGAAAAGAGAGAGAGGGGAGAGAGAGAGAGAGAGAGAGAGAGAGAGAGAGAGAGAGAGAGAGAGAGAGAGAGAGAGAGAGAGGGGAGAGCAAAAGATACAGACAGAAGACAGATGAAAGTGAGAGAGAGAGACAGACAAACGGAGTCAGAGAGAGACAGATAAAGTCTCGGAGAGAGAGTGAGAGACAGAGAGACAGATAGACAGATTCAAGATTTAATTCCTTTCACCCCTTTTGGGGTATGGAGGATTACAAACAAATTGAACAGGAGAATAAGCCTAACAGCAATACACCCACAGACAGACAGACAGACAGAGAGAGAGAGAGACAGACAGACAGACACAGAGACACATGGAGGAGAGGTAAAGTATTGTGCGATCTTGGCATCTTCATTCTGGGTTGAAAATGAACAAAACCACTAAATAAACCACCTAGGCTCTGTTAGAAGCGTTTGGATTCATGATCAGTTTTTCAGGTTTTGTAGTGTCTTCCACTACAAGGGGATTTTTTGTCTCTCTGTGAAAGAAATTGACACGGAAAGCAATATCGTAATTGGTAAGTTGAAAAATGTTGTAAGTGTTACCAAAACCCCCCACTTTTTCATGTCTTGTTTCTGTGTTTGATCATTTTTGTCTGTATTTTTCCCTCTGCTTGCCTCTGTTTCTGTCTCCGCCTTTCTCCCTTTTCCTCTTCCCAAAAGACGAGGCAGTCCGCAGAGAAAGCAACATAGCATCCTCCATTGCTGGAGTCTGAAATCCCATTGTCCAGCCAAGATGTCCAGAAGATTGTCAGCTGATCTTGTGAAGAATACTCTCTGTGTTTTCCAGGGCATGAGCGAGTTGTTAAGAAAATGTGCTTTTTTCCAAGTTCTTTGCACAAGCCCTTTTTGTTTTGCTTCGTTTTGTTTGTTGCAACAAAGGATGGAGAACAATGAACAATGAACAAAAGATGGAGAGAAAGAGAGAGAACAAACGAACGAACAAATGAATTTTATCCCAAGAAGGCAGGAGAACAAGCAACCGTTGTTTCCTCCACATCCAGCCTACTAAAATGTAGGAAGAAAAAGCAGTCACAACAAACTGAAGAATCACTGACTACACAGAGCATCATGAGAGCATGAAAACCACTTTATACAACAAAGCCAGAAAAGAACATGCATTTTGAAGAGAGAGAGAGAGAGAGAGAGAGAGAGAGAGAGAGAGAGAGAGAGAGAGCTAGAGAGAGATAGAAAGGGGGAGAGAGAGAGACAATGACAATGACAAATTCTTTTATTTCGAGGATAATGAATAAGCACACATGTGCTTTTTTACATCCAGTCCCCGCCCGTTAGGGATACATTTTAATAATAATAACCCAATACTTATACAGTCTCGCAATAAAAACAAGGGGAAATAACCCTTTTCAAAACAGCTCCCCCCCAACAACCCTCCCCCCCCCCAAAGCAAGCAATTAAAAGAAAATCCTAAGAATACCCCACCCCTACCCCCACCCCCAAAAAACCCTAACCAAAACAAACAAACAAACAAAAGAGAAGGAAAAACCAAACCAACAAAAGATGATAAAAAAGAGAAAAACAGACAACAACAACAACAAGAACAAGAGCAACAACAAAGCCAAGAAAAATAACACAACCAAACTTAATAAGTCATAAAGATAAACATCTACACATTGTCAAATGGTACACATACTTGTTACACATAATTATAAGATATTGAAATAGGGCACTCATTAAAACTTAAGTACAGAGGCAAGTCCAATAAAGTATTGAAAATATAAAAATATGAATCCTTCATCAGGATATACTATGACTATAAGCAGGACGATAAAAGGTGAGAGAGAGAGAGACAGAGACAGAGAGTGTGTGTGTGTGTGTATTTCAGAGATAATATCCAATATATAAATCCCAAAACAGTATGCGATCCCATCAACACTCATTTTAGATTATACTCGTTTCAAATTATATGTCATGATAATGAAATAAATTTAATACCCATACATCCACACAATAAAAACAAGAAACAAACCAAGAAGAAATTAAAAAACTATACAGTCGTTTAGGGAGAGAATATGGGTGGGTGAGTGAGTGAGTATGTGTGTATGTGTGTGTGTGTGTGTGTGTTTGAGCGCGCGCGCGCGCGCGCGCGTGTGTGTGGTGTGTGTGTGTGTGTGTGTGTGTGGTGTGTGTGTGTGTTGTGTGTGTGTGTGTGTGTGGTGTTTGAGTGTGTGTGTTGAGGGGGGGGGGTGTTTCAGGGATAATACTAAATATGTAATACTCACATAGCACACGATCAACACAAACACTTTTTAATTATGTTCATGCAAATTGAATGTCATGGTAATAAAATAAGTGCAATACCCATACACTCTCATAATAAAGAGGGGGAAAAAGCCAATAAAGTCATAAAAAGAACATCTACACATTGTAAGTAATAGAAACAAATTCTTTTTTCCAGGATAATGAATAAGTATTCAGAGAGAGAGAGAGAGAGAGAGAGAGAGAGAGAGAGAGAGAGAGAGAGAGAGAGAGAGAGAGAGAGAGAGAGAGAGAGAGAGAGAGAGAGAGAGAGAGAGAGAGAGAGAGAGAGAGAGAGAGAAAGGGAGAGATTACAATTGGTTACTGTTTTTTCTTTCTTATGTTTTTTAAAAGCAAAACAAAATGTCCGTTTTTTGTCTCTCAAATGTTAGTAGGTCTCTGGAACATGACATTGTTAGTATGCCTAATGGAACAGAAGTGCAAGGCGTATTGTTTGTTGTTGTTGTTGTTGTGATCAGTATCACTGTCTGTGTACATGTGTCAATCTGCATGCTGGCAGTCAGTGGCATGACAGAGAGTTTGTAAAACCGGAGACTGAAGGAAGTGACAGAAGTGTGGTGTTTGAAGTTATCTACATACACACATACATACACACATGCATACATACATACATACATACATACATACACACATGCATACATACATACATACATACATACATACATACATACATACATACATACATACATACATACATACATACATACATACATACATACATACACACATGCATACATACATACATACATACATACATACATACATACATACATACAAACATACACACATACACACATACATACATACACACATACATACATACATACACACATACATACATACATACATACATACATACATACATACATACATACATACATACATGCTGTTGGGAACTAGGCGTAAATCCAAATAGCAGCCCATCAAAATATATCGGATTTTATTCAGATGTGATCAGTGAAGAGCCAACAGCAGCCTGTACACGGGTCTTGGAGAAGTCCCCAAGACCTTAGTGCAGTGCCCAACCCTCCTTCCTTCCTTCTCTTCTTCCTTATCAATAATTCACGCGGCTAACACTGATAGCAGGATAAGGATAATTCCCAAAGGTTTCTAGAAGTGTTCAGCTTAAAGACAGCAGCAGCAGGAGGAGGAGGACAGAGCGAGCGAGCGAGCATGCGAGAGAGAGAGAGAGCATATGTTAAGAAATACATTTTATGGGAATAAATTATCTTTGTTATGCAAGAATAAAGTTTTTAGACCAGACCTTGTGTTCATCGTAAACATAATATATAAAACAACAAAATAATTGACGAAACACAGTAACAACAACAGCGACAGTAATAACTACAATAAGAGCAACACAAACAATAGTAACAATAAGAGAGAGAGAGAGAGAGAGAGAGAGAGAGAGAGAGAGAGAGAGAGAGAGAGAGAGAGAGAGAGAGAGAGAGAGAGAGAGAGAGAGAGAGAGAGAGAGAGAGAGAGAGAGGGAGCATGTTAATCGATCCCGGCATCTTTCTGGTAGGGCTTGCCCTTCCACTAGGATTTCCAACACCACGGCAATGAATGTTTAAGTGGGTATTGATCGATTCCTGCAATGGCTTTCAGTCTTTCAGGAAAAAACAACTGGCAAGCGTTGAAGGGGAGTGAACTCGACAGTGATCTGATGCTGGCTGCTCTGTGGGAAAACTGACTGACCATACAGTGAAGGGATAATGTGTAACATGGGGAGAATTGATGATCACTTGTTTATTTATTTATTTATTTATTTATTGTTTATTTATCTATTTGCTGCCTCGCTGTTCCTTCTTCTTCATTGAACGCTCAGACAGCAGCGATTACTGTCTGTCAGGAGCGACAATCCCTTGTGTTGCCTTGTGTTGCCCAGCGCTTCCGACTTTGTCATGGGAGAGAATGCTTCTCTTTTAAGTAGTTCTGGTAAAAGGCAGGAAAATGGACCAAGAGGGCAGAAAATAGAGAAGAAGAAGGTGGCAGGAAGAAAAGGAGCAAGGCAAAGAGGGATAGAAAAGAGGGAATTCTTGGCCCAAAATTTGGGATGCTATTTATAGTGACAGGCCCCCGACATCCCCACGGGGAAGTACTGCTGTTCCCACGCCGCTCATTTCAGTCTCTCCGACCCAGCCATACCCACAGTCGTTATGTCGCATCCTCGTGTCAGGCCGCCATAGGGCCGCCAGCCAGAGGGGCTCCTGCACTGCTGCTGGGTCACGTTGGTGGTGCTGTTCTGAGAAAACACGCAGGACACCATCTACTAAGCCCCATCCTAACGACAGTATTAGCTCAGTCGCGGAGCCAGGCTGAGTGAGTCGCCCACCCGAGGTGGCAACCACCACAACGTCCCTCCAACGACCGTCCCCCGCGAACCTCCAAACCCGAAAGCTTCGACACAAACTCACCACAGGCACAGAAGTGTATGGGCAAACCGAATCTGAGGTCACCATGAGACCAGAGCAACTGGGGCAGCCAAATCAAAGACAATTTTCTGTTACTGCACAATGATCAGTGATAATGCTTCTTTAATGCTGCTGGTAAGGAACAGCGTGTGCTACGAGACCCCATGACAGGGTTGCACTCTACGCTGACTATCAGAATGTATCCCGGCGCCAAGCGGGCCGAGATAGCAAACACCTGCACGCTAGTCAGGTAAGTTGACAACACTCTCAAACTCGCATCCATAAAGTGGATGAAGCTCTTGCCACTGAGCCCACAGCACACTCACTCTGAGTAGGATTTGGCCAGTCCTAACAATCCCTATGACTGATTGGATTCGATCCTGCGAATTCCAGTCTGCAACCCAAGGTGGCCTGTTTGTTTCTTTTGTCTTTCTTATATCTATCTGTTCCTGCTTCTCTCGCTTTCTCACTGTCCTATCTTTGCTTTTCGATTTGTCTTTGTTTTCTTTATGTCTCGTTGTCTGACTGTCCGTCTGTCTGTCTGTCTGTCTCTCTCTCTCCCCCCCCCCCCCCCCTGTTTTTCCCATTTCTTCCCCTTCCCTCTGTCAGGGAGATCATGTAGTGACAGTGGAGTGGGGCAGCAGGGTGGTGGCAGGAAGCAGTCAGTCATGGACTCCTGACCATAGCTAGACCTTGTTTCTCCTCTGGTACAGCTTCACCTCCTGCCACCTCTTCCCCTTCATTTCTGATCGCCGGTTATTGCAGGGGATATTTGTGGAAACATGTTGCACAAGTACTGTACTGAGGGATTTTAGTTTGTACTGAACATTGTGACATTTTACCTGATTGTGAACTTTGCTTTCAGATTACTCACTTCATATGCATTTTAGCACTGCTGCGTGTTTGTGTCTTTTGCTGAAAATATTGACAAGCTGTCCAGAGTGAAGAGAACTTGACCTTTAAGGTGACAACGCATGCCTGCTTGCTGAGTCTTTGCGGCAAGGGACCTCGGGAAACACAGCGAGCCAGCACAGATCTCACGATTTACCCAACAGAGAACAACCAGCCACAACCACACAGCAAAGCCAGACCCCAAAGACAGTGGCAGAACCAAACTTCCACACTGATCTGTATCCATCTTGCTGAAACAACCTCCACTTTCACACGCCTTAGGGAATACAACACGATGTTTGCTCAGATAATGAGCGCTACTGCAAGTGCTGTTTGCTCTGATCACTGGATTCCTGCGTGTGGTGTGCACACACCTCGGCATGCACGGCTGGCAGACAGGGACAGGGCATGGAGCTTTGTGAACAAAGAGGGGGGAGGGAGGGAAATGAAGTGTGGTGTTTGAAGTGCTCTGCCTGGGTGTGTCTGTTTCTTTGCAGTCTGCAGCAGTGGTGGTGGTGGTGGTGGTATTGATTGTCGTGCTTTCTAACCAAGGCCAACAGCTGTGTCAGTCACTGATGTCAGCAAAGTGCCACAGTCCACACTAACATGCTGTTATGCTGTGACATGTCATGATGAAATTGTCTTCAGCGTGATAAGCTCTTAGCATAACAACCTGTATCATCTGTTAAAGGAGGACAACAATCCTCTGACAGTATGTGAAAACAGCTGTGAGGGGCGGTAATTAGATTACCTCCCATACAGTCCGAGTCCTGTCGCAGGGTCGTGTTTCTAAATCGGGACACACCTGTGAATTGTGCCACACTCTGTTTGTTGGGATGTGGTTTTCATCACTGCATTGTTGGCAGATAAACTGCGTGATGAAATGTAAAATTCTTGCAATCACAGAGATAATCGTCGTCCACATACATTTTTTGTGTAGTGAGCGAAGTCTCGGTGTAAAAACGGTAATAATCACTCTGAGTGACTAAAAGCATTCTCGTTGGGGGAATGCTCCACAATAGCAATGTCGAGACAAAAGTTCATGTCTGTGCAATTACGTAAACGGTGTCTTTCGAAACAAAAAAAGAACGCTGAAGAGGAAACAATGCGTTGCGCACACCTGGATGTGTGGTCGGACATTTTTCACAAGACATCAAACTGGAGCCAACTGTCAAGTGTTTGCATTACATACCTATCAAATGAAAGATCAGAAAGATATAAGTGATCAGGTAGAGACACACGCACTTTAAAGACTACCATCACACGCGCGAGCACAACACACACAAACTTAAGTCATTTTGTGATGTGTGTTGTATTGTGTCAAATAAGTCTACATGACTTTTCTGGCAATAAATATTCTGATTCCGTCTCTCACACGCGCTCCGTACAGAGGGACCGTTGTTTCTTGCAGTATGGCAGGAACACAACTGACTGATAGCGTTTTAAAATGACCTGTTCTACAGGCCATAAGTGGGTGATACACTGCATAACTAATTGGCCCATAAGACCATGGATCTCGCCGGTTTTGTAGTTCTGTCAGCTGAATGCCCAAAGAGGAGAACTGTGGAGCTCGATTGGTGCCTGCAACAACAGACTGTGTGCTTGCTCTATTCTATCATCTCGTCTGCTTCAGCGTTGCTTGTTCATGTCCTGTGTTCATGTGGGCTTATATCATTGGCAGCCTACGTCTCTGAAAACCATGGAGTTGCTCCAGGTGTTCATTAATTCTGGTACAGCGTCGGTTGTAGTGCAGATGGATAGTATGATCTAGACAAACTTATTTGACTACGCACACACACACACACCACACACACTCTCCTTCTCTGTATGCGTGTTACTGTGTCTGTTTCCTCTCTTTCTCTCCCTCTTGAAAGTACAATTTCATGTCAGAGTTGAAATTTGTATGTTGATCAAAGACAGCTAAATATAACGTGCTACTGCATCCATACTCCAGCTAACAAACAAACACACACACACACACACACACACACACAGACAAGTAGACGAGCAATCAAATGAGGTAACATGCACAAAAAATAAATCAGTTAATGTCCCAAAAACGTTTCAAAGATGAAAAGGAATAATACAGATTCAGTCTTTCTACCGAAAGCCTACCCACTTTTATTGCCATTCCACATTGCTAACATCATAAATCAATTCCACATTAGGGTAAGATCTGGGAACAAGATTGTCTGCTCTGTATGTGAACAAATTGTACAGGAAAGATTATGCTGAAAGAAAAAAAACAGAGAGAGGGAAACAGTATAGCGAAGGAGATAAGTCCTTATTTTGTAAGCAATATTTGCTAAAGAGGGGTGTTGATAGTTTACATTATTTTAAAGCAGCGACTAGTTCACTAAACCTCTACAGCAGTGACTAGCTCACTAACCTTACAGGAGCGACTAGTTCACTAAACCTCTACAGCAGTGACTAGCTCACTAAACCTCTACAGCAGTGACTAGCTCACTAAACCTCTACAGCAGTGACTAGCTCACTAAACAGCAGTGACTAGTTCACTAACCCTCTACAGCAGTGACTAGCTCACTAAACCTCTACAGCAGTGACTAGCTCACTAAACAGCAGTGACTAGCTCACTAAACCTCTACAGCAGTGACTAGTTCACTAAACCTCTACAGCAGTGACTAGTTCACTAACCCTCTACAGGAGTGACTAGTTCACTAAACCTCTACAGCAGTGACTAGCTCACTAAACCTCTACAGCAGTGACTAGTTCACTAAACAGCAGTGACTAGCTCACTAAACCTCTACAGTAGTGACTAGCTCACTAAACAGCAGTGACTAGCTCACTAAACCTCTACAGCAGTGACTAGCTACTAAACAGCAGTGACTAGCTCACTAAACCTCTACAGCAGTGACTAGCTCACTAAACCTCTACAGCAGTGACTAGTTCACTAAACCTCTACAGCAGTGACTAGCTCACTAAACAGCAGTGACTAGCTCATTAAACCTCTACAGCAGTGACTAGCTCACTAAACCTCTACAGCAATGACTAGCTCACTAAACCTCTACAGCAGTGACTAGCTCACTAAACAGCAGTGACTAGCTCACTAAACCTCTACAGCAGTGACTAGCTCACTAAACCTCTACAGCAGTGACTAGCTCACTAAACAGCAGTGAGTAGCTCACTAAACCTCTACAGCAGTGACTAGCTCACTAAACCTCTCCAGCAGTGACTGGCTCACTAAACCTCTACAGAAGTGACTAGTTCACTAAACCTCTACAGCAGTGACTAGCTCACTAAACAGCAGTGCCTAGCTCACTAAACCTCTACAGCAATGACAAGCTCACTAAACAGCAGTGACTAGCTCACTAAACCTCTACAGCAGTGACTAGCTCACTAAACAGCAGTGACTAGCTCACTAAACCTCTACAGCAGTGACTAGCTCACTAAACCTCTACAGCAGTGACTAGCTCACTAAACAGCAGCGAGTAGCTCACTAAACCTCTACAGCAGTGACTAGCTCACTAAACCTCTCCAGCAGTGACTAGCTGACTAAACCTCTACAGAAGTGACTAGTTCACTAAACCTCTACAGCAGTGACTAGTTCACTAAACCTCTACAGCAGTGATTAGCTCACTAAACAGCAGTGACTAGCTCACTAAACCTCTACAGCAGTGACAAGCTAACTAAACAGCAGTGACTAGCTCACTAAACCTCTACAGCAGTGACTAGCTCACTAAACAGCAGTGACTAGCTCACTAAACCTCTACAGCAGTGACTAGCTCACTAAACCTCTACAGCAGTGACTAGCTCACTAAACTTCTACAGCAGTGACTAGCTCACTAAACCTCTACAGCAGTAACTAGCTCACTAAACAGCAGTGACTAGTTCACTAAACCTCTACAGCAGTACCTAGCTCACTAAACAGCAGTGACTAGTTCACTAAACCTCTACAGCAGTGACTGGCTCACTAAACCTCTACAGCAATGACTAGCTCACTAAAAGCAGTGACTAGCTCACTGAACCTCTACAGCAGTAACTAGTTCACTAAAACTCTACAGCAGTAACTAGCTCACTAAACAGCAGTTACTAGCTCACTAAACCTCTACAGCAGTGACTAGCTACTAAACAACAGTGACTAGCTCACTAAACCTCTACAGCAGTGACTAGCTCACTAAACCTCTACAGCAGTGACTAGTTCACTAAACCTCTACAGCAGTGACTAGCTCACTAAACAGCAGTGACTAGCTCATTAAACCTCTACAGCAGTGACTAGCTCACTAAACCTCTACAGCAATGACTAGCTCACTAAACCTCTACAGCAGTGACTAGCTCACTAAACAGCAGTGACTAGCTCACTAAACCTCTACAGCAGTGACTAGTTCACTAAACCTCTACAGCAGTGACTAGCTCACTAAACAGCAGTGAGTAGCTCACTAAACCTCTACAGCAGTGACTAGCTCACTAAACCTCTCCAGCAGTGACTGGCTCACTAAACCTCTACAGAAGTGACTAGTTCACTAAACCTCTACAGCAGTGACTAGTTCACTAAACCTCTACAGCAGTGACTAGCCCACTAAACAGCAGTGCCTAGCTCACTAAACCTCTACAGCAATGACAAGCTCACTAAACAGCAGTGACTAGCTCACTAAATCTCTACAGCAGTGCCTGGCTCACTAAACCTCTACAGCAGTGACTAGCTCACTAAACCTCTACAGCAGTGACTAGCTCACTAAACCTCTACAGCAGTGACTAGCTCACTAAACCTCTACAGCAGTGACTAGCTCACTAAACCTCTACAGCAGTGACTAGCTCACTAAACAGCAGTGACTAGCTCACTAAACCTCTACAGCAGTGACTAGCTCACTAAACCTCTACAGCAGTGACTAGCTCACTAAACAGCAGTGACTAGTTCATTAAACCTCTACAGCAGTGACTAGCTCACTAAACAGCAGTGACTAGTTCACTAAACCTCTACAGCAGTGACTAGCTCACTAAACCTCTACAGCAGTGACTAGCTCAATAAAAGCAGTGACTAGCTCACTGAACCTCTACAGCAGTGACTAGTTCACTAAACAGCAGTGACTAGCTCACTAAACCTCTACAGCAGTGACTAGTTTACTAAACAAGGAGTGACTAGCTCACTAAACCTCTACAGCAGTGACTAGCTCACTAAACCTCTACAGCAGTGACTAGCTCGCTAAACCTCTACAGCAGTGACTAGCTCACTAAACCTCTACAGTAGTGACTAGTTCACTAAACCTCTACAGCAGTGACTAGCTCACTAAACCTCTACAGCAGTGACTAGCTCACTAAACCTCTACAGCAGTGACTAGCTCACTAAACCTCTACAGCAGTGACTAGCTCACTAAACCTCTACAGCAGTGACTAGTTCACTAAACAAGGAGTGAACTAGCTCACTAAACTTCTACAGCAGTGACTAGCTCACTAAACCTCTACAGCAGTGACTAGTTCACTAAACAAGGAGTGACTAGTTCACTAAACCTCTACAGCATTGACTAGTTCACTAAACCTCTACAGCAGTGACTAGTTCACAAAACCTCTACAGCAGTGACTAGTTCACTAAACAAGGAGTGACTAGCTCACTAAACCTCTACAGCAGTGACTAGCTCACTAAACCTTTACAGCAGTGACTAGCTCACTAAACCTCTACGGCAGTGACTAGCTCACTAAACCTCTACAGCAGTGACTAGCTCACTAAATCTCTACAGGAGTGACTAGTCCACTAAACCTCTACAGCAGTGACTAGTTCACTAAACAAGGAGTGACTAGTTCACTAAACCTCTACAGCAGTGACTAGTTCACTAAACAAGGAGTGACTAGTTCACTAAACCTCTACAGCAGTGACTAGTTCACTAAACAGCAGTGACTAGCTCACTAAACCTCTACAGCAGTGACTAGCTCACTAAACCTCTACAGCAGTGACTAGCTCACTAAACCTCTACAGCAGTGACTAGCTCACTAAACCTCTACAGCAGTGACTAGCTCACTAAACCTCTACAGTAGTGACTAGTTCACTAAACCTCTACAGCAGTGACTAGTTCACTAAACATCTACAGTAGTGACTAGTTCACTAAACAAGGAGTGACTAGCTCACTAAACCTCTACAGCAGTGACTAGTTCACTAAACCTCTACAGTAGTGACTAGTTCACTAAACCTCTGCAGTAGTGACTAGTTCACTAAACCTCTACAGTAGTGACTAGTTCACTAAACCTCTACAGTAGTGACTAGTTCACTAAACAAGGAGTGACTAGCTCACTAAACTTCTACAGGTTAGCTCTTCGGACAGCGGGGAGCACGTTGCAACGTAATCACAACAACAACACAACAACAACAACAACAATAATAATAATAATAATAATAATAATAATAATAATAATAATAATAATAATAATAATAATAATAATAATAATAATAAATGGAACTTATATAGCGCTATCTCTTGCAAAGATGATCATAACGTACAGATGTTTATGGCCTGAGTTCTCTCTAAAGGAACTAAGCTGATTAAAGCAAGGAATAAACAAGCGAATAAATACATACATGAAAAAGTAAACAAGTAAGTGAGTGAATGAAGAAAACGAATTAATCGACCAATGAAGGAATGAATAAAGAAATGAAAAATCAACAAGAGACCAAACAAATGAAGTGGCATTTAAATCACAACGCCCTTTCTTACATAACTGCAATCACCTAGTTTAAGAAAGAAGGTTAAGTGGAAAAGTCTAACTAAGAAGTATTCCAAATATGAATGCAAAGACGAAACAGAAAAACAGACACAAAGCCCTGGGAAGACTGTCAGGCTTCAAGCCATCGAAAAACTTGTCCAGTGCCTTCCCTTCTTTCAGTCCCAATTTCATGCGCCACTGGAACATTCTTCTGTCCCCTCTTCTCCCCCAGTGCAAAGAACCACAACTCTCCATCAGTCTAGGTAGAAGAGGCCCTTACCCCCCTTCCCTGCTCTCTTCTTCTACGTCTTCCATTCACCTCATCTCTTTTTTCTCCAGGAAAATCGATTCTTTTATGCCCCCTCCAGCTTCCAGAACAAATTGCTGGCTGCAGAGAAGGCAGCGGGAGCTTCATCTGCCTTTCGGCCCAAGTGCTTACAGCCTCCTTTCTTTCAAGTGGACAGAATTCCCCAGTGTGTTACTGAGCCTCTGAGACAGAGTCAGGTCATCACCACCTCCTTTTGTGAGGGTCGGGGGTGCCGAGGAAACAAATGAATGAACTTTTGTTCTACCAGAAAATGAGGTGTGTATCTATATCGGTCTCTCCTTTATCTAGCAGTCTCTAGATACAGTCTGTAGTCTTTGTTTTACCAGGGTCACAAAATATGTAGTTAAGTTATACGATTTGTCACTTGTGGGAATAAAGAAAGAAGTTGAAGAGTAGTAAAGTGACATGTCTTACTGATGAAATTCCAGCTGGCGTCAGATGCAGGGTAAGGAATCATCCAACTCCTAATAATCATCTTTTGCCCTGCAACGTGTAACAACATATTTACCCTCAGCCGTGTCCTCCTTTCCTCTAGAAAGACATCTTTAGCTTGCCTGTCCTTTTATATGTTTCTTGATCTTGTAAGCACACGCACACTTACTTACTTACTTACTTACACACACACACACGCGCGCGCGCGCGCAAACACACATACACGCGCGCGCACACACACACACACACACACCGGCCCTCAAGAGCCAACATGGAAACGAAACCTATCTGTACCCATCTGATCACCCCCTCCTCTCCCCTGCCCCTTAGGACAGCACTTAGCACAGATCCCCTGACCCTTCACTCTGGAGTTATTCCCCCTGGACTCCAATCAACGTCAGCCTCACTTTGGGCGAAGTAGGTCAGAATGGCGGTGTGGGGCTATTGTGGTCAGCGGTCTGTCATCTTCACTCTCCGTTGATTGTCCACATGCATGCAGTGTTGTTGTTGTGGGTGCCCTGTTATTCATTTCATATTATCTCATCATGGGTTTGTATCGCGTGACAGCGAATGACTTGCATGACAGTGAAATGTGATAGGTGGACGGCCAAAGGGACTGACTCAGCTGGCTGGACTATGTCTGTCTCTTTACTGCTGAGTCATCCCTGCTGGACTGGATGCAAGTGTACTTTTTTAACTGACCGACAGAGATCAGAAAAAGAGCAGGGCTGAGAGATGTCAAGTTATATCTGAAAGAGAAATGGAAAAGCACTGGTAACAGTGCCAAATGAGGTGACACAACAGATGACCAAATGGTGCAGCCCAGACTGGCAGCCAAGAGACAGCCACCTACACTATGGCTGACCGGCACCCACATGACATCCAGAAACACATGGCGTGACACGGCACAGAGAGAGAGGCACAAGACAGGAACCGATAAGGGAGGGAGGGAGGGCTGCTACAGAGGGAGGGAGGGAGGGCTGCTGCTACAGAGGGAGGGCTAGCTACATCCTGCAGGGGATGGACAAGGCCTGGATGCTACGGTCTCCTCTACATTCCATTCCTCACTCTCTCTAACCTGCACTATACACACAATGCCACTATCAAGCAGAAATATGCATGCAGAAAATAGCAGAAACAATCACACAGAGACATACCCACTGACATACCACCATGCCTGCAAAGAGACACCATCGTGGAACAGACACAGGTCACACGCAAACACACACAGCCTGCGTACGATATCTGCTCACACACACACACACACACACACACACACACACACACACACACACACACACACACACACACATACATACATACATATATATATATATATATATATATATATATATATATATATATATATATATATATAATATATATATATAAACACAACTGTGCTCAGCTTCATTTCTCCTTTAATTTCGATCATCAGCGAATCTGTGCCTCTATCTGAAGCTTCTTCAGGCTGAATACATATACACACGACTGAATATATATATATATATATATATATATATATATATATATATATATATATATATATATATATATATATATATACAGAAAGAGAGAGAGAGATCCATACACACCGCATACGTAAGGAGATGAAGATGTGGATAATTCAATCTAAAGGCCATTGCCCTACCGAAGGTGTTCAAAACATAACAATGTCCAGTAAGGAAATTTAAGTGAAAAGAAGAACGCAAGATTCTCCAATAAAAAGATTGAAAACTTTCAACTGCTACAAATAAATTGCTTGCAATAAGTATACTAAGAAAGACAGAGAGAGAGAGAGAGAGAGAGAGAGAGAGAGAGAGAGAGAGAGAGAGAGAGAGAGAGAGAGAAGAGAGAGACAGACAGACAGACAGACAGTCAGACAGACAGGGAGGGATGGAGATTTGTATAATTTATTGATAAAGGCGACTGCCCCTCGGAAGGCCGCGTAACATACAAGACAGAAACACACTGAGGGCTGCTACAGTATTAAGACATCAGCATGTTGACCAAATACTGCCTACTTTAAAAGCTTTGTACACTTTTCTGTTTGTGTTTTTTTTTTCATTAGGTGTCTGAACAAACAAGGCGGTCGACCATAGTGTACTTTAATGCGCGCGCGTGTGTGTGTGTGTATGTTGGAGAGAGAGGGAGAGAGAGAGATGAGGGGGGGGGGGGGGTCAGACAGACAGACAGACGGACAACGTACACACACACACACACACACACACACACACACACACACACACACACACACACAACAGCGAGAGAGAGAGAGAGACAGAGAGGTTCAATGATACACCGACAGAAAGAGATAGTGACAGGACAAAGGCAATGACAGAGGAGAACGATCAGAAAGAGACAGTGTTGTCTTCTCTTGTTCGGCAGGACACCCCCCCCCTCCCACACACACACTTTCCCGTGTTTGCACTGGTGAACCTTTTGCCGCCTCCTTAGATGTGTGGTTGGAGGGACGGGCCATGCCTGCCTTCATCACACCGCTTTTGAAGTGCTGCAAACAGCCTGGTTTTGACAGAGTAGCATAAACTCATCAATGGCTCACTTTTATTCATCAATACCTCTATCCCGTCTTTAATCTCTGTTTCATTTTTTGTTTTACCTCTCTCTCTCTCTCTTCTCTCTCTCTCTCTCTCTCTCTCTCTCTCTCTCTCTCTCTCTCTCTCTCTCTCTCTCTCCCCCGTCCCCCCCCCCCCCCCCCCTTTATGTCTTGCCTCACTATCCATCTTTCTCTATGTCTGTTTTTCTGTGTGTTCTTTTTTTCTGTGTTGCTCTACTCTGTCTCAATCTCCATCTGTGTCTTTCTCTCTGCCTTTCTATCTGTCTTTCCCCCTGTCTGTCTTGCTTTCTTGCTGTATCTCTCTGTCTCCCTGTCTCTGTCTCCATTTTTAGTTGTGTTTTGCTCTCTTTCCCTCATTCTTTTAATTTCTCATTCTGTTTCCCCCCCCCCCCCCCCCCCCCCCCCCCCATTCTCTGATCTGTCTTGCTCTCTAACAACTCCCTCTCTCTTGTCTCTGTTTTTGTGCGCGAATGTTCAAGCGTTCGTCTGTTCACCTGTTTTCCCCTCCCTCTTTCCCTCTCTGTCTCTGTCTGTCTGTCTGTCTGTCTGTCTGACGCCCGGCCGCCCTCCCTCTCTCTCTCTCCCCCTGCCTCCCTCCGAGGGCTGGATTAAAAATGTCTTGTATTTATTCTATTACCCTCAGAAAATAAAATGTCGTTATCGTTAACGTCCTCTCTCTGTCTCTCTCCCCTGCTCGCTCGCTTGCACGCACTGTGTTTTTCTTTTATTATGTTCAAGGGTGATTTTGACTGGTTGAATAGGGAATGATTTATGGGGTTTCTTTCCCAAAACTAAGAACATAACGATATTTTCCGTGCTATTCTTTTAGCTTTATTCTTAAGGTAGCTTTTATCCTTGTTCATTGTTTTTTGCACATCGCACATCTCATAAAAGTGCAGTATCTTATAATCATCATTGTCGTCGTCATCATCGTTGTCATCATCATCTGCGTCATTGTCGTATTTGTCATCGTCATCATCTACCTTGTATACCGCTGCTTGTCACTGTCTTAAAATGAACAATATATTGCTGCTTGTCACTGTCTTAAATGAACGATATATTGCTGCTTGTCACTGTCTTAAAATGAACAGTACAGTGCTGCTTGTCACTGTCTTAAAATGAACAATATATTGCTGCTTGTCACTGTCTTAAATGAACAATATATTGCCGCTTGTCACTGTCTTAAAATGAACAATATATTGCTGCTTGTCACTGTCTTAAATGAATATATTGCTGCTTGTCACTGTCTTAAAATGAACAATATATTGCTGCTTGTCACTGTCTTAAATGAACAATATATTGCTGCTTGTCACTGTCTTAAATGAACAATATATTGCTGCTTGTCACTGTCTTAAATGAAAGGTACAGTGTTGCTTGTCACTGTCTTAAAATGAACAATATATTGCTGCTTGTCACGGTCTTACAATGATTAATATATTGCTGCTTGTCACTGTCTTAAAATGAACAGCATAGTGCTGCTTGTCACTGTCTTAAAATGGACAGCATAGTGCTACTTGTCACTGTCTTAAAATGAACAATATATTGCTGGTTGTCACTGTCTTAAAATGAAAGGTAATAATAATAAAAATAATATATGGAATTTATATAGCGCTGAATCTTGTAAAAATACAAACAAATCGAAGCGCTTGCACTCAATCATTTACAGGCATGCAACTCCCCTTAAACATAATGAACAACATATTTCAAAACCATGCGCGCACACGTATGCACGCGCAAGGTACAGTGCTACTTGTCACTGTCTTAAAATGAACAGTACAGTGCTGCTTGTCACTGTCTTAAAATGAACAATATATTGCTGCTTGTCACTGTCTTAAATGAACAATATATTGCTGCTTGTCACTGTCTTAAAATGAACAATATATTGCTGCTTGTCACTGTCTTAAATGAACAATATATTGCTGCTTGTCACTGTCTTAAAATGAACAATATATTGCTGTTTATCACTGTTTTAAATGAACAATATATTGCTGCTTGCCACTGTCTTAAATGAACAATATATTGCTGCTTGTCACTGTCTTAAATGAACAATATATTGCTGCTTGTCACTGTCTTAAATGAACAATATATTGCTGCTTGTCACTGTCTTAAATGAACAATATATTGCTGCTTGTCACTGTCTTAAAATGAACAATATATTGCTGTTTATCACTGTTTTAAATGAACAATATATTGCTGCTTGCCACTGTCTTAAATGAACAATATATTGCTGCTTGCCACTGTCTTAAATGAACAATATATTGCTGCTTGACACTGTCTTAAAATGAACAATATATTGCTGCTTGACACTGTCTTAAAATGAACAATATATTGCTGCTTGTGACCGTCTTAAAATGAACAATATATTACTGCTCGTCACTGTCTTAAATGAACAATATATTGCTGCTTGTCACTGTCTTAAATGAACAATATATAACTGCTTGTCACTGTCTTAAAATGAACAATATATTGCTGCTTGTCACTGTCTTAAGATGAACAATATATTGCTGCTTGTCACTGTCTTAAATGAACAATATATTGCTGCTTGTCACTGTTTTAAAATGAACAATATATTGCTGCTTGTCACTGTCTTAAATGAACAATATATTGCTGCTTGTCACTGTCTTAAATGAACAATATATTGCTGCTTATCACTGTCTTAAATGAACAATATATTGCCTGCCTTTTGCATATGCTCTTAAATAACAAATTATTAATGCAGCTATGTTGTCACTGTCTTAATGAACAATATATTGCTGTCTGTCACTGTCCTAAATGAACAATATATTCTGCTTGTCACTGTCTTAATGAACAATATATTGCTGCTTGTCACTGTCTAAATGAACAATATATTGCTGCTTGTCACTGTCTTAAATGAACAATATATTGCTGCTTGTCACTGTCTTAAATGAACAATATATTGCTGCTTGTCACTGTCTTAAAATGAACAATATATTGCTGCTTGTCACTGTCTTAAAATGAACAATATATTGCTGCTTGTCACTGTCTTAAATGAACAATATATTGCTGCTTGTCACTGTCTTAAATGAACAATATATTGCTGCTTGTCACTGTCTTAAATGAACAATATATTGCTGCTTGTCACTGTCTTAAATGAACAATATATTGCTGCTTGTCACTGTCTTAAATGAACAATATATTGCTGCTTGTCACTGTCTTAAAATGAACAATATATTGCTGCTTGTCACTGTCTTAAAATGAACAATATATTGCTGCTTGTCACTGTCTTAAAATGAACAATATATTGCTGCTTGTCACTGTCTTAAAATGAAAGATATATGCTGTCATGTTTAATGAACTAATTGCTGCTTGTCACTGTCTTAAAATGAACAATATATTGCTGCTTGTCACTGTCTTAAAATGAACAATATATTGCTGCTTGTCACTGTCTTAAAATGAACAATATATTGCTGCTTGTCACTGTCTTAAAATGAAAGGTACAGTGCTGCTTGTCACTGTCTTAAAATGAAAGGTACAGTGCTGCTTGTCACTGTCTTAAAATGAAAGGTACAGTGCTGCTTGTCACTGTCTTAAAATGAAAGGTACAGTGCTGCTTGTCATTCTAAAGGAACGGAAGAAGTCTTTTCAAAGTCACTCAAGGTTCGTACTGAAGACGACAGTAAACAGCAAGTGGCCTGAAACCCAACAACAAAGGAAACAGATGGTCATGGCTTGGTGGTTCTTGTCACACCTGACAATGTCCTCCTCCCTCTACTGAGAATTGATCGCAGAGGAAGCAGCTCAGTGTGAAAGGCTTTACATGGATTTATTCAGCTTACAAACTGTCATGTTCAAGCCAGAGCTGTCTTGTCAATGGCTTTCAATTACTGTGCTGACTATGTACGAAACGAAAGAGAAAAACTGTTGCAGGGACATGAATGCTCTTCAGCTTATAATGCTAGAGAATTGTTGCTGATTTATCATGCAAATCATGATGTTATGTCTTAAACAATATAAAACGTGTTTCTTTCTTTGGTATATCTTAATACATTTGTGCCTTGTGAAGTTCAATATCTCATAGAACTGTTTGGGTGTTATGGTTTTTTCTTATTACATTCATTTAACTCTACTAGGCGATGTTTATAATAAATACGGATGCACACGGACAGCTGCTGTAGAACAGTTAATATACATGGTAAAACTAAAACTAACTGATTTGATAAATAAATATATAAATGAAAAAACCCCAGGTGAGCTAGTTAGAGAGACGTAGTAAAGTAACAAAACTTCAGTGTTACCTGCTTGGCTAGACGTTAAAACTTTAAAAAATGAAAACTCTAATGTTCCAAGACAACAACCTTCCCCCAAAATGCAACTGCCGGAAAACAAGAGTGGTATGCACCAACAACATCCCCTCAGCAAAGTTTTCTGTTCGTGGAGGTTCACTGGTGTGTGAGATTATATATATATCAAAGTTTTCTGTTCGTGGAGGTTCACTGGTGTGTGAGATATATATATATATCAAAGTTTTCTGTTCGTGGAGGTTCACTGGTGTGTGAGATATATATATATATCAAAGTTTTCTGTTCGTGGAGGTTCACTGGTGTGTGAGATATATATATATATCAAAGTTTTCTGTTCGTGGAGGTTCACTGGTGTGTGAGATATATATATATCAAAGTTTTCTGTTCGTGGAGGTTCACTGGTGTGTGAGATATATATATATCAAAGTTTTCTGTTCGTGGAGGTTCACTGGTGTGTGAGATATATATATATCAAAGTTTTCTGTTCGTGGAGGTTCACTGGTGTGTGAGATATATATATATCAAAGTTTTCTGTTCGTGGAGGTTCACTGGTGTGTGAGATATATATATATATATATAAAAGTTTTGGGTTGTTTTCTTTTTTGCGTTCCTCAACGAGAGCTCCAAAATAAATTGTTACCAATGGTGAGATTTTGCGTATGCAACCGTTTTTGCCCCCACCGACTTCAGGAATTAATACAGGTTTAAATCATTACAAAAGCTAGAGATATATTATACTTTCAATTTCATCCCCCCTAAAGAGAGACCTGACATTTCCTGACCTTCCTTCTGGTGTGCATGATACATACACCCGGGACCAGTTACCAACAGCCCAGTTCATGGCTTGGTGTTGAAGAGGGCAGCTATGGTGTGTGACTGTGCACTTTAAGTTTGGCACTTCCTAGAGTAGAGTGGGGATGCTCTGCTCCAGTGTAGCCTAGCTCCTGCCTGTCTGTCCTTTGCCTTCACACTGACTGCAACACTTTCTAGAAGTGCAATTTAAAGATTGTTTACCAATTCATGCGTTGGACACCTTTTATTTATTTGCTTTTTTTGCCACCACACATTGTTCCGCAGCCAACTTTTCAGGCAGAAATAATGCTGCATCCAATGCGAAGAGCCGACTCCAGATAACTTTCATTATCTAATCATTATCGTCCACACATTCGTGTTTGTGAATAGGAGCACAACAGGGACAAGAAAAGCAACTAAAAATGCTGCTCCTGATGATGACCATTTTTCATGGCGGTCTCATTGACATGACTAGCACCTTTGTCGGTGCAGGTGGTAAAGCGTAATGAGAAAGTCATGTCTGGCTTTGAATTTGAGTTCAACTGTCTCTCTCGCTTTCAGGTGGCCGTGTTGCATTTATACCACAAAGCAAACATTTAATGATTAAAAAACCGACCAATCAGAAAACCAGCAGCAAATATAACAGAGTGGAGATATTTTGATCTGCCCCTACGGCAGTACAGTATGAACAGGGAGGATGTGGCCTCTAAGAGAGAGACTGCACAAATAATTCATTTTACCGCGAAGGCAAAGAGTGTGCAACAGACAGTTTTCAACCACCACCCAACGAATCAGAGTGCCACACAATTTGCAGGTGTGTCCCAAAATAGTAACACACGTCGCTCTGAGCACGTGGGAAGATAAGCGAATTACCGCCCTGTCACACAAATACCGCAACAGCAACAACAATAACAAACACAAACAAATGAAAGTACATCTCCTACTTGCACAGAAATGTTGATTAATAATGTATGTTTAATGCTCATCCGAATTTGTGATCTCTCTCTCTCTCTCTCCCTCTGTTATCTCTCACTTCTTTGCTTGGTAGCTCTCCAAATTTCTTTTCTTCTGTCTTCCTGTTATCTGTGTGCTCTTTTTTCACCCTATCTTTGATTGTTGATATATGGAGCAGAATATTTCAAAAATGCCGATTACTTTTCTGCCTTAGCTTTTTTGACATAAATCTTGTCAGTGACCACATGTCGACATGTTCTTGTTCACAGTGACACTGTTGTGTGGTTGATGAAGACTGCATGTGAAAAAGCTGCAATATGCTCTTATTCCACTGTAATAAGACAGATTTGTTCGCTTGTTCTCTCTGAGTCTGTGTTTGTCTGCGTCTGTCTGTCTCTCTCTCACACATATTTCTGACAGACGTATAAACGTTAAACCAATGTGTTAAGAAACTTGTAAACCACACACATACTTACAAATCTCACTTTCAAAGTAAACGAAAACACACATATAGAAATGAGTAAACTGGGCAAAATGACTTACATGAATATATCAATAAACAAACAAAAGGTAAAGGGGTCCCATAACCTATGCGATCGTTGGGAAACGAGGCATCAAACCTCAACTTCTCTAGGGCCAGCATATTGAGGGCAGCGCCCATCTCCTCTCCCTCGCTGCTTTACCTTCCCTGACCCTAAAGAGGGCAGGCACCCATTTACAGCTGGGTGAACTGGGGGACTGTACTGAAGCCAAGGCGCGTACACAGTCACCCATCCGCGAAGTGACCACGCTAAACACCGCTGAACTTTAGCTTTGGGAGAGCTAGTGCTCTGACCACTGAGCTATTCCGTCTCAAGACAAACAAACAAACAAAGACCAACAAACAGAATCGTAAACCTCTTTTTATTCCCGTTTCTTTCCATTTCTTGCTTCTCTCATTTCTTGTCATTCAAATCTCCAAAGACGGAATTGTTAAAGGCCTGCTCGCGCTTTGGACTAATTGAAAATCAATACTGTACTGTGATGCCCACACATTGGCCACGTACAGCATGTCATTCGAATACCCTGTCATCAAATGCTCATTTCCATGATTTGAGGTGCCACATAGAGGGAAAGCAAAGCTCTGTTTAATTAAAAGCTGATCAAGGCCAGGCTTGTGATACACTGTTTCTTTGGCTGCTTGCTTGCTTGCTTTAGTGCCTACTGCTAGAAGAAAAAGGAAAATTACTGGCAGTTTTAAATTTTCTCCTAAGTGAGTACAAATACTCCTTTTATGCTCTGCCTGACTGTCGGTCTGTCTGTCTCTGTCTCCCTCTGTGTCTCTGGCTGCCTGGCTGGTTGGCTGGCTATCTGTCTGTCTGTATCTCTGTCTTTCTATCTGTTTGTCTGTCTGTCTGTCTGTCTCTCCATCTGCCTGTGTTCCCTGACCGGGTGGGAAGCCTGGTGCCTGTCTTCTCCTGTGCCTGTCACTCTAACTACAGGCTGTACCACAGCCCAGTGACCATGCCCTGAAGTCGTTTGAACGACTGTCACATACTTTGCTGGTAGACCCCAGGCCACAAGTGAAGTCACTCTTTGATGTCAACATGTTGAGTGTCAAGGCTTACATCAACATGTTAGGCTTTGAAATGTTCTGTGGAGGTTGTCTTCATATGTGTGTGTGTGTGTGTGTGTGTGTGTGTGTGTGTGTGTGTGTGTGTGTGTGTGTGTGTGTGTGTGTGTGTGTGTGTGTGTGTGTGTGTGTCTGTCTGTGTGTGTGTCTGTCTGTGTGTGTATGTGTGTGTGATTTGGACTTGTTAGAACTATTACTTGCTTAATGGTTGCATGAGTGTGTAAGAATGAGTTGAGTGCAAGCGCTTTGATTTGTTTGTGAAAGATACAGCGCTATATAAATTCCATATGTTATTATTATTATTATTATTATTATTATTATTATTATCTGCGGTCATCTTCTGCGATGATCATTTGTATTCCCTATAAAAGGAGAGAGAAAAAATTATCCGAAGTCAGTGTACGGCTGCCTATATGGCGCGCCAGGTTACGGTAAACAAGCACACAGGCAAACGTGTCATGCAGTGTGTGCTTGCTGCATCACCGCGCTTCTCAGCTGGGATGACTGAGAAAGAGTACAACAGTCCCGAGGACAGTGTGTGTGTGTGTGTGTGTGTGTGTGTGTGTGTGTGTGTGTGTGTGTGTGTGTGTGTGTGGTGTGGTGTGTGTGTTGGTGTGTATAGTATGTGTGTTTGTTGGTGTGTATACTGGGTATGTTTGCGTTTTGTAACACTTTCCCCCCAGCTTAAGTCAATGACAAGATCTTTACTGCCTTTGCTCTGGTGCATGCGTTCACACACACAGAGTACACATATTCTAATCTAGGAGACCATGAAATAGTTATTATGCTGAATCCACCAGTTAGCCAAAGTTTAAACTAGCTACCTGCAATGTCCAGAAAAGCCGCTCTCTGTGGCTGTGGCATTACGCCAGCATAAAGAACATCACCTGCACCATGAGGGCTTGCCACTGTCTTCCCTGTTCACACATTTAGTCTCAAGCCGCCATACTTCCTGTCAGCCATTATGCACACAGACATGTAGTGCAGACCTGGACATGGATCAACAGATCCGCCCACTGCCAGTTCGTTTCCCTTATCTTGACAAACAATCCGTGTCTGTCTGTCCGTCTGTCTGTCTGTCACAGTGATGGTTAGGCCTTGTCAAACAGGAGTAATAGTATGCTTTTTCTGGCATTGTTCTTTATGTGGTTGAACTTTACACTTTTCTTCTCTTTGAAGTTACGTGTGTAACTTGTTTCCTCTTTGTGCACGTCCAGTGGCTTCATCCTCCTCTCTCTTTTTCTCTCTGTATATATATATATATATAATGTTTCCAAAACACGTCACGGCATCTGGCTGCCAGAAAGAAGAAAAAAAAGAAAAAACTGAGCAAACCTGTAGACAACACTGGCACCAACACTGAACAAAGTCAGGCTGAGAACAAGAAAAAGAGCCGCAGATTTAAACGGAAAAAAACTCACGACCCAACTGACAATTACACGAGGAGAACAACCAGGCAGGTGAAAAAGGAAGTCATCAATTTATCCTCAGTCCCACTGTCTGAAGACCAGGCACAAGTCCTGCCTGTCTCTGGGCCCCAAGTTCTGCCCTACCCCGCTTTCCTTCAGTGAACTGCAGCTACAGGAAGACGTGGCAGAAGGCTGCAGACGACTGCGTCTAAAGGAAATGTTTTTCGACTCAGGAGATGAAGAAGATAAAACTGTCCCCCCTCCTCGGTTCTACAAAAAAACGTTTTACTCGCCTCCAAGTGGAAGAGATTTGTCTCTGGATGCATACTGCAATACCATCCAAACCCTCACCAACAACTTTGTCAACAACAGAAAGCTCAGAGATAACCTCTCCACCACAGAAAGAAGAGCTCTCCACGAACTGAAAAATCTGGTGCAGGAGAGAAAGATACGGATCTCCAGGGCAGACAAAGGAGGCGCTGTTGTTGTTCAAGACGTTGACAGCTACATCAAGGAGGGCCAGCGGCTACTGAATAACCCTGAACACTACGAACAAGTGAGGAAAGACCCCACACCGCAAATCACCACTGCCACCAACAACATTGTGGACAAACTTCAAGCAAAGGAATACATTGATGAAAACACACATAGATGGGCGCGACTTGACCCGGGCAACGTCAGACCCCATGTGTTTTATCACATTCCCAAAGTCCACAAATCGCTTGTAGACCCTCCTGGACGTCCCATCGTGTCTGGGGTAAATGGCCCTACCGAAACGCTGTCCAAACTAGTGGACTCCTGGCTGCAACCCTATGTAGTCTCTCTTCCCAGCTACCTGAAGGATTCCACAGATGTCCTAAACAAAATATTGGACTGGAACACAAGACTTGGACCCTTCAAAGAAAGTGTCATGCTTGTAACAATTGATGTTGTCAACCTGTACGGCACCATTCCTCATCAGGACATGACAGACGCTATCCGCTTCTTCATGGACTCCCATCCAAAGGATAGTGTGCCCCCTGTCAGTACCGTACTGGAGATTGTACAGCACATTTTACAGAACAACTACTTCACTTTTGAAGGCCAAGTCTACCGGCAGAAAACAGGCACTGCCATGGGCACACCTATGGCACCCACAGTGGCCAACCTGTTCATGGGCTTCCTGGAAAAGTCACTACTGGAAAAAAGCCCTGTAGCAGTAGAAGAAGAACTGTGGAGACGCTTTATTGACGACATACTGGTGTTGTGGATGGGAACGGAGGAGCAACTGAACAGTTTCAGCGAGTTCATCAACTCATTCCACCCGTCAATAAAGTTCACAGTCCACAGTTCTAAAACAGAAATGCCCTACCTGGACATTCTCCTCAGAATGGAAGGTGGCTACATCGCCACCGAGCTCTTCTCTAAAGCAGCAGATGCCCGCAACTACCTTCCATTCCAATCATGTCATCCCCGTCATTGTGTGAACAACATCCCTGTGGGACAGTTCTTGCGAGTACGCCGCTTGTGTTCTACAGAGCAAGACTTCGAACGCCACAGTATGGAGATGTGCCATGCCTTCCAGGATCGTGGCTACCCTGACACCATCATCATGGCCGCTAAATCGCGGGCAAAAGCCACTCCACGCCAAGCTACCCTCACTTACACCAAAAAACCCATCAACAGCAGAGTTCCTGTAGTCATCACCCATAATCCACGAACCCCCCCATCCGAAAATGGTTACAGGACAATCTGTCTACCCTGCACTGCAGTGCCAGAATGAAGAAGGCAGTTCCCGAAGCTCCTGTGGTGGGGGAGAGAAAATGCAGGAGTCTAGGGAACATGCTCATGCCATCTGTCCTGCCTCCTACAAACGCAATACCTGGTAGTCGTGGATGTTGCTGCTGCACCAAAAAATGTGCCACCTGCAGGGACCACCTACTAGAGGGCCGTCTCTTCACCAGTTTCATTACTGTGACATCACCAGAAACACCGGCACAAAAGTGACCCAACACTTCAATCAGGCGGGACACTCTCTCAGCAACGTGAAGTGCCAGGTGATTGAACAGGTGAACAGGCAGACCCACGAGGCCAGACTCCGCCGAGAACGTTTCTGGAGACACAAGTTGCAGACTGACGCCCCTGAAGGCCTCAACACACGTGACAGTTGAGCTTGCCATCCTGACCACTTGCTGGCAACTTGCTTTGAACAATCCCCCCAAAATACCTAACTTGACTTTTATGTGTGTGTGTGTGTGTGTGTGTGTGTGTGTGTGTGTGTGTGTGTGTGTGTGTGTGGTTGTGTGGTGTGTGTGTGTGTGTGCGCGCGCGCATGTGTTTATTGTTTAATTACTATTTAGTTATTCCTTTGCTTCGAGGATGATGGAATAGGCACTCGTTTAATTCATTTGCACTGGCGCACAATTGCCTACTCTTCCGAAAGGTGGAACGGGTTTTGGCATGTGGGCCGGATGTTCTGAGTGTGCTCCCACACGGGACTTCGCTTATAGTCTCCTGAAAGGATGTGTATGTGTGTGTGTATGTGCATATGCGTGTATATGTGTGCATGCGTGCGTGTATGCGTGGGTGCGCAAGTGTGTGTGTTTGTGTGTGTATGTGTGTGTGCGTGTGTGTGTGTGAACATGAACTATATGACCATAATTGTCCCAGGTAAAATCCCCCCCCCCCCTTATCTCTCTCTCTCTCTCTCCCTCTCTCTCTCTCTCTCTCTCTTTCTCTCACATGGTCTCAGTATGGTGTTCAATTTAAGATGTCATACGAAAAATTTCACAATGATGTAAAATTGAGATTGACGTCATTCCATCACGTCATAATAAAAAAAAACCTGAGGAAGGCGAAAGCCGAAATATTGGGGAACATTTATTATGCTGGTTGTTATGCTTTCACTTTGTGTGGTATATATATATATATATATATATATATATATATATATATATATATATATATATATACATACATATAAACTAACATTTGAAATAATGACACCATCGTGCTGCAGGCAAGGTCTTGGCACTGTGTTGACATCAACAGGTTACACAGTCTCTGGCCTGGCCAGACTATCTGGTGTCAGTACCCCACAGCAGGAAAGAGCAGTGACACCTCTTCTGGAAATGATGGACACTGCATCACCTGATACCACAGGAGGCATGAGAAGTATTTTTGTATTATCCATATCATCAGCCATAATTTGCTTACTCTTCCAGATTCAAAGGGTTTTAGTGGTGGCCAATATTTATGAGTGTTTTCAAACATGAAATCAAAGTTTACGATCTTCTGTTAAAAAAAGAATACAAGAATGGAGTGATAATCAAGAACTAGGAGACAAAATCCCACAACCAGATGTCTCATCAGTGATGATCAGCTACGTCTGTCATGCAGGTCATACATAATCTGACGCTCCAAGCAGTGAAGGCTGACTTCCTGCCTTGCCCACAGCGTGACACCTGCAGCCCAAGGCCAGCCAACCCCGACATCTTCACTTAGACAACAGGCATGGATGGTGGAGGAGCTGTTGTGAAAAGAAAAAGCAATCACTGTGCAGGGTGTTTGCATTCCAACTGCCCACACTCCTTCAGAGGCTGGCATGCTAACCACTGTCCTTACACAATCTCCCTGAAGGACCCCCACCCCACCCCACTCCCTCAAAAAGAAAGGGGGGGGGGGGGTCTTCTGTTTCTACTGGAAATGATTGTGGGATGGGATTGCACAAGGAGCAAAGGAACTCCAGCCACTTTTTTTTCACAGCTGTTTCTTTTTTCTTGAGAAAGAGAGAGAGAGACATACATACATACAGACAGAGACAGACAGAAACAGACAGAGATAGAGAGAGACAGAGAGAGACAGATACAGAGAAACAGAGACAGAGAGAGAGAGACAGAGACACACAGACAGACACAAAGACAGACGCACACAGACAGACAGACGGGGAGAGACAGAGAGACAGATACAGAGAAACAGACAGAGAGAGACAGAGACACACAGACAGACAGACACAAGACAGACACAAAGACAGACGCACATAGACAGACAGACGGAGAGAGACAGAGAGAGACAAGAGAGAAGGGAAGGCAAAAACTGGGAAAGTGGCAGAAAAAGAGAGAGAGAAGAAAAAGTATCTGGGTTTTTTCTGTGTAACAACGTTAGTTTTTCTCCACAGTGGGATGGACAGCGCAGGATGCATTGTGAAGAGCACTCCGGAGGAATATTACTGGAGGCATGCTATATTACAACTGGCCTTTCCCTATTTCCTTTTCCTTCTTTCTTGTTGTTTATTTTACTTTCTGTTTCATTTCAACTTTAAATTGCCTGTGGCTAGTGTCCAATAACTTGTTTCCATTTTTTCTTATCAGTTGTGGCAGAAAATATTAGTGTCAATTGTTTTATGAGAACGTAATTCGTTTTAACACATGCGCACGCACACATGCACATACACGTGCATATATTGCATGAACACGCACGCACACACACAGACATTATACACTCACCCTCCCCCTCCCCCCCGCCCCTGTCCAAAACAGACCCACAATCAGACAGACACTTGATCACTCAAAGACACAGACAGAAATAAAGGGGAAAAGGTATGAGACAGACAGACAGACAGACAGACAGACAGATACAGACAGACAGACAGAAGGGAAAAGAACACAAAACAGAGGGGTGGCTGCAAATTAATGTAGATTGAATTTGTTGCAAGTCACATCTGTGTTGTCTCTGCTCAGTGACATGCCGACTTTCGCCTCTCTCTCTCTCTCTCTCTCTCTCTCTCTCTCTCTCTCTCTCTCTCTCTCTTCCTCTTTTTTACAGCCTCCCACCACTCCCCCTCCTGTTTCTACCTCCCCCCTGCAGCCTCCCCCACGCCCCTTCCTTCACTGTCTTTCTCTGGCGGTCCATCAGCCCTCACTGCTGATCCTGATGGAAAAGCGCTTCAGCCATTTACAGCGCGGGCCTGGAGTCTGTCTTTCTCAAGGTGGCTAAGTGGATCGGGTATGAAGAGTATTGTGGGGGCAGTGCATGCCTGCGCTGTGTGTGTGTGTGTGTGTGTGTGTGTGTGTGTGTGTGTGTGTGTGTGTGTGTGTTTTTGTCTGTCTGTCTGTCTGTCGCTGTCTGCCCTGTCTGTCTGTCTGGTTCTTCCTCTTTCTTTATTATATCGAGGATGATGGAATAAGCATCTATGTACTTTTTCACATTCAGTCCCTGTGTGCATGTAGTTTTTGTAAATGTTGTCATCTGTTTCAACTGGCACATATGACCTACTCTTCCCAAAGGTAGAACAGGTCTTAATGTGTGGGCAAGATGCTGTGTGTGCATTGGCACACGGGATCTCGTCTTCACTGAAGGACTTTTAGGAGAGGGGAGTCGATGTTCACATCGGAGACAGATGCCCTGGACCTGTCGTCTGGGTACAGGCTTGACCCCAGGCCCTCAGAGCGCCAGTACAACGTCCAACGTTCTAACCACCAGGATATTCCGTCCCCGTGTGTGTGTGTGTGTGTGTGTGTGTGTGTGTGTGTGTGTGTGTGTGTGTGTGTGTGTGTGTGTATGTGTGTGTGCGCGCGCGCGCGCGCGCGTGTGTGTATGTGTGTGTGTGGTGTGTGCGCGCGCGTGTGTGTGTGTGTGCGCGCGCGTGTGTGTGCGCGCGCGTGTGTGTGTGTTTGTGTGTTCATAAGAAAACTACCCGCCTTTGTGTGTATACACATGCAGAAGATCAAATAGGCAGGTTAAAGATCCTGTCGTTGATGTCAGTGTTGGACGAGTTACGGAAATACCAACATACCCAGCCAGTTGCAATGCGCTACCTACATGGTGGGCAGCACAACGGTGGCGTTAGTTAGGTCACGAGGTCACAGCACTGGACCCTGAGAGCTGTAGCCAGGGATGGACAGGAAGAGAGGGGCAGCTGGCCATGACAACTGCGGTGACTGTCATGATGGTGACTGTCATGATGGTGACTGTCATGATGGTGACTGTCATGATGGTGATGATAGTGATGATAGTGATTGTCATGATGGTGATGATAGTGATGATAGTGATTGTCATGATGGTGATGATAGTGATGATAGTGACTGTCATGATGGTGATGATAGTGACTGTCATTATGGTGATGATAGTGATGATAGTGACTGTCATGTGGTGATGATAGTGATGATAGTGACTGTCATGATGGTGATGATAGTGATGATAGTGATTGTCATGATGGTGATGATAGTGACGATAGTGACTGTCATGATGGTGATGATAGTGATGATAGTGATTGTCATGATGGTGATGATAGTGACGATAGTGACTGTCATGATGGTGATGATAGTGATGATAGTGACTGTCATGATGGTGATGATAGTGATGATAGTGATTGTCATGATGGTGATGATAGTGACTGTCATGGTGATGATGATAGTGATGATAGTGATTGTCATGATGGTGATGATAGTGACTGTCATGATGGTGATGATAGTGACTGTCATGATGGTGATGATAGTGATGATAGTGATTGTCATGATGGTGATGATAGTGACTGTCATGATGGTGATGATAGTGACTGTCATGATGGTGATGATAGTGATTGTCATGATGGTGATGATAGTGACTGTCATGATGGTGATGATAGTGACTGTCATGATGGTGATGATAGTGATTGTCATGATGGTGATGATAGTGACTGTCATGATGGTGATGATAGTGACTATCATGATGGTGATGATAGTGTTTGTGATGATAGTGATTGTCACGATGGTGATGGTGATGATGAAGATTGTGATGATGATGTCATGATAGTGATTGTAATAATGATGATGGTGATGATAGTGGTTGTAATAATGGTGAATGGTGATGATAGTGTTTGTGATGACAGTGATTGTGATGATGGCGATTATGACCATGGTGATTATGATGATGGTAATTATGATAATGATATGATAATGGTGATTGTGATTATGATGGTGATATTAATGATAGTGAGTGTGGTGAAGATGGTGGTGCTGGAGGCTGAAGACCATTGTTTGTAAGGATCAGGATACTGGCTGCATGCTGCTGCTCTTTAAAGAGGAACATTTAAATGTGCTGAGAGTCAGAGACAGAGACAGACAGACAGACATAGACATAGGGACAGAGGGAGCGAGAGAGATGGGGGAGGGAGAGAGAGAGGGAGGGAGGGAGGGAGAGAGGGAGGGAGAGACAGGCAGGCAGGCAAACAGAAGAAAAAGATGGCACTGCTGCTTCTTTTCATCACAGTTGGGATTTTCCCTAAACTCGGGGTGACAGTGTAGGATGCATTCTGAAGAGCACTGGGGAACAATATTACTGCATGCATGTTCTAATACTGGAGGCAGACAGATAGACAGACCAGCCCAATGACAGAGTGACAGACAGACAGACAGACAGACAGAAGAAAACGAATGGGGTTGCTTTTTCTCTTTTCCAAAGTGGAGTTTTTCTCCAAACCGAGGGTGACATTGTAAAATACATTGTGAAGAGCACTCCTGAAGAATATTACGTGAGGCATGTTCTATTACCGCTGGCCTTTCCTTTTTCTTTCTTTCTTTCTTTTGTGTTTCTTTCTTTTTACATATTTTGCCTTTCATTTTCTTTTCGCTTTAAATTGGTTGTACTCAG
>CM054145.1:11072090-11073705 GCA_028751875.1 Rapana venosa
AATAATAGGTACTTTTGGGTTTTTTGCGGGTTTTTGTCTAAATCACCATGTCGTGAATTTGACATTAAAAAAAACAAAAAAAAAAACAAAGCCAAAACACACACAAAATCCCCACATGAACACCACCAGACAAAACGGATGTTCATGTATGTATGTATGTTCACACGGGGCAAACACACACACACCAAAACACACACACACACCAAAACCCCCCACACCACACACGTACGCACAACACTGTCCAAAAAAGACCCCCCAGCCAGACAGGGCACTTGATCATCAAAACAAAGGGGAGAATGGAAGGGGGGAAAGGGGATCAGACAGCAAAACAGACAAACAAAAAGGGAAAAAAAAACCCGGAAAAAGAAAACAGGGGTGGGGGTGCAAATTAATGTAGATTGGATTTGGTTTCAAGTCACATCTGTGTTGTCTCTGCTCACGGACATGCTGACTTGAAGGCTGGCCTCTCCCCCTCTCTCCTCCTCCCTCATTTTTACGCCACCTCTCCTCCCACTCTCCCTCCCCTCCACACTGCCTCTCCTTTTCGTTTTACAGCTTTCTACAATCAACATCCACGTTGATTTGCTCTCAAAAGGGAGTCGCGAGGTCCCAACAGATACAAAGGCAGTAATATTTCAGACTTCACAAATTGATTTCGAACTGAAATCGCTTCTAAATTAACTATCCAAGTGTAGAAAGCTATCTCAATGCATCTGACCAGCAGGCATGACATATTGGATAGGTCACGGTAATAAGTTTGTTTTATCACAGCTAGCTATGCAGCAGCTTCCCATAGACAACTAGTGCAAGGACGACAGAAGCACTCTGGACTGATCCATTCTTTCTGGGCGTCTGTTTTTCTCTTTTTATAAATGGTCCATTTTTGTTTTTGACTTTTGTTTGTATTGTTGTTGTTCTTTGGTTGGTTGGTTTGGGTATGTTTTTAAATTTTGCAGTAAGCTGAACAAATTATCTTGTTTTCCATATGAACAGGACTCCAACAAAGACAGGAGGCGTAAAAGATCTGACGTGTGTGATCTCAATGCGATGCTTGGAAAGCACTACCGAGTTATTGCGCTGATTTAGTTATGTTTATTAGCTGCCAAACGAGCTGACTCAACCACATCGTTCTGAGCATGACAGAAGCTATTTACTTGGTTTTGTTCTAAATATGTGTATGTACAATACTTATATTTTCTCAATCAAGATCTATTTAAAGCAAACAGTCAAACATACATTTAGACAGAACACATAAACACACATGATCACACAAAATGTACACTGTGTTGGAAACTAAATACAAATCCTAATGCCTTTCAGTTAAGCCACCTCAGCTGAGGTCAGCTGATATTTCCATCAGCGGAGAGTAAACAGACATGTGTGAGTCTTAGTCAAGTCCCGGTCCATCCGCCCTCGAGATCTCAGTGCAGTTCCCAGGTCTGCTGATCAATCATTCATGCCTTCAAGGCTGACAGTGGGAACAGATAGCTGGCCCCTCATGGGCTGTTATAAAGGAGGTGCTCAGAGGAAGACATGGACAGTGGAGTGTTGGGTGACCTAGTGCTTACAGCCTCAAACTCAGGGTCTGACAAACTCCAGCGTTGATTCTCTGACG
>CM054145.1:11074205-11086705 GCA_028751875.1 Rapana venosa
ACTATGGGGGGTTTTTTTTAAAGGGGTGCTCAGAGGAAGACATGGACAGTGGAGTGTTGGGTGACCTAGTGCTTACAGCCTCAAACTCAGGGTCTGACAAACTCCAGCGTTGATTCTCTGACGAGTTTGTTTGAGAGGACTTTTCCAGCTGCAGTTATTTGTTTTATTCCCTCCATAGTTCTTCAGTGAAACTATAAGTTCAGGTCCCACGTCTGGATGCGCGCAGTCTGGTCTGCACTTGGTGAAGCTCAGTTCCCTCTAGGTACACGGTGCAGGCAGGCAGGCAGGCAGGCAGGCAGGCAGGTAGGCAGGCAGGTAGGCAGGTAGGCAGGCAGGCAGGCAGGCAGGTAGGCAGGCAGGTAGGCAGGCAGGCAGGCAGGCAGGTAGGCAGGCGGCCTGGAGGACACACCATCCAGTGTGCACCATGCTGCCTGCAGAGGGAAGGGGGGGGGGGGGTGGAGGGATCCGCCATCTTCAACTTTCCCGCGGTACACTTCTTTAATAAAAAATTTAATAAAGGCAGTGGAATTCCCAAGCAGCTTCTTGAAGAGTTGAGGGTTGATGTTCCTTTAATCCTTCCAAAAGGTGTGGAAGCTTCTTTCTAAGAGGACTACAGGCATCCATTTATGCATGCAGAGAAAGCATCCCCCCCCCCCCCCCCCCAGTGACAGACAGAGAGACAGGCCAGAACAGGATGCTGCAGACAGACAGACAGACAGACCAGGACACGGATACTGCAGACAGACAGACAGACAGACAGACCAGGACACGGATACTGCAGACAGACAGAGAGACAGACCAGGACACGGATACTGCAGACAGACAGACAGAGAGACAGACAGACCAGGACACGGATACTGCAGACAGACAGACAGAGAGACAGACCAGGACACGGATACTGCAGACAGACAGACAGAGAGACAGACAGACCAGGACACGGATACTGCAGACAGACAGACAGAGAGACAGACAGACCAGGACACGGATACTACAGAGAGACAGACAGACAGACAGACCAGGACACGGATACTACACAGAGACAGACAGACAGACAGACCGACAGACCAGGACACGGACACTGCAGACAGACAGACAGACAGACCAGCACACTGGATGCTGCAGACAGACAGACAGATAGACCAGGACCGGATAGCAGGCGCAAAAAAAAAACGACGACCGGGCACGGTATGCAGCAGACAGGGGGAGACAGATAAACAGAGAGAAAAACCGGACACTGGATGCTGCTGCAGGGCAGCAAAAATCGACGTGGGAACACTTACATCCACACCTGATTACCCCCCCCCCCCCCCCCCCCCCCCCCCCCCCCCCCCCCCCCCCCCCCCCCCCCCCCCCCCCCCCCCCCCCCACCCCCCCCCCCACCACCCCCCCACCCCCCCCCCCCCCCCCCCTCCCCCCCCTTTTCACCACCCCCCACAATCCCCCCCCCCCCCACCCTCAAAAATGAGTTGCACCAACCCAAAAAACACCCCCACCACCACCACACACACCAAACCCCCCAACCACACACACACCACCACACACAAGCACACAAAAACACGCACACATATACCCCCAAATAAAACCCCAACACACGGGGATAGATGTAAAAAAAAAAAACACATGATTTTTATTCCCCTTATCCTCAATAAAAGAAAAAAAATAAAACAAATAAATAAATAAAAAAAAACAACATACCACACCACACCAACACACACCCCACACACAACCCCACAAAAACCAAAACCAACAACAAACACAAACCCGGTTGATGATTTACTCAAAAAGCACACGGCGGCATGTTCTCATTAAGCAAAGGGTTAAAAAAAACAGGGGCAGTGCTTGGCGCCTTGTTTAAAGAGCAGTTTGGGAAAAAATACACTTTGCCTTGTGTTTTACCCGTCTGAAGCTTTGCCCTTTACAGACTGATAGTTCTGCTGTGACCTTCGAAATTGGCGGGCTGATAACTGTGACTGCTTGGTTTGTGTTTAGAGCAGCAACAAAAAGAAAGAATGAAACCCCTTGGTCATGAATCTCTTTGCTGCTTGGTCTCTCCTCTTTTCTCCTCTCTCCCTTTTTCTTCCTTTTTTCCTCTCTCTCTTTTCCTCTCTATTCTTTTTTTTATAAAATAAAATTTTAAAAATTTTTTTTTAAATTTTAAGGTTTTTGTTTGTGTTTGTGTGTTTTGGTGTGTGTTTTTGGGGTGTTGTTTGTGTTTGTGGAAAGTAAGTCAAACTTTAATTTTCAGTGGTACTTTGAATAAGAAATGCGTTGCTTTTTTTCTCAAGCCCCTCTTTTCTAAAACAGAAAGAAGATAAAAATGATAATATATACGCATAAATAGAATAAAAAAAAAATTAAAAAAATTTATTGGCCATACAAAACAAAAAAAAGAAAAATTGATATATGCATACATAGAATTAAGGAAAAATAAAAAATGTTAAACCACAAAAATCAAAAAAAGAAAAAAATTTTTTTGTAAAAAAAAAAATTACCCACCAAAAACAAAAATAACAAACCAAAAAAAAGGGAAAAAAAAGAAAAAAAAAAAAGAAAAAACAAAAAAAAAAAAAAAAAAAACCCCCAAAAAAAACCCCCAAAAAACCCAAACCAACAAAGGGAACAAACAAAAACAAAAAGTTTTTTTTAAAACAATAAAAAAACACAAAAAAACACACAAAAACCCCCCACAAAAACCCCCCAACAAACAAAAAAACCACAAAGAAAAAAAAACCAGCAAAAAAAAAAAAAAAAAAAAAAAAAAAAAAAAAAAAAAAAAAAAAATATATATATATATATATAGTGTGTGTTCCCTGTTCTGCACACTGTGTTTTTTCCACTGTCCCTCATTCCACCCCTTGTCACCACAATGCAAAAGAGCACGTACATACAGAGGAAGATGATAATGACAAATCTCTTTACTTAACGGTGTTCACAGGAAGAAGAAGGACAATGTTCATTTTGGTGGTCGCTAACAATCTGCTTGACATTCTTGATGGACACTGTGCTTTCCTAGTCCATAGACGTTGCACCAGTTATGTCTGGACACTGTCTGTCTAGTCTGTGTGAGACAAGACAAAGACACAAACAGAGAAGCTGTAGAATTGCGAAGAACTGCAAAAATATGTTTGCGAAGAAAAAGATTTGGAAAGAAGATTGCAAAGAACAACTGCAAAGAGGAAGGTTGCGAAGAAAAAGATTTGCGAAGAAGAAATGCAAAGAAAAGAAGAATTGCGAAGAAGAAGACGAAGAATTGCGAAGAAGAATTGTGAAGAAGAATTGCGAAGAAGAAATTGCGAAGAAGAATTGCAAAGAAGAAGAAGAAGAATTGCAAAGAAGAAGAAGAAGAAGACGAAGAAGAAGAAGAATTGCAAAGAAAAGAATTACGGAAGAAAAAAAAGCGAAAAAGAAGAAGGAATTGCGAAGAAGAAGAACTGCGAAAAAGAAGAATTTCGAGGAGGGAAAAAGAAGAATTGCAAAGGAGGAGGAGGAGAAGAAGACTTTCGAATAATTTAGTGAAGAAGAAGAAGAAGAAGAAGAAGAGAAGGAAAGAAGAAGAAGAAGAAGAAGAAGAAGATTGATTGATTGATTGAATCTTTAATGGGTAAAGAATTAGGCACAATAAAGGCCTTTTACAATTCTGCCAAAAAACAAAAAACAAACTTTAAGTTTAAAAAAAAACAAAAGAAAGCAAAAAAACCAAAAGAAAACGTAACATCGACAAAAATGGTGGAAAACTCTACCTTGAACAAATTAACAAAATTTAGAAAGACTTGGGGGGGGGAAAGCCCCTTAAAATGAGCAACATTATTATTAAAATCCGCCAAGTTACACACCACACAACCCCACCACACAATGCACGCACGCACCATTTTAAAAAAAAGAAACAATAAAAAAAAAAGAAAAAAATGGAAAAAAAATTTTAAAACTTAGGGGAAAAAAAAAAAAAATTTTGGGGAAATTAAAACCTTTTTTTTTTAAAAAAAATTACCAAAAAATTTTAAAAAAAGAGAAAAAACCAAAAAAACAAAACAAAACAAAAATTTTGGGGCATTGTTTTAAAAAATAAGGGGGAATTAAAAATTTAGTTCCCCCCCCCCCAAAAACCCCCCCCCCCCCCCCCCCCCCCCCATCCCCCCCCCAAAAAAACCCCGGGAAAAACCAAGGGGAAAAAACCCCCGGGAAAAATTCCCCCAAACAAAAGGAAAAAAAGCGGAAAAAAAAAACCCCCCCCCCCCCCCCCCCCCCCCCCCCCCCCCCCCCCCCCCCCCCCCCCCCCCCCCCCCCCCCCCCAAAAACCCCCCCCCCCCCCAAACCCCCCCCCCCCCTCCCCCCTTTTCCCCCCAAAACCCCCCCCCCCCCCCCCCCCCCCCCCCCCCCTAACCCCCCGACACACCACCACCCCCAAAACACAGCAGCACGCCCCCCCCCCCCCCCCCCACCCCCCCCCCCCCCCCCCCCCCCCCCCCCCCCCCCCCCCCCCCCCCCCCCCCCCCCCCCCCCCCCCCCCCCCCCCCCCCCCCCCCCCCCCCCCCCCCCCCCCCCCCCCCCCCCCCCCCCCCCCCCCCCCTCCCCCCCCCCCTTTTCCCAACCCCCCCCCCCCCCCCCCCCCCCCCCCCACCCCCCCCCCCCCCCCCACAACACACCAAAAAGGGAAGTCCAAAAATTTTTCAAAACTTTTTTCCCCAATTTATTTATACACAGGGAGAACCCCCCCCAAACCCCGATAAACACACTTTTTTATTTTGTCAAATTTTGGATTTGGGTTTCAAAAATTTGGTAGGGGGTTACTTCTGTTGCCATTTAAAAAAAAACTTTTTTTGTTTAAATTAAGTGGGCTTGGGGACAAACTCTTTTTGATTTTTTGTGTTGAAAAGAAAAATTGTTTAATTTTTCCCGGGCAAGCTCTCTATTTGATAAAGGGGAAAAAACATTAAAGTAGGGAAGAAAATCAAATTTCCTAAATGAAAAAAATTATTTGAGCAGCAAATATTATTAAAGGTGTTTAAAATTTTTTGGTTTCTTAGATGGGCCCTTGAAAGGAGCATAATTAGGGGGGGGACTTTTTTGCAAAAGAAATTTTTTTTTTTTGGAAACGGGAATAAGGATGAATTTTTTTTTTAATTTGTGAAAGCTGAAAAGGATTTTTTTAATATTTACCAGATTTGTTGGTTTTAATTTTTTTGTTTTGTTTTTTTAATTTTTTTAAAGGGGTTTTTGTCTTTCCTTTTTAGGAAAAATGATGCTTTTTTGTTTTTGGGGGGTTTTACGATTTAGTACAAAAATTTTACAATTATAAAAAAGGTTTAAATAATGATTGATTTCCTTAAATATATACTAGTAATTGAATTTAAAAATAAATAAAAAAACAAATTTAAAGGAAGAAATTTAAGAAAAAGGGAAAAAGGGCCAAAAATAACCTTGTGGTACACCCATGCAAAAATTTTTTTTTAAAGAGGTAACCCCATTAGCAAAACAGACTGAGTTGGGTTTTGACAAATAGGTTTTAAAAAATTTAGTAAGTTTTTTTATCTAAACCATAAAACCCAAGTTATGTAATAAGATATTATGATAACAATCAAAAGGGCCTTTCTTAAATCAATAAAAATAACACCGCTGCCTTTTTGTTATTAATTTCACGCAGCCCGAATCAGTCATCCTGCATAGTGCGTTTTACAGGGGTGGTGCTTTCTAAACCCGGACTGATGGGTATGAAAAGGGCCTTTTCTTCAATAAAAAAATGATAAATGATGGGGAATGCTGTTCAAGGGTTTAGATTACTGATAGAAGGAAATGGGTCTATAATTTTTTTACATTTCTATGTTCCCTTTTTTGTGCAAAGGGATTACTTTTGGTATTTAAAAGCTTTGGGATAGAAATTTTAGATAAACAAAGGGTTTTAAAAAAAAATGAGAGATCTGCAATGTAAAAAGCAGTATTTCGTATTTTAGGGCTAAAAACTATCAAAGCCAATGAATTTTTATTTTTTTTGACTTTAAATGGGGCAAAATTTTATGAACAGACAATAAGGGGGAAAATTAAATTTTTTTTGTTTTCCTTTTCCTCGAAAAGGGGTTTTAAAAAATTTGAATCAAAAATTTGGGGTTGTTTCAATGAGTTTGCTTCCAACCTAGCAAAGGATTATTGAGAACATCTATGGAAAAAATTCGTCAGTGAATTCCAGGGTTTTGAGATTTTGGGGAAACAGCCAGATTTAAACTTCCCTTGCTTTTTTCTTGAAAATTAAAATTTGGAAGAAAAAACGTTTAGATTTTCTAAACAAATACTTAACTATGTTGTTTTTTCTTGTATACTCATGAAGCCCCCGTTTCTTTAAGTCGTCTCTGTGGTTGATTGCAGAAAATTTCTGGGTGAGCCCGCCAGGGGAAATTTTTTACTTTACACGTCTTTTAATTTAAAGGAAACTTTTTGACATGCTTAAGAAAACTTTGTCCAAAAGGAAAGGGCATCGTCTGCATCAGTGTAATAAAAAAAATTTGAAAAGGGGCAGAACCAGGTCAAGAAAAATGCATGCAAATGAAATTTTTAAATGAGCAAAAGTAATTTTCAGATGCTTATTTTTGGGACTCTGAAGCCAACTTTGCCCAGGGGACACAAAAAAGCATTATGTCCTAAAATTTCCCACAGTGGGGACCAAATTTCTTAAAAGATGTACGTCGAAAATAAACGTTATCTAAAAAGACTAGATTTGCGTCACCTGGTGGGGCATGTGATACATTGCAAAAGGTTAAAAGGGGGTGAAGATACTGTGCCACTGGGGTGGGTTGAGATAGACGATTTGATATCACCTAGTAATAAAATTTCTTTTTTCCCAAAAAAAACCAAACATTTTCCATCATTTCACAAAAGTCATAAACCAGTGGTGGTGCCTTTGGGTGTCTGTAAAAGAAAAAAAAAAACTGAAGTAATCGATATTTTTTGAAGAACAAATTCTATCCATACTGTTCCCTGTTGAAATGAAACAAATCTTCACAAGTTTTAGGGGATATTATTTTTGGAATACACACAAAACCATTTGCTGGAATCTTTGGGTCTCTCCGAATGATTTGGTACCCTGGATAGAAATTTAACACCCGTTTTAGACGTTTTCCAGTTCTAAACACCAAAAAAATGGAAGGTTTGTTTTATTGTTTATAAAAATTTGAAGGTCAGATATTTACATTAAGATGACAAATATTAAGGTGACCCCCACTCGCAGTCCCACAATTTTCAAGGCCATTTTGGAACGTTTTTTACGAATAGCCATTAACTAATTAAAAAAAAATAAATTTTAAAACCCAAAAGAAAACAATAAACTAAGTAGATCTAAAAGTAGGAGGCTTTTTTAATGATATTTTCAAACCTTTCAACAAAAGATACTTTCGATGGAAGGACGTTTTGGTTTTCCTATAGAAAGTAAAAAAAAAGTTTCACAAAAATAAAAAAATCAAAAGAAAAGGGTTTGTTTACAAGTGAGTGAACAAGGGACGAGGTTTTTAAGGGGGGGAAAAAGTTGTCGATAAAGGGGAGGGGTGGTTTAAAAAAAACCCGGTTTTTTTTGTGAAAAAAATTTGCATGATATTTTTATAATTTTCTTTGCATATCTTGGGTGAGTTTGGGGGGGTAATGTTGGGGGAAACTAGTTTAAAAAGCTTTCCATTCCTTGTTTGGTGATAAGGGGGGGGATGCCCAAAGTTGGGGTGGGTGAGCAGGGTTAGGGTGGAAAATGATGAGTTTCTTTGGGACGATACATGCTGTCCCTGGTTCGGGGAAATTAGGGGAAACAGAGGTGAAGGAAGGTAGGGATTGCGTGTGGGAAGTTTGGCAAAGTCAAATCTGTGGCTGTAGATATTCCTATGATGCTGAAAGTGGTCATGATTTAGATGGCCAGACAGATCAGAAGTGTTCCGACGCTTGTAATGAAAATTAACTTTTGGTTTTTAAACTTATTTTCTCTTTTTGGGGTAAACAAGGGTTTCTCCTTATGCTGCTCAATGCCCACAGACGTCTTCAAGTTGGTAGCCAGCTGAGTGGTCCCCCGTTTGTTCAGATGGATGTGGTCTGTGTACAGACTCCATCCAAATCGGGACGCAAAGGATGCCTCGTGGCTGATGAAGTCGACTTTCAGGCGGGAGGAGGCTGCTGAAAGACTACGGTTTGATGGCAGGATGACGTTGTTCAGGTGACAGGTTCCTCTGGCAGGAACAATGCCACTCATAGTGATGTGGGCGTCAGGGAACACACGTCTGGCACTTGCGATTAGGCTGCTCCAAGTTGCCTCAGTGATGGCACCTGCTGAACAGTCATTCAGACCTACATGGACTGTGACTCTTTGCACTGTGGTGTTGACTGCACTCTGTTCTAACCAGTTCACAAGGTCAGACACTGTCATTCCAGGAACACAAATTTTTTGTAGAAATGTACCTTTTGTCGTCAGTCGCCTTGGATTGACGTATCGAATAATGGAGTCCCCCAGCAGCACAGCTTTTGCCTTGTCTAAGATAGACAGGCGGGAAAGGACAGCGGCAGGTGAGACTGAAGACTTTGAAGAATTGTTACTGTCAACTGAAGAAGATGATTTTGCTGAATTGACAGGTGCTGAAACTCAGTCGTATTTCACTTTAGAATTTCTTTTTGCATTGTGAACAAAATGAGAAGAGGTAACTTCTTTCAAGTGTGTTTCATCCACAGAGAAGCGATTTGCCGTGGGTATTGAGATCTCAAAAGGTCCATCTGCAGAAAAGTCTGTCTGGGTTGAAGATGAGGATGTTTTGGTTTTAATCTTTAGAGTGTCAATTTCAGATTGAAGAGATGACATCTGAGATTTCATCTGATAGTTTTCCTTCTGAATGGCAGCCAGCTGTTTTTCCAAATGACGCATTTGTTCTTGGATGTTACAGATGTCTGAATGACGGGGAGCATTTGGCGAAAACCAGCTGTCCAAATTGGGTGCCACTGGACCCCTGGTTCTAGACACGACAGAGTCGTAAGCATTAGAGGAAGATGAAGCAGAGGGAGTCACAGACTGGGAATGAACAATGCTCACTGGGCTGGTTGAGGATGATGGAAAAAGGTCCACAGCAGGCAGAGGTGATGATGTAGAAAGTGAAGTAGCTGTTTGAAACATAGGGCTAGGAGATGTACACATGTCACTGACGCCACAAGACAGTTGGGAAGAAGTAGATGTTGCTATACTGCTTTGAAGATCAGCCGAGACAGGTGTAACAGAGACTGATGATGGTTCAACAATTTCAGTGGGGAAAAGGGGATCAGTGTTTGCCCAAGAGGAGGAGGGTGTTGCCACTGGCTGCACTGGTGGTGACGACTGACCATCTGGACCTAAGGAGCCAGTGTCAGTGGTCAGCAGGGACTGAGAAACTGGATGGTGGGAGATCTGTGGTGCCTCAGTGAGAGCGTGTACCTCCGCAGGAAGAGGCAGGGACTCTATGGCTTTGACAGCCGCCTCTGTGCCTGTCTGTTGGTCGTACAGACTCTCCACCAGGGCCTTCAGTCTTTTAAATTCGTCCCTCACCCATGGTGTGCAGCTTTTCCCCTGGACCAGTACCTTGTAGGTTGAATAATAAATAGTTATTTTAAGTCTCTGGTCACAGTTGTAAAATATAGAAGTCTCTGGTCACAGTTGTAAAATATAGTCACTTTTGTTAAAGCCAAGGCGTCATTAGAAGGGAGTTTTATTGGGCTAAATGATGAAATTTCCTCTTCTAGATTGCAAGGCAGATCCTGTTTGCCACCTTTGTCTTGGTCTTGCCAGGTGACGCTAAATCCGGGAATATTTTTTATTTGGCCCCAGTACCGCAGGAGGGGGGTCCTTCTCCACAGACCCAGGCACCCCCGTCTGGTGGTAAATGTGACTTGCAGGTATGGGTCAAGGGTTCTTTTAATTCTGTGAACCGCAGAAACGGCTGGGACATTCCGCTTTGAAGACTTAACGACAGAATTCCATTGTAAACAGCCTAGAAGAACACAGCTGGCGCTGTCTATGACGCAAAGTCATTGCACGTCACAGTGATGCGTCACAAAGGAAACACGTCAAAAAGAAAACAACCTATTCTTTTATCAAAAGACTGGCGATAACAACATAAGAAAAAAAAGTAACAGTCATACCTACCGCACCAATATTTTCATAGTCAACTCATTACGAAGATGAGCACTCTTTGATGAAGTCTTAAAAAAAAAAATTTAAGTTTAGGATAACTACTAACACATGTTTCATGAACACATTTCTGAGGAAGGAAACGAATTCGAAGTCGATATTACTTACCGATCAGTCAAAACAAAAACCAAAATCAAATTTATGAGTTAAATCATTATTTGAAAAGATAAACCTTTACACACAGACATCGGAAATAGAAACAGTTTGCCTGGTGCAAGAATTACTCAGAAATACGGCACTTAACCCAGGTAGAAAAATAATTACAAACACAGCTCAAGCCAACAGATCTCTCTGTCAGCCATCTTGAACCGGAAGAAGAAGAAGAAGAAAGAAAAGGAGAATTGCGATGAAGAAGAAAAAGAAAAATTGCGAAGAAGAAGGAGGAGGAGGAAGGAAGATGAGGAGGGGGAAGAAGGTGAGGAAGATGAGGAGGAAGAGGAGGAGGAGCAGCAGCAGCAGCTGAAGAAGAAGAAGGAGAAGATTTGAATTGAAAATATTTTTTGAAGATTATGAATAGGCATGCTTTTGCTGTTTTATATCCAGTCCCCACGTGGATACAGTTTTGTAAATTTTGTCATCTGTTCCCACCAGTACACATGGTCTACTCTTCCAAAATGCGTAACAGGTTCTAACTTGTGTGCAAGATGTTTTGCATACAGCAATAGAGAAAGCGACAGACAGACAGGCAGAGGCATACGGATGGACAGACAGACAGGCAGGCAGGCACAGACAGCTACAGAGAGACAGAGATACAGAGACAGAGAGATAGAGAGAGAACATGGATACATATGTTTCTAATCTCCTAAAGGTAAAGGTGTTCCCATAACTTATGCGGTCGTTGGGGAACAATCTGTCAGACCTCAGCTTCTCTAGGGCCAGCATATTGAGGGTGGTGCCCATCTCCTCTCCCTAGCTGCTTTACCTTCTCTGACCCTAAAGAGGCAGGTTCCCATTTACAGCTGGGTGAACTGGGGTACTGTACTGAAGCTAAGGCGCGCAAACAGTCACCCATCCACTGTATAGCCTCGCCTAGTGCTGCTTAATCTTAGCTTGGGAAACGCGAGTGCTCTGACCACTGAGCTATCCGTCCCCTGTTCTAATCTAACAACCTCAAATCATCATCATCACTTACGCCACAGGATCAAAGGCAAGAGGGCATCACAGCCTGTGTGCCAGCATGTCTATAGTGTGTCTATCAAGAGGACATCACAGCCAGCATGTCTACAGTGTCTGTGTCTATCAAGAGGGCATCACAGCCTGTTTGCCAGCATGTCTACAGTGTCTGTGTCTATCAAGAGGGCATCACAGCCAGCATGTCTACAGTGTCTGTGTCTATCAAGAGGGCATCACAGCCTGTTTGCCAGCATGTCTACAGTGTCTGTGTCTATCAAGAGGGCATCACAGCCAGCATGTCTACAGTGTCTGTGTCTCTCAAGAGAGCATCACAGCCTGTGTGCCAGCATGTCTACAGTGTCTGTGTCTATCAAGAGGGCATCACAGCCTGTTTGCCAGCATGTCTACAGTGTCTGTGTCTATCAAGAGGGCATCACAGCCTGTTTGCCAGCATGTCTACAGTGTCTGTGTCTATCAAGAGGGCATCACAGCCTGTGTGCCAGCATGTCTACAGTGTCTGTGTCTATCAAGAGGGCATCACAGCCTGTGTGCCAGCATGTCTATAGTGTCTTTGTCTATCAAGAGGGAATCACAGCCTGTGTATCAGCATGTCTATAGTGTCTGTGTCTACCAAGAGAGCATCACAGCCAGCATGTCTACAGTCTATCAAGAGGGCATCACAGCCTGTTTGCCAGCATGTCTACAGTGTCTGTGTCTATCAAGAGGGCATCACAGCCAGCATGTCTACAGTGTCTGTGTCTATCAAGAGGGCATCACAGCCTGTTTGCCAGCATGTCTACAGTGTCTGTGTCTATCAAGAGGGCATCACAGCCAGCATGTCTACAGTGTCTGTGTCTATCAAGAGGGCATCACAGCCTGTGTGCCAGCATGTCTACAGTGTCTGTGTCTATCAAGAGGGCATCACAGCCAGCATGTCTACAGTGTCTGTGTCTATCAAGAGGGCATCACAGCCTGTGTGCCAGCATGTCTACAGTGTCTGTGTCTATCAAGAGGGCATCACAGCCAGCATGTCTACAGTGTCTGTGTCTATCAAGAGGGCATCACAGCCTGTGTGCCAGCATGTGTATAGTGTCTTTGTCTATCAAGAGGGAATCACAGCCTGTGTATCAGCATGTCTATAGTGTCTGTGTCTACCAAGAGAGCATCACAGCCAGCATGTCTACAGTGTCTGTGTCTATCAAGAGGGCATCACAGC
>CM054145.1:11091705-11131705 GCA_028751875.1 Rapana venosa
CAAGACATTTCTTTTTTGCCCAGGAGGAGAACTCCTAATTGTTTAAAATACATACTGGGAATTAGACGATCTTCCAGGCAGAGTCATCAGAATTTGATTAAAGGTATAAGTCAGAGCCAGTGCAGTCATTAATTTTTGTTTTTAAAGGGTGAAAGGATGGGGGGGCAGAACAGTCCTTGGGGGGGGAAAAAGTGGGAAATTGCTTGAGTGGATATGGTTTTGAAATCGAAAAAACGTGTCCGTGGTCAAAAAGTATTTTCCAGAGAATTAGCCGAGGAAACACTTTGAGGCATTTGAGAGTAAAAAGATGGGGTGAATGGTATTAAAGGCAGAAGGGGTCCCCCCGAAAAAAAACGAACAAGGGGTCGGGGTTTTTTTTTAGGTGGGAATAAAACATTATGCAGAAAGGGAATTGTAGCATCTTTTTGCTTTGTTGGGGTTTGTATGCAAAAACTAAAGGATCTGATATGAAAAAAGTAAGGAAAAAGAAGCCGTTTGGGGAACGTTCGTTCAAAACATTTCATTTCTATTGGGTGAGGGGGCTAGGTCTATTGTCATTTAAAAATTTGGGGGGAAATTTTTGGAAAAGGACAAATTATTGATTTTTTTTCCCGAGCTTGGAAAATGGCGCTTTCAAAGCAGAGAAAACTAATCACTAAAAAATGACCAGTGCTCTGCACAAGATTTTAAAAGCCGACCAAAATAAAACCCACCCACAGCCCTTTTCAAGCAAGTTTTTTTTAAATACTGATTTAAATCTGTACAGAAACCCCTAAAAAATTATCATTGAATCATTATACAGACATTTTGTTGCAGGTTTGACAGAACAATTGAAGCTCATGTTTATGATCTTTTTACGCTCAAAGCGGCAAAGAAATCATTCAGTTCATCAGCAAAAGATTTTTGTTCCTTAGTTTTCATTGACTTGTTGGACATTTTTTAGTTTGTTGCCCTGAAAGTATCTTTAAAAACCCCTTCCCCCGCATTTCCAAATGACCCTTCTGAAATTGTTCTTCAAAATTTCCTTTAAGATCTTTTACATTTCGAATTTCTTTTTTTAAGTTTTTTTTAATTTTTTCTGCAGGCCATTCTATCACCCCCTCTGAAAAGCTAAATTTTTTTTTTTTTTAGAGGGATTTTGTGTTTTTTTTACCCCAAGGGTTTTTTGTTGGGAAATATCTTTAAGTTTTTGTGGAATAATAAGATTTTCACAAAAAGGATATTTCAGACAACTCATCGCTTCTCAACTTGTCACCGAGTCAAGAAACACACTCCGTCAGTACCTCAAAACAACCCTTTAACTTTTTCACACTCTCATGCGTCCACACTTTTATTTTTTTTTTTCCAATAGGGTCGTTTTTATTTTTTGGGTTTTTTTGAGGTTTTTGAGGAAAATTTTGTTGTGACTAGGGGCCCCAAAGGGGGGCAAAGCAACAGACTTATAAGCAGTAAATTTCCCAAAAAATTTTTCAAAAATTTTCTTTTGACGGGTAAAACAAGTAACATATTGTTTAAAAGAAGGAAGAGCATGTTTTAAATCACAGTGGTTAAAATCGCCAAGCACAAAACAGGGCGAGTCAGGAGCTTTAACAACTGTTTTCCTACTAATCCTATACTGCTTGTTATTCCATGCAAATTGATATATAGTTTTCTGGATCATATTGACTATTTCATCTGGAGGGTTAGACAAATAACAGCCACATGTGCACGATCTTGGATAAACCAATGACTTGAGTATGGCAACTCTATCTATTTCATTACCCACTTCAAATCACACACTAATTTCCAATTCACACGCTATCTTGTTGACCTCAGATCCAAGCTGCTGATATCCTCCTCTGTAGCCAGACTGTCCAAACGTTTTATAATATCGGCTACTTTTTTCTGACATCATGTACCAGTTTATTTCCTCACTCTCTTCCAAAAAGCTTTCTTCGTCCTCCTGAAATGAGTCGGACAGCTGATGAAACAGCCTTTTTTTTCTCAGGCGGTAATTTGTTACTAGCGACACTTGAGTCACTGGAAGACGATAGGTCGTTTATATTTTAGCAAAGGCGTGTTAAAATAATGACAGATGTTAGATTCAGACATTGTCATACACAGTACAAAGTTCATACTCACTCAGAGCCATGGTACCCTTCATCCAAAAACGACGTCCATAGGCTTTGGGAAAAGAAACCCACAGAAAGAAAGAGAAACACACGCACTGCGTACACAGAATACACCAACTGGGAGAAGAAGTAATATCCACAGAGGTCCATCCTACACTGACACATTTCCCATTGCAGCGGTTGACAGTGGAAAGGAACACGTCACACTTCGCTCCCTGAAAAGCGTGCAAAACGTGCTCCTCAACTCAAACACTGACTGCCCGTTGCCTGAAGGTCACGTGACATGGCTGATTTTACATCACTGTGGCTTCTTCTTAACTGAAGAAATTATTCAGAAATCTCTGAACTGAAGAAATCATTCAAAATGACACCACAATGTTCCGAATGACTAAGGGAAAGGCACTAAATATTTTAGTGTACTAATTAGACTCTCATTAACTGAATAATTGAAAAAATAAAGGAACATCTAGCTTAGTCAACCTGTCCCAGGATTGAGCAAAACTCATCCTGCCCTTCATGTTCCCTGAACCCTCCCTCTTCCCCAAACTTCTGCCCTCCCTCTTCCCTAAGCTCTCCCTTTTCCGAGGCCCCATGTGCGAACGCATGCAGAACATCTTGCGCACATGTTAAATCCTGTTCCGCTTTTCGAAAGAGTAGGCCATTGTGTGCCGATGGGAACAGATGACAAAATTTACAAAACCGCATACACACGGGGACTTGATGTAAAAAAGCACATGAGTGCTTATTCCATTATCCTCGATATATACATTTTTTTAAAAAGGACATCTGAGCGCTTTGATTTGTTGTTTTACAAGATTCAGTGCTATATAAGTTCCATACATTATTATTTTATTATTATTATTATTATTATTATTAAACATACTCTTTGTTTGGCTGCAAGGTGCAGAGTGAGATCGGTGTATTGAGTACATAGAGAGCTAGGTAGAAGAAAACACACACGCACATACGTGCGTGCACGCGCGCGCGCGCGTGCACACACACATACACACAGAAACTAGAAATGGAGACGCCAACAAGGTCGTGTCCACCTTACTCAAATCAATCCAACACCACCAAAAACATACTTGTAGTTTTGTGTGTCGTATTCCACAGGCTACAGTGGCGTTTTTTGATGAGATAATGGTAGAAAAAAAGAAAGTGTCGGTTGTTCTAACAATACCATTGCCTGTGTACACATGCTGGCAGGCAGTGATTTGTGAGGGATTTGGGGAGGAGGGAGAGCAGAAGTTTGGGGAACAAGTTTAGGGAGGAGGGAGAGCAGAAGTTTGGGGAATAGGGAGGGCTTAGGGAACAAGGAGGGCAGAAGTTTGGGGAAGAGGGAGGGCAGAAGTTTGGGGAAGAGGGAGGGCTTAGGGAATGCTTTCACTATTGTTGGAGAGTTTGGTACACATTCTACTTGTCTGCTTTACTGTTTTCTCATCTGTTTGTGTGGCCTGTTCTTCTCTTTGATTTTCTTTTCCTTTCTCTCCTTCCTTCCCTTTTTCTTTCTTATTTCCTATCATGACGTTTTTCTGCTGGATTCCTCTGTTTCTTTTTATCCATCCTGAACTATGTCAATCTTTTTTTTTTCTAAACTTTGGCTGTTCATAAAGCTTGAACAAAAATGAAAAAGAAAGCCATGGATCCTTTGTAAGCAAAAGAGCTTCAAAGACAGACAGACAGATAGACAGACAGACAGGCAGACAGACAGACAGTCTCTGGCACCAGAAGATAAAGAGCTAACGTTGCTGCTGCCCTACACGTGCAGAGCTCATGGAAGGCCCAGGCTGTGTGTGCCCTGCAGCCACAAGACTGGCGGGAAGTAGTGCGTCAGTGTCGTGTGCAAACAATGACAAGTGTGACGCCCTTTCCAATTAGTCATGCATGGTTTGAGGTCATCAGCCTGTCTTCCTTGACGTATGACCCAGAAGGCTTGTTTGTACTTTTTGTTATTGCAAAGAGACTGTCTGTTGTTACACCAGAGAAAGAAGAAGGGAGAGAGAGGGAGAGAGCAGACAAAACTTAATGAAAAAAAGTACGCTCTATCTGCACGCAAACACACACACACGAAGGGGGGGGGGGGGGGGGGGGGGGATAGCCTGGTGGTTAGAGTGATGCCCTGTGATCTGCTGACCCGGATTCGAATCTCGTTCAAGAGGATTTGTCTGATTCCACTCTCCCCAAAAATCCTTTGGATGAGACCATAAACCAAGGTCCTGTGTGCAAATGCACGCAGAACATCTTGCGCACACGTTAAAACCCGTTCTGCCTTTCGGAAGAGTAGGTCATTGTCTGCTGGTGGGAATGGATGACAAAATTAACAAAACTGCATTCACACGGGGACTGGAAGTAATAAAGCACATGAGTGCTTATTCCATTATCCTCGAAATAAAAGAATAAATAAAGAAATAAATAAATGAAGAAAGGACGGGAGAACGGAGCTGGATGAGATGGAGGTGCTGTGCGGTAGTTTAAGGTAATACATCTTTGATTCTTTGCTTTGTATTTTCCCCTTGTTTGTATTCTTTTTCTTTTTGATGGATGGTTTGATGAAAAAACGAAACCAAATGTACTGCGCATTAAATCTATCATCTGGAAAGAAGACTTTCAGTTACAACAGGCATCATAAACAAAGGAAAACTCGAGACAAACAAAGCCTCATTCAAGTGTTTGCCCTTCTCTGGAAAATACGTAAAACACCAACCTGCAAACATACACACGAACACTGGTCATACTAGAAAATCAGCAATAAGAAAAGGATACAAGCAAAGGAATGGAAAAGGTTGCGTAAACTTGTTTTACCCAGAATTATTGCTTTTTGTGTGAAGTACTTTTTGGGTGTGATGGGGGTGGGGAGGATGACTTCCAGATGGAATTTAGACATAAATTATGTTCGCATTATGTATTGTAGTTTCAGAGTATTTTCCTATTTCGATATTTTGCTTTTGTTTACTTCCTAAGTTCTATCATTGCACTTAGTGGCGGGTGTGTGTATGTGTGTGTGTCTTTCTGTTTGTACCTATCAGCAGAACACTGTTGGTCATCTACCTGTCACACGAAGCCCTCTGCTTGCAGGCTGACAATGACAATACCAGCAATAGCCTCTACAGTGAAAAGTGACCCTTCTTGTCACGGCTCCAGTGGATTCCATCTGCAGAAGTTGGATGGGTTTGCCTGCATGCTGTTTAGGTCATGGAAAACTCGGTGCATCACTTTGTTCAAAACTAGAGTAAATGATGGTTGAAAAAAGTAATGAAAAGAGAGAAAAATACCATGAAATAACTGTGGACTGTGCACTTTTCATTTGTTATCTATTCGTAATAATAATAATATAATAATATAATATATAGAATTTATACAACGCTGAATCTTGTAAGACAAACAAATCGAAGCGCTTGCACTAAAATCCTTTACACGCATGCAACTTTCCTCAAATAACATAAGATATTTCAAATTTATGCACACACACACACACACACACACACACACACACACACACACACACACACACACACACACTTGAGCGGTGATGAAGGAGATGAAGGATAATGTTGAAAAGTAGGAACAGATATGAGGTGAAGTGTCACGTAGGAAATAAATGCGTTTTGAGACTGGATTTTAAGGTATCAAGAAAAAGCTTTTGGCGAAGTGAAAGAGGGAGATCATTCCAGGTGGATGGACCAGAAACAGTGAAAGAGTGATGGCCAACAGTAGTTTGTTTGAATCTGGGTGTTCGAAAGCACAAAGTATCTGCAGCTGAGGGAAGGAAACGGGATGGAGTATACAGGTGAAGACAGTTACAGAGATAAGAGGGTACAGATTTGTGGAGGCATTTGAAACAGGGTATTGATCTTATACTTCGGTCTCTGTGAGACAGGCAGCCAGTGAAGAGATCACAGAAGAGGAGTGACGTGTTCAGATTTTTTCTTTCTTAGGGCCAGTCGCGCTGCAGAGTTTTGTATGCGTTGAAGAGACTGGATGGATGATGCTGGTAGGCCAACCAAAAGAGAATGACAATAGTGTAAACGTGAAAGAATGAGAGATGTGACAAGCTTGGAAGTTGCATCAGTGGACAGATACTTGCGAATCGCGCTTATGCGCGTAATTGATAGTAGCAAGACTGGCAGGTCTGGGTGATGAATATTTTCATAGAGAGAGTTGATAACTACACCTGAATACTTCACAGAGTTGGACAAAGGAACTGACGTATTGCCGAATTCTATTGAAGTTGTTGCCATGGAGGAAAGTTTGTGTTTGGTCCCTATGAGCAATGCTTCGGTTTTATCGGCATTAAGTTGTAACTTGTTCTGAGCCATCCAGTTTTGAATGTCTTGAAGGCAGTTGGACATATTTGTCAGGAGGGAAGGCAAGTTTTCAACAGTATAACTGCATTGAAGCTGAGTATCATCGTCATAGAAATGGTGACCAATATGATGGTGGTTTATTATATGTGAGAGTGGAGCTGTGTAGAGATTGAAGAGAACATGGCCCTGAACTGATCCTTGTGTGACTCCACATTCGTGTGTTTGACTGGTTCTGATTGAATTTCGTTTACAATAACTTTCTGGAATCGGTCTGTGAGGTATGAAGTAAACCAGTTGAGGGCTGTGCCATTAATACCAAACGTATTTTGGAGGCGAGAAAGAAGAATTGAGTGATCTATAGTGTGGAAGGCTGCAGATAAGTCGAGAAGAGTGAGGAGGGAGATTTTTCCTGCATCAGAAGCGAGTAGAAATGTATCTAAAGTGTGGACTAGAGTGGTTTCAGTGCTGTGGTTGGGGCGATAGGCAGATTGAAAAGGGGGAAGGAGATCATTGGAAAAAAGGTGACTGTTGAGCTGTTTTAGAATAACTTTTTCGAGTACTTTAGAGACAAAAGGTAAGTTTAAGACAGGTCTATAATTCTTCAGAATATTGGGATCGAGGTAGTGCTTTTTCAGGAGAGGTGTGACTAATGCGGTTTTAAGAGCTGATGGAAAATTTCCTGACAGAAGAGATGAGTTTACTATTTTAGTGATAACAGGTATAAGTTGTGGAAGGCATTGTGAGAAAACAGGGGCAGGTAGGGGATCAAGGTCGCATGATATTATAGTCATTTCCTTCAGAATTGTCGTGATTTCTTTTTAACTTGTGGGATGGAAGGAGAAGAGAGGAGTGCCAGTGAACTGGGGAAAAGGAGGCGCAGGCTGGAAATGAGTCTGATCCAGTCTGGAGCGTATGTTGCGGACTTTGTTTGAAAAGAAGGCAGAAAATATGGATGGAAGTTCAGACAGGCTGTTGGTGGTAGGCAAAGGAGTTGTTTTGCAGATCCAAGGAGATTTGAGGTGAGGGGAAAAGATTTTATGGATGTAGTGCAGAGAACTTGGGAAGAGTAGTAGTCTGTTTTTGTTGAATGGATTAAATGTTTGACTTTGTTTATTTGTTTTCGGAAAAGCTATTTGTTGATTTTGGTTTTTGACTTCCGCCACTGCCATTCTAGTTGCCAGCGTTTGCGCTTCGCTATCAATATATCGTGAGAGTACCATGGCGCACAGGGTCTGTCAGGGAGGAGATGGTCTGTAGAAGGTGCATGCTCGTCAAGCAATTGGCGGAAGTCAGTGTTATAGTGTTCAGCGAGGTCAGTGTTGTCAGAGGTTTGTGAAAAGCGTTCTGTAGCTTGTGAAGAGAAGGATTGAATGTCTAAGGCCTTAAGATTGCGACGTGTAACATATTTCTTCTTTCTGACAGGTTTTGTGATGTTAAGGTGAAAAAGAATGGCGGAATGATCAGAATGCATTTCATGGGCTCCTGTGAACCCGGTCTTCGTTCTTCGTTGTTACGTCGTGTCTGTCCTGTCAACGTCTTCCTCGAGGTGCAGGAGTGCACCGTACTTCCTGTGGTGTTGTGTCTCTTCTTGGAGAGCAGAGGGGAGCATTCATCTTTGAGTGGTTCGGGCTCCCGAGGACCAGTCTACGTTCTTCGTTGTGCTGTTCGTTTTGTCAACGTCTTTCCTGGGTGCAGGAGTGCACCTTGTTCTTTCTCAGTGACAGGTTCCTGTGGGTGCCTCCAGCGGTGGAGTCGTACCTGGAGAGGGTGCAGCCCTGTGTGCCCTGAAGAGTCGCCGACGGCTTGTCCTTGACCCTCTGTCCCTTTATTCCCTGGATCCACCTTTTTCCCCTTTGACCCGTTTCCCTTCTCCCTGCTGCCCTGTCCATCCGTGACCATCCCTGTGGACTTCAGCCTGTGATGGTGTCTGTGCTCGGGAACCCGAGTCGTGACTGTGAGGGGATATTCCTCAAACAGGTTTCTGAACTGTGCAGAAGAGGGGGCTATGGTAGATAGAATTTAGTGTGGTTGGTTATTGAAACTGTGTGTGTGTGTGGAAGCGAGTTTAAAGTATTTGTCTGATGATTGCTTTTGGATTTTGGAAAGTAAAGTCTGGAACTTTTTCTTCGGTGTTCTGTGTTTGTCAGGAAGATAGTTAGGGAGGGCATGGGTGGGGGTTTAGGCACAATCCCTTATGGAGCGTGACAGTCTCAAACTATAACTTTCATAATAAACCACTAACACCCAATAAGACAAATACTTTATTACTGAGAAAAGAAGAATATGATCCACATTTTTTCAGATATACATATCATCAACCAAAGATGTCTATGACAGGATATATGTATACTTAAACAGTGATGCAAAAACACAGATCTATACTAATCTGCTACACATTCAGATCTCTTCATTCGAACTTGTAAGCAGCAACAACTGCAGTTTACCCCTATGTGTGGAAAGACCTCATAAGTCTTAGGATCTATTATCATTTTAAATGAGCATTGTTTTATGCATCTAAATAAAGTTTATTCTATACCATTTTCAATGCACAATATGATTTACTGCAAAAGGTTACACTAACAGGATATCAGAATGCTTTAGGGATGGAGATATCAAGGTGACATAAGTTGACATAGTGCTATAGGTTTAAAAAAAAGAATAATGGCCTATCACTGTTGTTTTGGATAAATGGAGTACAGATAAGACTTTTTAATTTGCCATTGAAAATAATGTTATTTCAAATCGTTCTTTGTGTTGATTCTAAATCGGTATGGTATACTTTAAAGTATCTGTGGTACAAAGAAAACCTTCAAAAATTGCACTGGAGTTAAGACATGTCATACACATTTGAACTTGGAAGGGAATAAGTGTCACTTTTGTGGGGTGCCTTCATTCAGTCCAAATGGTCGGGCTGATGGAGCTGCTAAAAGAGGCGCAGAACATGGATGGTAGGTCCTGTGTTAAAGTGACAAGCCCTCAACATGCATTGATTCTGAAAAACTGTCAGCAAACGCCTCTGCCTTTTCCACATTCAATGGAAATTCTTTATTCTCCTCTTTCACTGCACAAGTCGGTAAACTAGCACCGTTGTTCATATCCATTATATTTTACCCCGAACTGAAAAAAGTTCTTTATGATTTGAAATTTAAGAGGTACAAAAATAAGTCCAAAATTGTCTCTCTATAACAAGGTTACTGTAATTTTTTGCTTGTTTCTGTTTTACATTAATTTATGATATCTTATCTTTTAAAGTAAATCTTACACATTAAGCGTTTCTTCTTGACTACTTCCTCACATGCTGGTATCCACCTGCTATTTCCCTGATGTTTGTTTTTTAGAGTTTTTATTTTTGGGAGAGACAAAGTGGCAGCATGAAGAACTGTCTTAGTAAAACTGGAGTATAAGTGGTCTGTGTTGTCAGTGTCAAAGCTGTCAGTGTTGTAAGTTTCAAAGATGCTTTCAAACTTTTTCTGGTCAGCTTTTCTAGAGTTAAATTTTGGAATTGTGTCTTCCTGAGTGTTGCAGGAAGTTGCTATTCCACTGAGCACTGCAATGACGGGCAGCTGATTGCTGCCACGGGTGTCATTTAACCTTGAACACTTACGTTCTGGAGCTATTGCAGGAGATATAAACCACAGATCGAAGCCTGATGCTCTGTGACTTGACATGCCTGGAATTCTGGTGACACTACCATCAGTTAGTAAGTACAGGCAGGAATCACCTACGTGTTCTGAAAAGCCATTGTGAGATATGTTTTCACATTCTTTATCCCAGAAAAAGAGCACTGCATTAAAACCTCCTGCTATGAACCCCTTTTCCTTATCTTGAAGGTTATGTAGTAATTCATGTCCACATCATTAGGTCCCTTAGGCAGATACACAGACACAGTATTCATCATCAAGTCTTTTATGGTGTTCTCCAAAAAAATTTGCGTGCTCACATGAGTGTATGTCTAAGATCTGGCAGTACTCCACTCCTTCCTCAGTGTATATAGCTGCACTGACTCTGGCAGCAGCGGGGACCTGTTGATGGACAGGTAACCAGGCAGCTTGGGCAGTTTTTTCCTGGTTACTTTGGGGGGGTGGCTGTAACACCAGGGCTTGGTATTTATAGTTGGAAAGATGTTGGATTAGACAATGTAAGTTAGTGGAAATAGATCTAGCATTCCACTACATTAGTTTGAATACCTTTGATTGTGTAGATCTAGTTGGCATTTGAAATATAGAAGCAAAATATTCTTTAAAATTTTTTTAAAAACCGAAGAAAAAAGGAAAGGGAAAAGACAAGCATGAAGTCTAAACTACAATAAAAGCAGAAATGTAAAGAAACCTAAGTGAATAATTTTGCGTCCAATATGTCCGTTCTTTATGCAAAAGAGAAACACTGCACACTCTGAGTCAAGTATAGACAGATAGATCTATTGTGCATATGAGCAGTAATGTAAACAATACACAGCCAAGCTAAGCTAGTGCACTACAAGTTGATGTACAAACTACCAGTCACAGTTTCTCAGCACATCAAAGTAATTGTCCTGTCTCTGCTGTCTCCACCAAGGGAACTGGTACTCTGGGTAAAGAAACGGCCTCTGGCTGTAGGCTGGCTGTAGCTGGTAATGTTCAGAAACGAAGGTAGATCTAGGTGACTGGTAAACATTCGTTGTAAAATCGTCTTAGTTTCCTCGTGGGCTTTTCCTAGACTAAAGCACTCACGTGTCTGCCGATGTGAGGACAGAAGAGGGGACAGAAGGGTGGTGGTTAGAGTGATGCCCATTGCCCTTGTGATCTGCTGATCGTGGTTCGAATCTCGTTCAAGAGGATTTCTCCTCTGGAGTTAAGCATTAGTGCGGAATCTACTACCCACAAAAAGTCATTGGATGAGACTCTGAGGCCCTGTTTGCGAATGCACGCAAAACATCTTGCCTACACGTTAAAACCAGTTCCGCCTCTTGGAAGAGTAGGTCATTGTCTGCCGGTGGGAAGGGATGACAAAATGTACAAAACTGCATACACACAGGGATTGGCTGTAAAAAAGCACGACCCTCGAAATAAAAGAATAAAATAAAAGAATAAATTTACAATATTTTGGGCAAGAATGCTGCAGGGAGTCTTTGACATGATTGTAGCCAATGTTTTTATTGACATGGGAAATGAAGAAGACATTTTCTAACCAAACACTTCAGAATAAGCATGAAACACATCTGCTTGCATCTGAAGAGCAGCATCCTTGACAGGTGCAATCTTGCTGATGACAATTTTGGTGTCAGGGAATGAGGTCATCACATTTTTTATATTAGTATATTTTATAATTTTTAATCATTTTCTGTCCGGCCTCCTGTGGATCTGTGTTTTTCAGATCACTGATACAGCAGTGCAGTGGATAACGAGACACTGGTTCCCTGGCATAAGACTTCGAATCCACTAACTGGCAGTTGTCGCCAGTGTCAGATGTTTTAATTGTTTTAACATTGAAGCCATAGGATAGATCTTAGCCCACTGCTATTGACACTTTGCAAGAATAGTCATGAGCTAAAAGTACAGACCGAAAATGGTCCTTCAACTTGCAACTTGATTTGAGGTCACCCAGTTCTTTTTCAACATGCCCTATTTTGACATAACCAGTCAGGCCTATTGTTCTTTCCCTCTGCTATATCTTGCTTTACTGACCTTTTTGTGGCAATCAGTGCTGGGTGATGACGGCAATCATCTCACGACTTCAGCGTTTGTGGGGACTGATGAGGAGGGGTGGGAAGCGGGTGTGTCCCTCTGCCTTCCTCGGGTCACCATGCTGGGTGTTTTGTCTAATGTCACTGACAGTGAACAGACGTTACGCAGAACATCTTGCACACACGTTAAAACCTGTTCCGCTTTTTGTAAGTATACACCATCGTGTGCCGGTGGAAACAGATAAAAAATACAAAATCGCAAACACATGGGGACTAGATGTAAAAAAGCACATAAGTGCTTATTCCATTATTCTCGAAATAAAAGAATTAAAAAAAATTAAATATCTCTCTCTCTCTCTCTCTCTCTCTCTCTCTCTCTCTCTCTCTCTCTCTCTCTCTCTCTCTCTCTCTCTCTCTCTCTCTCTCTTCCTTCCAGATCGAAAATAAAAAACCCACCTGGTGTTTATTTGTGCTTGGGTGAAGATTTAAGAGTCAGATTTATCAAAATATGGAAAGGACTACCTCTGCACCTGTTACTCAGAGCCACTGGTCCTATCCACAGATATAGTTGATCTAGATTTGTGTTTCATGCAAGCAATAGACAGAAGAAAATCAATATCAATCAATGTGGTAATCCTGTAATACACTTCTGTTACAAAATGTTCACCTTTGTATATCATGTATTATTATGAATTCGTTGTATACTATGACTGTTTTTCATGATCTACCCTTCTTATACTAAGTCGTCTGTTTCTAAGCATTACATAAGAAGCTAAAAGTAAATTGTTGTTAGACAACCATCCTGAAGATTTGAACCGTAATGCATATGAGATGTAAAGGAATTTAAGTTAAGCAGAGATTATAGATAGGTGATGCAATATCAGACATTTTCCTTTTTTATATTCTATTGCCTAAGGCCGATGTCCAGTTAAACCATTTCAGAGTTCTCTCTCTTTCTCTCTCTCCCTTTCTCTCCCTCCCTCCATCCCCCCCCCCCTCTCTCTCTCTCTCTCTCTCTCTCTCTCTCTCTCTCTCTCTCTCTCTCTCTCTCTCTCTCTCTCTTTCTCTCTCTAGTGCTAATATTTCTTCCTCTACGGTACAAGTGGATAAGTCTTGTTCCAATGATCTTGCATTATCAACAGACTTTCAAAGCTAATCATTCCTCCAGTAACGGTACACGAAGTTTACTTTGCCTCATATATACAGCTGAAACACATGCACATGTGGTCTCGATGAACTGACGGGAAAATGTTATAACTCAGTGCCTCTATTATATCTGACTCCTTGACTTACTTGTATAACCTTTGTATTGATAAGTGTTACTTCCCCAATGTTCTAAAAGAAAACCCCATAAAAACAACTGAAATAGTACTTCTCTATAAATCTGATGATCAAACTCATGCCTGGAATTAGAGGCCAATTTCAATCTTATTATGCAAGCACTATTTTGTCATTTAAGCGTGTTTACATGTGTCATCTTATGCATTTATTGGGAAATGAGTTTACCTAAACAATAGTTTATAGTCTCTGTCTTTATTGTTACTACAATATTAAGATTTATGTCATAACCGTATTGACTTGAGACACTGCCTATGTAATGTTCTGATGACATTACTATAGTACAAATATCCATACTGTCCATCCATGTATGTGTTAATATGTGTTTGAGTGCGAGCAAGCGTGCTTGCGTGCATGTGTATGTATGTTGAGTGCCATGTGATGTGCAAGGGTGTTAAATTGTGTACATGTGTAAATAAGGGTCATGTGTATATTTTTTTGGTGAAAAGCGGCCAAGCTTGTTGTTGTTACTGCAAGTATATTTTTTCTAAGTGAAGGTTAGGGCCTTTTTCCTAATTATGTATTAGAGCCGCAGGTGTGATTGTAACTCACTAAATAGAATGGCCCCTATCCTCTCACTTGGTAGTGGTTGGCTAGAAGAGATAAATAGTTCTCACCAAAGTTAACATTGTGCAGTCAGAACAAAACGTCGTCACTTGTGCCTTTGGCCAGGGCAGGTCTGGGATCTGAGGATTCATGTTTTCCATTCAGCCAGGCTGTGGGGAGGGAGAGGTAATCAGTTTTAATTTTGTACTGAAAATTGAACTGTCCAGTCAGATTTATGGTTGAAACTAAGGAAAGTAATAAGAAGTGAAAAAGAAAGTAAAGAAAACCAAAGAAAAATAAATAAAAAGTAAGTGGTAAAAGAAGGCAAAAACTATGGATGGAAATAAGAGATGCTTGTGAAGGAAACGATAGAGTGACGACCTTCAAACGCATGAAGGAAGGAAGGAAGGAACACTCATCGGGAATACGGGGTGAGTACCAAACTGGAATATAAAATGTATTTAATTTTTTTACCTACATAGTCATGTTGTCTTGTCACAGAATTAAGGGCCATTTCACGTGGAGATGAATACTGAACGTGAATAATCTTACCCAGAAGTAGCTGGGAGAATGTGGAATGTGTACATTAGCAGAGGATGGCCCCTTCAGAGAGAGGAGATAACTGAATAACTATGCACAGTGTTATTTGTGAATGTGAATGAAGGTTGTGGTGATTACGCCTCAAAAGGATACGAGAGGCTGGTATAAACTTGAGACAGATGCCTTTATGCATTTATGATTGGATTATTGAACAATGGTGAAATTATCCACCTATCCTTGAATGAAATGAATGATATATTTTGACCTATGAAAATTAATTGGACATAGTTAATGTAAATAAATCCCTTGTAGAGGGAGAGGGCACTTAACACTGTGTGGCCTGTGGTTGAGGGGGAGATAGCGGAGTGTGCTGTGCTGGAGGTGGCTCTGTGTAGAAACGCTGTGACTGGTGGCATGTCATGGAGATATCTTCTTATAGCGCAGTCACTCTCTTTCTGTCTTTGTTCTGTGTTGTCACTAAACTTGAGGGGGGGGGGGGGGCGGCTGTGTGTGTGCTTTTTTTGCTTGTACATTTTTAAAAAGTTCCTTACCCTCGGGCTAGCTAGGCAAATGGATTATTGATTTGATTATCCCTGGTGAAAAACAATTTCGTTTTCTGTCTGTCTGTCTGTCTGTCTGTCTGTCTGTCTGTCTCTCTGTCTCTCTCTCTCTCTCTCTCTCTCTGTCTGTTTCTCTGAGATGGACATATGGTCATCAGGAAGAAATAAAACCAACCAACCAAGGAATCGAACACCACAGAGGCCTGAGAGACTAGTGAGAACAGAAACAGAAAGGTTCAGCCATTCACAGCTGAGTCAAACGTTAGTACATTCAAGACAATCATACGTTTTTGTTTGGGTTTTTTGCCCTCCACATTTTTATTTTATTTTATCAAGAAGCAAGTTAGGTCGACAGTTAAGTTGTGAACACAACCTTTCGTGCATCCCGTGCATCAGAAAGTGCAGAAACTGCAGTGCTACACTTGTCGAACTTACGAGACCCGGGGATGGGGGGGGGGGGGGGGGGGGGGGGGGGGGAGGGAAAAAGAATATAAGAAGAAAGAAAGAAAAAAGAAGAAAAAAATACAAGAACGAAATGTAGAAAGAAAGAGAAAAAGAAAGAGGAAGGAAGGGCAGACCACTCCTGAAACCTTAAAAAATAAGGGAGTTAAATGCGTGCCAACAATGAAAAATGGACGAAGAAAAACATGAATAGTAAGAAAACAAGAAGAAGGGGGAAAAGAAATAAAAAATTGAAAAAAACAGAAAGGAAAGGAAATAATAAGGAGAGGGAGGAGGACGGAAAGCAAGTAAGGAAATAGCAAATGAATGATAGAAAAGAGAGAAGAAAGGGAAAGGAAGGAGGGTAAGGGGAATGAATATTACGTTGACACTGACAGAGAGAAGCCCCAAACCAACAACAAACTGTTCACCGACCAAAAGGAAAAAGAAGAAGAGGGGGAGGGGGTGTGAACAGTGAATAGTCCACACGAAGACATATATTTCTGCTCTATATCACTGGGGGGTTTCTTTCCCGTGATGCAGCGAACACACAATGTTCAATACTGGGTTTTTCAGTCATTTCAGTTTATTGTCTGCTAGAGCTCCGAGGTTCCCCAATGGTGACATCTTGCCATTCCAGCTTGGGGGGCGGGGGGGATATCTAAACACGACGCCAGTGTGTATGCGGTTTTGTGTGTGTGTGTTTTAAAATCTCTATTGTTAGCTGTTGCTGCCTGCTCTTGTGAAAGGAGGAACAGGGTTAAATAACCTGTCTGCAAGTTTGTGCGTGCCGCCTGGTTACGGGACACTGGTTGTATGCCCCATCCGAATGACTTTTCGGGGAGTGGAGTCGATACTGATGTTAACTCCTGGACACATTCCTTCAAACGTGGGCCTTTCAAAATGTAGATTAAAAGTGAAGCACTTCTTCATACACTTCCTTTGGGGAGAGCCATTGTTGAGCGCCAAGACATTTATGTAGTCCTGGTGGTGACAGCGCTGCTCCTCTGACTGCCGCTCTTAGGCAAGACGCCTGCTGACAGTGTGGAGTTCGTCCACAGCCACAGTCTGGAGACTGCACTGGCCACAGTCTGGAGACACTGCACTGGCCATAGTCTGGAGACACTGCACTGGCCACAGTCTGGAGACACTGCACTGGCCACAGTCTGGAGACACTGCACTGGCCACAGTCTGGAGACTGCACTGGCCACAGTCTGGAGACACTGCACTGGCCACAGTCTGGAGACACTGCACTGGCCACAGTCTGGAGACTGCACTGGCCACAGTCTGGAGACACTGCACTGGCCACAGTCTGGAGACCTGCACTGGCCACAGTCTGGAGACACTGCACTGGCCACAGTCTGGAGACACTGCACTGGCCACAGTCTGGAGACACTGCACTGGCCATAGTCTGGAGACACTGCACTGGCCATAGTCTGGAGACTGCACTGGCCACAGACTGGAGACACTGCACTGGCCACAGTCTGGAGACACTGCACTGGCCACAGTCTGGAGACACTGCACTGGCCATAGTCTGGAGACACTGCACTGGCCATAGTCTGGAGACACTGCACTGGCCACAGTCTGGAGACACTGCACTGGCCACAGTCTGGAGACACTGCACTGGCCACAGTCTGGAGACACTGCACTGGCCACAGTCTGGAGACACTGCACTGGCCATAGTCTGGAGACACTGCACTGGCCACAGTCTGGAGACACTGCACTGGCCACAGTCTGGAGACACTGCACTGGCCACAGTCTGGAGACACTGCACTGGCCACAGTCTGGAGACACTGCACTGGCCATAGTCTGGAGACACTGCACTGGCCACAGTCTGGAGACACTGCACTGGCCACAGTCTGGAGACACTGCACTGGCGCTGTGTGCAAACTGACAGCGGAGAGACTGCTGTAATCAGTGATGCCTGCTCTCTCTCTTCCTGGGCTCTGTGTGTGTGTGTGTGTGTGTGTGTGAGTGTGTGTGTGTGAGTGTGTGTGTGTGTGTGTGTGTGAGTGTGTGTGTGTGTGTGTGAGTGTGTGTGTGTGTGAGTGTGTGTGTGTGTGTGAGTGTGCGTGTGTGTGAGTGTGTGTGTGTGTGTGAGTGTGTGTGTGTGGGTGTGTGGGTGTGGTGTGTGTGTGTGTGTGTGTGGGTGTGTGTGTGTGTGGTGTGGGTGTGTGTGTGTGGGTGTGTGTGTGTGGGTGTGTGTCAAAGTCAAAGTCAAAGTCAAACTTTTATTTTCAGATGGTACATTGAATAAGCAGTGCATTTGCTTTTTTTTTTTTGCTTGTGTGTGTGTGTGTGTGTGTGTGTGTTGTTGTTGTTGTTCTTTGCTGTAACGTCCTTCCACTTTGTCATATTAGAAGTGTGTGTCTGTGCATGCGTTCGTGCATGCATGTGTGTGTATGTGTGTGAATTGAGTTTAGAAAATGAAAATAGGAAAGAAGAAATAAAAGACAAGAGTTTGAGAGAGAAAAGCAGTTCACCTAAAATTGGATAGGTGTGACACATAATTATGAGTATTGTGAAATTAATCAGGTTTTGTCTGACCAAAATGGTTTCAGCGAAACACGTGCCGTTGTTCAAAGAAGCGCTGGTATTTTCTTCTCTATCTATTCCACATTAGTTCTGCCTATTGCTCAGTTCTTATTGTCGTTAGTCTTCTTGTTGTTATTGTTGCTGTCGTTGCTGTTGCTGCTGCTGTTGTTACTGCAGCTGCCGCTGCTGCTGCTGGTGCTGTTCGTGGTGGTTTGTTTTGATTCCTGCTGTGTGTCTAGTGGCTGTTGTACTGGAATTACCCTGATAACCGGTTTCTTCTCTTTGTAAGCACAAGCTCCAGCATTGAGCGCTATCCATTCTTGTCAGACTTGCCCTCTCTAAGTCTTCCCATGTGTCCTGACCGTCATCTTTCTGTAGACCAGTTGACCAGCGGTCAGGACAGCTTTGCTGGCCATCTGAGGGCCCGGGTTTGAACCACCAGAGAGGCGCTGTTCAAGGGCAATAACCCTGCAGTTAGCATCAGTGCCGACTCCACTGCCCCCAAAGTCCTTCAAATGAAACTATAAGCAGAGATCCTTGTGCAAACACACGCAGAACAACTTGCGCTCACGTTAAAAGCCTACCTCCCCTTTTGGAAGAGTAGGCCATTGTGTGCCGGTAAGAATGAACACATTGACCAAAGGGCATGCACACAGGTGTCGTGGTCAGACCTCATCCCCCAAGTCGGAATGCGGCTGTCTTAAAGGCGGTGACATGTGTGCAATACAACATTTCATCTTTGATAAACTGCGGAGACTAGCCCAGGAATATAAAAAAAGACAACAAAAAGACCGTATGCATAACAAACCAAAAAACCCAAACACACAAAAGAAAAAACGCAAACTGACATTTGTCGCATTCTGTCTGTCTGTCTGTCTGTCTGTCTGTCCCTCTCTCCCTCCCTCCATGCCTCATGCAGAATGAGGTGTAAAGAAAGGTCAATAGACAGAAAGGGACAGCCTGGAATGAAGGCATCACAGAGAGGTAATCAAGTCAGGGAAGTGAGGATTGGAGGCGCGGAGGAGGAAGCCAAACAAGCACCAGAACAGAACCTCATCCCACCCACAGTAGCTGTTCACTGTTCATCAGTCTTCTCCTTCCTTCCTTCCTTCCTTCCTTCCTCTTTCCTTCTTTTGTTCTGAGGATGGCTGGGAACAGAAGCAGCAAGTGGCAGGGAAGTGCATTTCCAGCCTAGCTGTCAAACAATGAATAGCTGAGTCACCGTGTCCTCCTTGCATCAGCACTTGGGTACCTGATGGAAAGCATGTATTCGTAAGACACGTACAATCGTGCACATACACACACAACACACACACACACACAACAAATATATATATATATATATATATATATATATATATATATATATATATATATATATATATATATATACACTCAGGTGGGTGCGCACAACAAAAAGACTATGCGCATGCACACAAACACGCACACAAACACACAGAGGCACGTAGGCACGTAAAATTGAAGGAACGCAGGTACACATATATACACACGTACACACGCGCGCGCACGCATATGTATACCAGCACGCACGCACAGGGGCGCGCGTATGCACGGGCAACCCTCTCCCCCCACACTGTTTTTCCTTTTATCAGGTTGTGTGTGTGTGTGTGTGTGTGTGTGTGTGTTATGTATGTGTGTGTGTGTCCCTGTCTGCAGCTTGTCATGCTCTCTGTGCATCAGAGCCGTTTTCAGCTGAGGTCACGTCACGTCAAGCGTGTTGTTTAACTGCATTCTTCTGTTGTCTTCATTTTCTTCTGCTTCTTGAGCTCATCCTTATTTTCCTCCTTTCTTTTTCGTTACCACTTCATTTTTGTGTTCATTGTCATCGATTTTTGTTCACTTCTAGTCACTTCTACCTCTATCTTCTTTTGTTCCTCTTTCACTTTTGCTTTTAACAAAAATATTCATAATTTTGGTCTTGATCTTTTGGGGTTGTGTTCTAAATTGTTCTTGGTCTTCATCGACGTCATCATTACAACCACTACCACCCCCATCATCATTAATATAATCGTCATCATCGTCATTGGTGGATCGGGGCTCTAGAGGTAACGCAGTTGCCTAGAAAGAGAAAGTCCGGGTTAGAAGTGTGTGGTGTTTGATCCCTGTTTGCGCCCGAAATTTTTCCCCCGTGAATTTGACCATGAGTAGAGGTCTGGGTGGTAGTCTCTTGAATGAGACAATAATCAGGTCCCGTGTGTTACATATTTAGCGCACGTAAAAGAACCCACGCAACAAGAGACTTGTCCCTGGCAATATTATGTAGTAAAAGTCACTTTGATAGGGAAACAAATGCAGTTGCAGACAGGAACAGAAAAAAGGGTGGCGATGCTCTCCCCTGGGGACGGCATCCCGAATTTCACGTAGAGAGACCTGCCGTGACTTAAAGTGGTATACAATACAATAAGGATCAGCTTGTTGTGGTGGTGGTGTTCTTCTTCTTCTCCTCCTCCTCCGTCTTCTTCTTATTCTTCTTCTTCTTGTTGTTCTTCTTTTTCTTCTTCTTCTTCTGTCACCAACTCCCAGTGTGCCCCATCAGCTCCAGCTAAGGCCACAGCTAAGGAAGAGTTCTCCTTCTGATGGCTGGGAATACATTTGGACAAATTTTACTTTGGGTATGAAAACTTTTGACATAAAGGTGTAACAGTGATTGAAAAAAAGTAACTATGAGTGAGAATATTTGATTGACAGCAGCACACAGGACGGCAGTGAGGCCTAGGATAGACACCCAGCCTCCTGTGTTCACCAGCATTGCCACCTGAAGGTCTGGAGGCAGATGACGCAGGAAGTTGGGGCATGTCTGGAATAACGGCGCTGCTCTGAATTAATCAAAGATTGTCATTCACAATTACGCGTTTCAAGAAATCATTTAGCACTATTTCCATCTTAGGAAAATATCACGACATTGCTCTTCGTATAATGTTTATCAAATGTAGACGGCATTTATAAATCATAAGACTTGGTTGTACTTTTTACACAATCAACATTCAACTGGCCCTATACGGCCTCCACAATGACAGACAAGCTAACTGGGCAAAGGAGGTGTAAACACACGTACACAGAAAGTGAAACTAACGTGGAGGTGCAAGGAAAGCAAAATGGTAACTGGTTCAAATAGTCACAGCCATATTCCCTAGTCAGATGTGATCAGTGAAGAGCCAACAGCAGCCTGTACACGTGTCTTGGAGAAGTCCCCAAGACCTTAGTGCAGTGCCCAACCCTCCTCCCTTCCTTCCTTCCTTCCTTCCTTATCAATAATTCACCATCACGCCTCTTCGTGGTGGTGGAGCCAAGCTTTAGCCAAATGCTCGTAATGGTATAAAGGTTTTCTTAGAGAGCGAGAGAGAAAGAGAGAGAGAGAGAGAGAGAGAGAGAGAGAGAGAGAGAGAGAGAGAGAGAGAGAGAGACAGACAGACAGACAGACAGACAGACAGACAGACAGACAGACAGACAGACAGACAGACAGACAGAGACAGAGAGTTTTTTTTAATTCACAGACCAGTGAAATGTTAGGACACTGGAACACGACCTCTGTTGTTTTAAACGGCTGCTGCTGATTGTCAGGCCAGAGGAGAGGTGAGGGACACAGTACAGGCCGCCTTGACAGCAGTGGCTGACCTCAGGGCTGGACGCTTGTGAGGAAATAACAATTGTGAACAGCCAACACTTGGGATTGTAGCTGACTGTTTCAGTCTCTTTTCTGTCTGTATTTGTGTCTGTGTCTGTGTCTGTATCTCTCCGTGTCTGTGCCTGTATCTGTGTCTGTCTGTATAATGTGTTTGTGTCTGTATCTGTGTCTGTGTCTGTATCTGTGTTTGTGTCTGTGCCTGTATCTGTGTCTGTGTCTGAATATGTGCCTGTGTCTGTATCTGTGCCTGTGTCTGTATATGTGTTTGTGTCTGTGTCTGTATATGTGTCTGTCTGCTGGACAGGACAGATAAGTGTTTCAGGTGAGTGTGCTCTGATATTTCTGAGAACAAAGCGCTAGAAGAGATACTGGAATATCAAAATGCTGTGTGGATTGATGTAGGGAACTGTAGTAGAGGTCTACCTAGTCAACGTCTGTGCCAACCTGTTGATGTTCTCCCTGCACGTGTGTGGAGAAAAATGCCCGTTATTCATCCTCTAGGTTACGCTAGCCTATAAGGGTTGAGGACATTCGAAAACAGCCAGCATGCACCCTCATAATTATTCAGTTTGCTATTGGCCAAGCATCGGATAACACATTCTAGGGGCAGATATGATGTAGTATTTGTGGATAATTTTGCATGTTGCGATACATTGGAAATTTTGAAACGTTAAAAAAAAACCCACACCGAATAACAATGCATCCCTACCTACCCCCTTTAAAAGGAAAAAGAACCCGGCTTTCACTCTTTCTCTTTCTCTCAATCTCTGTCTCTTGATCTGTCTGATGATCGATTAGTGTGTGAGTCATTTTCCTCTCTCTCTCTCTCTCTCTCTCTCTCTCTCTCTCTCTCTCTCTCTCTCTCCTCTCTCTCCTCTCTCTCTCTCTCTCTCCACGCAGACCGGGAAGTCTCAAGGGAGATAAGTGTAACCTCAGTGGAGTGGAAAGCAGACTGTCAGCTGACCCCGTGACCACCGTCACTTTTCTGTCTCCTTGCCAAGATGGAAGAGAGCTGGTTGTTCCAGAGTTGTCTGTGCTGTTTGTTGTCTGCCTTCCAGTGCATTTGTGTCTGTCTTTTTGTGCATCTGCCTGTCTGTTCGTTTGTCTGCCTGCCTGTCTGTCTTGCCTCATCGTCTGGGCCTCCCTGCCTCTGCCTGTCTGTCTGCTGTCTCTCTCTCCTCTTCCTCCAGAAACTGTTGCCTGTGTGGCTGGGCTGACACCTAAGACATCGAGGCAATGCACTGGCTTACGCTGCGGAAAAGTTTATGCAGGTGGTAAATATTTGCTACTCAACTTTTCAGTAAATATGATGCATTACATATAAAAAATTAAACACGCACTGGCTTCCTCTTCGAAAAATGTATCAGTAACAGATTTTGATACATGAATGGATAACTGATTTGAATGACTCTCCCTAAATTATCACATGTGTACCAAGTAAGCATGGATGGATCAGGCTGCTGAACCACAACTTCTCTATCGTCCGTGTGGATGAAGCACAGATAATCCATCCTAGTCCTGTTAAAACTGAGTCCAGTGCCACACACAAGTGTTGTAAGGAATTCTGATTTGTCTTCAGAATAACTAGTTCAGGGTTTTCTGACTAGTTTTAAAGAGTACACATACAACGTGAACATATCCATAGGAAAGTAGCTTACTGACAACAACCAAGCCTGCTGTTTCTAAACAGTGAAGCAGTTGATAAAGCTTATGACTCTGTCGTCTGTCTCCTCAGTCAGGCACGCATATGAGAGAGAGAGAGAGAGAGAGAGAGAGAGAGAGAGAGAGAGAGAGAGAGAGAGAGAGAGGGGAGAGAGAGAGAGAGAGAGAGAGAGGAACAGTTTTTCCATGGTGTTTTGACAGGTATGTCTCAACAACGCGCTTTGTGAAAAGAAGGGGGCGGGAGGGGGGATATTCATTCCGTTTTCTCAACGTGCCTTTTTCGTGCTCTTCTCATGTTTTATTTACTACACTAGACATTATTTGAAACCCGAAACTTTTCCTGACAAAATTCTCTCCTCCCTCTCCCTCCCTCCCTCCTCTCTCTCTCTCTCTCTCTCTCTCTCTCTCTCTCTCTCTCTCTCTCTCTCTCTCTCTCTTCTCTCTCTCCCCCTCTCTCTCCCTCTCTCCCTCTCCTCTCTCTCATTCTAAATATATAACCAAATGCTGTGACTGCTATTGCTGTCCAGCTTTTCTCTCTTCATATATAGAATGTTCAGTTTTCTGCATGTAAGTTTCCTTCTGACTGTGCTAGTGTTTGAAGCACAGGTTTGGGGGTCTCTCTATCTTTGTTGATATCAGTGGTAAACTGATACTTTTTGTTGTTGTTGAGGCTGTCATGTTTATTCATACAAATGTGATGTATATAACAAAAAGATCAACACTTTTTCTCCCAACCTGGAACGAAAACCAACAGCTGGATCAAACAGCACAAGAGCATTCCAAGCTTTTGTTTCTTCTTCTTTACAGAGTATTTACGCACTGACATTACAATCGGTAGATTTTTTTTTATACTAGGTAGTTTTATAACGCCATGCAAAGAGTGAGGTGCTGAAGAGTTGTGACAAGTAAGCCTAAGACAAATTCCCTGGCAAAATTAGAGTAGAGCATGCAAAGTTCTCACTTTTTAGTACATCAAGTAGCCCCTCTTGATTTTAAATAGCTTTTTCAATGTAGACCTCGACACAGCTCCCAACAAAATAAGAAGACAGCATGCAAGGTTCTTTTCTTTCTTTTTATACAGTAAATTAGCAGCTACCATTATAACCAACACTTGTTTTAATTCTAAGTAGCTTTTTCATTGTAAAATCTGTAAAAAGAAGAGCTGTGATGCACTGTGTCACAATCTGGAAGTAAAGTCAAACAGCGGAATAAAATTCAGCAGAGCATTCAAGGGTTTTTTTCCCGTTTTCTAACAGAGCAGCTGATCCATTGGCCCATTGGTGGCAGTAAGTAGCTGTGGTGTTTGGCTGGGTTTGCTGCCTTGTGACCTTGCCGTCCCCTGTTCCCACCCCACTCATTTCAGTCTCTCCCACAGTCATGCCCAGGTTCGTTACGTCACACATTCAGGGTCAGAAGTCCACTGGTGACCCACCATTATCAGGCCGCCATGTGACCACCAGCCAGAGAGGTCATGCACTGCTGCTGGGTCACTTTGGGGGTGTACAGTGGTGCCTGTTCTGAGCTAACATACGCAGGACACCACCTACTAAGACCCCTACTAACGACAGTACTAGCCCAGTCGCGGAGCCAGACTGAGTGAGTTGTCCTATAACCTATAAGACGTAGGGAAGCGAGTCGTCAGAGACCTCACTTCTCCAGGGGCCAGCATATTGAGGGCGGCGCCCATCTCTTCTCTCCAAGTGGTAACCACGCTCGATGCTGCTTAACCTTGGCTGGGTGAAAGCGAGTGCTCCGACTATTGAGCTATCCCGTCCCCAAACACACACACACACACACACACACACGCACACGCACGCACACACACATTATTCTATTCATATATCACAACACCAGTCCTTATGACAAAGTGAAATTCTGTTTGCCCCAAACAGTGAAGAAAAAGTGAGAGCTCGTATTGATCAATATCGATTTCTTCCTTGTGTGCGCCAGTGCACTTGCTGGCAAGCAGTGATATGACAGAGATGGTAAACAGAGGGGGAGGAGGGAGATAATTGCAGAGTGCTGTTTGAAGGGTTCTGCCCATGATTGTTCCTTTGCTGCCTGCAGCACTTGTAACAATGTTGCCATCGATTCTCATGGCCTGGCCCTGCCGCTGCTGCTGCTGCTGTTGTTGTTGTAGGGGGGAGCGTTTCTTCCACGCGGATGATTGACTTGAATGTAATTCTTGCTCTGCTGGAAGAAAAGGAAATGTGGCTTGTTCACTCGTGACTGCTTTCCCCTGCAACATGTGAGAGTCTTCAATCCAAGGTGGCTTTCTTTTAAACAATGCATCTTTCTGTTTAGGCATCAGGTTTTACTCTTGGCTTTGCAAGTCAGAAAGAAGAAGTCAGAGAAATGTAGCGAGCACAAATCAAAATGTAATAATAAAGTTGGAGAGCTTGTACAGCACAGTATAAAAATGGAAGGAAATGGTAGAAAACACACACACATATACTATATAAGAATATTGAAAAAAGCCCCAAACAAACCAAGCAGGAAAAGAAGGGCAGAAAAGGAAACAGAATGAGGATCTGCGAAGCGAAGAACAAAAGAGAAAGAACTCCCTCCCCGACCTTCCCGCCCCGAAAATACAACAAACCAACCCGACAACAAACAAAAACAAACACCCTACCACCAGCACCCCCCCCCCCCCCCACACACACACACATTAAACAAAAAAGGAAATCGACACCAAACAAAACGTTTTAGCCTAGAGAGACAAATTATGTGAACAGAAAGCAATGTGTGTAAGGCTAAAAAAAAAAAAAAAAGAAAAAAAAAAGAAAGAACCCAAGAAAACCTCAAGAGGCCGTGTAGGAGAAGAGGCTTGAAAAAACAAAAGAAACGTACCACGCAAACATATCTCACAGAACCAATGGTCACATAGACAAGTTGAACAAAAAGGCACCGTATTGTATTTAAACAGAAGATATATCGAATAACGCTGTAACACCAGGGCCATATATGTTTCTCTTTTATTCCGTTTTCACTTTCCCAGCACTGAAACATCCCACAATGGGTTTCATCTTTCTTTTGCCTTTCTTTCAACCTTTGACCCCAGCGATCCCTTTCTTGCAGCCTAGTTCAGGGGATCCCTTGTCCAGTCAAGGGCCGGTGAGCGTGTGCAGTGCTGGTCATTGATTGCGCTCTTGTGGGAAACAGGGCACTTGCTGGTAGGCGGTGAGATGGCAGACATGGGGACACAGCCAGGGAGGAGGAAGAGGATTGCAGCTAGTGTGCTGTGTGAAGTGCTGCGCTGTGATTGCTCCCTTGCTGTGTGACACAGCAGCAACGGTGGGGCAGTGATCCTCGAGCTTGCTGTGTGACCCAGCAGCAACAGTGGGGCAGTGATCCTCGAGCTTGCTGTGTGACACAGCAGCAACAGTGGGGCAGTGATCCTCGAGCTTGCTGTGTGACCCAGCAGCAACAGTGGGGCAGTGATCCTCGAGCTTGCTGTGTGACCCAGCAGCAACAGTGGGGCAGTGATCCTCGAGCTTGCTGTGTGACACAGCAGCAACAGTGGGGCAGTGATCCTCGAGCTTGCTGTGTGACACAGCAGCAACGGTGGGGCAGTGATCTTCGAGCTTGCTGTGTGACCCAGCAGCAACAGTGGGGCAGTGATCCTCGAGCTTGCTGTGTGACACAGCAGCAACGGTGGGGCAGTGATCCTCGAGCTTGCTGTTGTGGCTGCAGGCAGTGCTGCTTCTTTCTCAGAGAAAACAATACCTGCTCTGGCCAAAGATGCGGAAGAGAAGAGCAGTGCAGATTTGTGACTTCCATCTGCTTAGCTTACAGTGCATGGTTTATTCAGTGTGTTTCCTTAGATCTGTGTACACATTGAATACCTGTTTAGCTTACAGTGCATGGTTTATTCAGTGTATTTCCTTAGATCTGTGTACACATTTTATACCTGTTTAGTTTACAGCGCATGATCTACAGCGCATGGTCTAATCAATGTGTTTCATTAGATCTGTGTACACATTTTATGCCTGTTTAGTTTACAGTGTATGATGTAATCAATGTGTTTCCTTAGAGCTGTGTCTACAGGACGGGGTTTTCTCATAGCAATAGTAAATGCAAAAACATCATGCCACAGATGTTAATATGTTTATAGCGTTGTGATGGGTAATGAGAGGCAGAAATGATAAAATAACAACAACAAAGTAACGAATGAAAAATCCCAAAAGATGAATAGGCATAACAGAGCAAAACATATCTAAGCATGAAAAGGAAAGGGGTATAATTATAATATTAGTGGAAAAACAGAACAGAACAAAACAAAAGATATCAACTACTTGAAAATCTATTCAAAGAGCCCACAAACCCCTGAAGGCAAGGTTTGAGTAAAACAAAAAACAAAAAACCCCACCAACTAGCATAAAGCAATGAAATGAAAATGAAAAATGCAATAAAATCCATCAGTCCTACGAGAAAGAAAACAGACAGTTTGTCCTTTGTTTTGTGCTCAGTTTCTTTAGATGCAAGCAAGTGTCACCAGAGTTGCCATCAGTGTTGTGTCTTTCATTTAAGAGGTAACCCTCAAAGATGCTTTTCTTTCGTTCCTATTTTAGAGCTTGTCTAATCAAGGGACGGAAAGTACAAGTGAGAGTTTGCACTGAACAATATGGACCGAATTGTGGCAGGTGTATTGCTGGCATGCAGTGCTGTGGCAGGTGTATTGCTGGCATGCAGTGCTGTGGCAGGTGTATTGCTGGCATGCAGTGCTGTGGCAGGTGTATTGCTGGCATGCAGTGCTGTGGCAGGTGTATTGCTGGCATGCAGTGCTGTGGCAGGTGTATTGCTGGCATGCAGTGCTGTGGCAGGTGTATTGCTGGCATGCAGTGCTGTGGCAGGTGTATTGCTGGCATGCAGTGCTGGACAGATGTTGTTGACAGCAAGGGAGTAGGACAGGAGGCAGATGACTGCAGCAGAGTGCTGTACTGTTTGAAGGGCTGTGCCTGACACTCTTCCTTGACTGCAGCAGCAGCAGCAGCAGCAACACTAACGGTTCTGGCGTCCATTCTCATGCTCGCTCTGTCATTGATGATGGTGGGGAGGGGAGGGGAGGGGAGGGGGGGGGGGTTCTTCTGTGGGAATGAAGAACGGGAATGGAAGCAGTGCTGTGTTCTGCGACAACATAAGATATTGAAGAAACAAAACTGCAGCTTTGTGACTGTGACTTTTTAGTCTGCCATGCATCATTTATTCAGCGAGAGTTTCTTTGATCTGCGTACAGCTTTTTAGTTTGGGTTTTTGCAACACTGAACATAGTCCACACAAGGAAATGTCAGACAAAAACCATGATACCACAGTCGCTAAGCATATACATACATATATACATATGTGTTTGTGTGTGTGTGTGTGTGTGTGTGTGTGTGTGTGTGTGTCAAGAATGACAAAAGAGAAAAAGAACAAGACAAAAAGCTGGAAACACAGAGCAAGGCTCATAAAGTCAGAGAGAAATGTATTGAATGGAAAGATACATACAAATAAACAACAGCAATTAAATAGCAAAAGAAACAAACGCATCAGAAGAAAAACTATCACAAACTCCATAATACAAGGTTGAGTGAAAGACATAAGAAACAAGGTCATCAAAATGCAACACAAAGACAGTAAAGAACCGTGCACAGTAACAGCCATTTTTTGAACATTTATTCTGCGTTCTTTGTACACAAAACACATCTTCGTTGTCATTTATCTTCTTTTCTATACTTTACTATCTTTCTTTTTATCTTCCAGACATGTTTCTATATGTTTTTCTCTGTGTCCTTTGTTCTTTTCCCCCATGCCTTTACTTCCCAGAGTTCTTCTACATCAACATTGTAGGGAGCTTTAGTCACCTTCCTTCACTTCATCTATCCTGAAGTCTATCATGACCGTTGGGGCACAACTGAAGATTTTGCAACCAGCTTCCTCTACTCCTTGCACTTTCCTCTCCAGGCCAGTCCACTCTCTGATGCTGTCTTCCCATCGTTTCTCTGTCTGCCTCTTGGTCTCCCCCCTGCATTGTTCCCTGCAGGACAGTCTTGGCCAGTCCAGATGTTTGTGTGCTATGCCCACACCCTTCAGTTTTTGTTTTTCACTGAAGTCAGGAGCTCCTTAAATGGCCCGATGGCGTTTTCATTTATGGTTGTTACCTCTTCATGTTATGTGATGTCTCTATGAGATACCAACAAGTTTGCGAAAGCTCCAGCAGCAGCACTAACAGTGCCGGCGTCCATTCTCATGCTCACTGTCATTGATGATGGTGGGGAGGGGAGGGGGGGTCTTCTTCTGTGGGAATGAAGAACGGGAATGGAAGCAGTGCTGTGTTCTGCGATAAGATCTGAAAGAAAAGGAACCGCTGCTTTCTAACTAATTTGTTTAGCGGGAATTGTCTTCGATTTGTATATCACTTATTTTTAGATATTGGAAACGCAAGACGAAATTCGTCGACAGAAATACCAAGTGCAAAAAATAATGCTATTGTTGTTTAGCTTCACTGTATGTATATATATATATATCTGTGTGTATAGATAATACATAGATCGATAGACATATATATATATATATAAATATATATATATATATATAGCTAGATAGATACATACATACATACATAGATTAAGTAATATATGGATGGATCGGTGGTCTAGAGGTAACGCGCCTGTCTAGAATGCGAAAAGTCCGGGTCGAGTGTGTGCGTGGTTCGTACCCCGTTTGGGCCCGAAATTTTTCCCCATCCATTAGACCATGAGTGGTGGTCTGGGCGCTAGTCTTTCGGATGAGACGATAAACCGAGGTCCCGTGTGTTACACAAAATTTTCAGCGCACGTAAAAAGAACCCACGGCAACAAGGGAGTTGTCCCTGGCAAAATTCTTAGAAAAAAGCCACTCTGATAGGGAAACAAATACAGTTGCAGACAAAAAAAAACAAAAAAAAGGGTGGCGCTGCTCTTGTGGCGACGCGCTCTCCCCGGGGAGAGCAGCCCGAATTTCACGCAGAGAAATCTCGTGACTTAAAGTGGTATAAAATAAAATAAAAAAATAATATATATATATATATATATATATATATATATATATATATATATATATATATATATATTATATATATATAAAATATATTATATATATAAATCTTCAAAAGGGCCTCCAATGCTGTACCAAAATTTTACATTTAAGAAATGCGCTCAGCTTTTCTCCGAAAGGCTGGATGTCCCTGTGTCACCTTCTGACATAGACATCGCGCATCGGGCCGGGAGGGCAGCTGCTGAGGGAGGGAGACCACGCCCCATCATCGTCAGGTTCCTGTCCCGCAGAAAGAGAGGACTGGTGATGGCGGCCCGGCGTCGCAAGCTCAAACAGACGGGACTGACTGTGGCGGAAGACCTGACCCAGGCCAACTACAGGCTGCTCCGGAGGGTCAGCGCCCATTCTGCAGTGATGACCGCTTGGTCATCCAACGGCAAAATCCTGTGCAAACTAAATAATGGAAAGACAGTGAAAGTCGATACAGGTACGGATGTGGACAAATTATTTTTAAGAGAAATGACTTAATGACTTAATGATAGACATGGGCTGACAGATTGAGGCGGGGGTTGGGCACCGGGCGAGAGAGGGGGGAGGAGGGCGGTGGGGGGGGGGGGGGGGGGGGGGGGTCACTCCTATGTTCTGCTAGTTTCTCTATATCAAAGTGGGATGGTTCTGAATTAAAGTGGACATTAAATCTTTGATTGCCATACATAGGGATAGCTCAGTGGTCGGAGCACTCGCTTTCCCCAGCCAAGTTAAGCAGCGTTGAGCGTGGTTACCAGTTGGATGGGTGACCGTTTGCGCGCCTTGGCTTCAGTACAGTTCCCCCAGTTCCCCCAGCTGTAAATGGGTACCTGCCCTCTTTAGGGTCAGGGAAGGTAAAGCAGCGAGGGAGAGGAGATGGGCGCCGCCCTCAATATGCTGGCCCTAGAGAAGTGAGGTCTCTGACGCCTCGCTCCCCTACGACCTTATAGGTTATGGGACTCCTTTACCTTTACCTTTATACATAGGGAAAAAAATGAATGCACTAATGTTTGAAAGTAAAACACATGGATCTCTGTTTGAAATTAAAATAAATCAATACTTGCTAAAAAGTATTAAAAATATATATAAAAAATGGGTCTTGAAAATAGATCAAATTTAGAATAGTAAAAGTATAGGGTGCCCACAGATAAATAAGCAGTGGGCGAGCTAGCTGGGGTGGGCGTTTGTTTATCGGGCTGTATGGTGGTGGTCTGTATTCGTTTTTGTATTTGGTGCGGAATCAGTCAGGATTTTTGAAAGTTGTTTGAAAGAGCTGTGAAACTTAACTGTCCTGCTTATCTTGGTATAACAGTTAGAACATGTGTGTGTACGTGCGTGTGTGTCCGCGGGGATGTAGAAGTGGGTTTGGGTGAGTGTACGTGTGTGTGTGCGTGCGTGTGCGTGTGTGTATGTATATGTGCATGTGTGCGTGCGTGCGTGTGTGTGTGCGCGCGTGTGCAAGTGTTTTGAGTGAGTGTGTGTGTGTAGCATTTTTATTGTGTACATCTTGGCAACCAGATGTTAATACCAGGATGATAAAGGTTTCACTTCACTTCTCAATGTCTCTTGCCTTAATGACAGATCTGTTCCACCCTCGACTTGTATGACTATTGAGTTGTGTTGCTTTTTTTGTCGTACTTTAGTTTGGAGTAGGATGATTATGTTTTGCTTGGGATGACTGGGGTATGGGGAATGTGTTATTATTGTTATTATTATCATTATCGTTATCATTATTATTTTGTTTCGGGGACAATAGAATGGGCACTTGTGAGGGTTTTGTTGTTGCTGGGTTGTTGGTTTTGTGTGTGTGTGGGTTTTTTTTGTTTTTTTTGCAGCCAGTGCGTGCGTGCGTGCGTGCGTGCGTGTGTGTGTGTGTGTGTGTGTGGTGTGTGTGTGTGTGTGTGTGTGTGTGTGTGTGTGTATGTGTGTTGTAGGGAGTAGTAGTAGTAGTAGTAGTAGTAGTAGTAGTATTTTTTATTGCGTCAACTTGGCACCAGATGTCATTATCATGATGATTAAAGTTTCACTTGGCCAAGTTTCTTGAATTGGAGGGGTTGGGGTGTGTTTAATTGTTTTGTTGTTGTTGTTTTTTGTTGTTGGGTGTTTTTTGTGTGTGTGTCAAACTGATTTTTGGATTGGATGATTCCATTATGATTTTGCTTGTAATGACTGAGAACCACACTTTTTTCTTTGGAAAAACCTCTGTATGTGTGTAGTAGTAGTAGTAGCAGCAGCAGCAGTAGTCGTAGTAGTAGTAGCAGCAGCAGCAGCAGCAGCAGCAGCAGCAGTAGTAGTAGTAAGTGAACTTGGCAACCAGATGTCAATATCAGGATGATTAAGAGGTTACTTCGCAATGGTTCTTGAATTTTGGGTTGGGTTTTTTTGTTGTTTTTTTGTTGTTGTTTTTTAGTGTATTTTTCCCCCCCTTTTTTCTGTCAAACTTAAGCTTAGATTGGGTGATTATTATGATTTTGTTTGTAATGACTGAAAACCAAACTTTTTTCTTTGGAAAATTCTCTGTGTGTGTGTGTGTGTGTGTGTGTGTGTGTGTGTGTGTGTGTGTGTGTGTTGTGTGTGTGTGTGTGCGTGTGGGTGTGCGTGTGTGTGTGTGTGTGTGTGAGTACGAGTGTGTGTGTGTGTGTGTGTGAGTACGAGTGTGTGTGGTGTGTGTGTGTGTTTGTACGAGTGTGCGTGTGGCGCGTGCGTGCGGCGTGTGCACACAGTTGCTGTCGGGATACGCACACACTGGCGTGCATGCAGCTGAGTCAGATGCACCAACATAAGGGATAGGTGGGTTTGTTTGTTTTGTGGGTTTTGTTTTTGTTTTTTCTGGGGGGGGGGGGGGGATGTTTCACCCTAAAGAAGAGCTCACTGGTTTGTGGCCCTGCAATCTCATGAGACGTGTGTGTGCCCACCCCCCAACTCAGTAGGATTCCATCAGGTACTGTCAGTTGTAGCACGTGCATGTGCGTGGGGGGATGGGGGGATGCGAGTGTGTGTGTGTGCGCGTGCGCACGCGCTCGTGAGTGTTTGTTCTAATGTAGCACGATGTACCAGCTCGTTCAGATTTCCACAGCAGGATGTGTGGGAGAACGGTATACTTGATGTCTCTTTAAAGTCAAGAGGGGGGGGGGGGGGGGGGGGGGGGGGGGGTCAAGGGGGGGGGGGGGGAGGGATTGCCTACGTTTTTTTCGGCTGGTGTTAACAGATCATTCATTAATGCATTCTGTATAGGAGGTGTCGGATGCTTCATGTTTCTCTCCTGTGGAAATCCATAATGTACGAGTGCAATAGGCAAGAGCACATAGGGGTCCGTTTGTCAGGGGTACTGATACTTTTTTCTTGATAGTCTCTTTCTCTAGCTCTCTCTCTCTCTCTCTCTCTCTCTCTCTCTCTCTCTCTCTCTCTCTCTCTCTCTCTCTCTCTCTCTCTCTCTCTCTCTCTCAAAGAAGGTGGATTTACTTCATGGGCTGCTAAGAGGGTATAATAAGTATAAGAAAATTGCTTTCTTGATACTTGGCATTGAAAGTTTGGTCTGCAATAGTGGTATTTATTGTCAGTGGCAGCAGCTGTAGTCATATGTTATGGTAGCAATAGTGGGGTTTGTTGTAAGGGTAGAGGAAACAGAAGGGATGGGGGAGGTAACACTAACAGTAGTAGTGGTGGTAATAATAGTTGCAGTTGTTGAGGTAGTAGTAAACGAATCATTACACCTGAGAGATGGCATGACTGTGGCTTTCCTGCTCGAGATGCTTTGTAATGATGCCGGAAGATCCATGGGTATACTAGGAGCCCCATCTCCTTGCCGGTCCCCCTTTCCTTCTCTTGTATGTGTGCCCGTGTGGAGGGGCTGTGGGTGTTTTGTTTTTCGCCGCCCTCCCCCCCCCCCCCTTTTTTTGAGAAACTGTGGATTTGCTGTTTTGGGCACCCTGCCATTGAGAATGTCTATACAGGCATAAGGTGCAAAGTTGTGTAAATATTTTTTCCTTATGTTTCTACTGCGAATGTTTTTTGTTTGCTTGCATATTTACTTTGGTGCATTACAATCACAGGTGCCATTTACTTTTGTGTGTGTGTGTGCTGTGATACAAGTTTATCTAAAGTGGATATGTGTCGGGGTTGTTGGTGGTTTAGTCTTCCAGACCTTTTTTTGAAGGGGTTGACTGCCATTTGTGGCTGTTTTTTCTTTTTTGTAGTTTGGTTTGTCCTTTGGGTATACCTGCTGCATGAGTTTTGAATTATTGCATTGCTGGTCAAGGCTGGGCAGAGAAGTTTCGTAATAGATTTGACCTGCTCCAATTTTGTGGGTCAGTCTCATTGTGGCCCCTTTGGTCAGCTGGGCTGTAAACCCCATCACTAATTATTTAGATTTTTTAGCAGAAAAAGCATACTTTTTTTGACTAAACAATGCATTTTTTTTTAAATTGCGTCTCCTAACAACCCTAGCTTGTGTGGCTACCAGGTGTTATAAAGTGGAAGACAGCCATGTGGGGTCAATATGGTTGGTTAGAATTAAGCCCCCTAATTAGGAACATAGACCAGTGTTATGAAATACTGATTTTGAGCGCCAGGGCTCACCTGCGTTAGTTAAGTAACAAAAAGTTTTCTTATATTTTTTCTGGGTGTTTTTCAGATTCTGTTTTTGTTTGTTTTTTCTTTCTTTATATTCTTCTTCTTCAGAGTGAAGTATGATTTGCAGCATGTCATGCTATGTTTGTAACTTCAAAAGGTGTACCTTCTACCTTACATGGTATTTTGCTTCACTATCCTTTGTGCCTCCTGGAAAGTATTCTAGTAGCGTGGCTACAGTCGGTTTGGCCAGTCATGTTTCTTTTCAAGATATATACTAACTCTGCAAATAATGGATAAAATCACAATTGCTTCATTAAATTGCCAAGGTCTGGGGGATATGCATAAAAGAAGAGATGTATTTCATTATCTTGAACAGAAAAAATACTCAATATATTGTCTTCAAGACACCCATTTTGACAAAAAACTAGAGAAATATGTGAACGCAGAATGGGGGTATAAATGTGTTTTCGCATCATATAAGACGAATTCAAGAGGGGTAGCCATTCTTTTTGCAAATAATTTTGAGTTTAAAATACATAGCAGTACTACAGATCAAAACGGGAACTTTATAATTTTACATTTTTCAACAATGGAAAGGGACATGCTCCTTGTCAACGTATATGGACCAAATAAAGACGATCCTGACTTTTACCATTCACTAAAAGATACAATCGAGAAATACAAAACAAACAACATTATAGCTGTAGGGGATTGGAACATTGCATTAGACCCACACCTAGATTGTTATCAATACACACACATCAATAATCCTAGAGCTAGAGAGGCGTTAGAAAGAGTAACTGAAGAGCTTGGTTTAGCAGACATTTGGAGAGAAAATAATCCAGAGAGAAGGCAGTATACATGGCGAAAACCAACACCACTTAAACAGAGTAGATTGGATTTCTTTTTGCTTTCAGACTCTTTGTACTGGTATTATGACAATACGGATATTCTGCCTGGATACCGTTCTGACCACTCAATGGTAACATTAACCTTAAAATTTGGCAAAAATGAAAAAGGTAAGAATTTTTGGAAATTTAACTCTTCCTTGCTTAGAGATAAAAACTTCGTAGAAGAAATTCATTCAGAAATTTCAATGTAACCAAAGAATATGTACAGGATAAATATGATGGAGTTAACTTGGAAGATGTACCTAAATCAGAATTAGAATTTAAAATTTCAGATAACACTCTTTCTAGACTTCCTACTAATGAAAATACGAACCAAAAACTATAAGTTACGCAACTATGAAAAAACGAAGATGCAGGAAAATGAAATGCACTTGTAATAGATTATACACTCTCTGGAAAAGATCGAAAATAAAAATGAAAACATAGTTTTACAGATAAACGAGAAAAATAAGGAGCTCGAGACAATACGAACTAAAAGAATGGAAGGAGTATTGCTAAGATCTAAAGCACGATGGATAGCAGATGGGGAAAAGATTTCAAAGTACTTCTGTAACTTAGAGAAAAGAAATTTTTGTAAGTAAACAAATAACAAAGTTAGTCACTAAAGAGGGCAGTATTGTTGAAGCCAGGCAGATATTGAAAAAGAAGTAAGCTCGTTTTATGAAAACTTATATAAAAAAAGAAATACGGAAGAATGTGAAATTGATAACTTAGTAAGAGCAATACCCAACTGTCAAAGGAAGAAAGTGAGTCATTAAACGGTAACATTACACTTGAGGAAGCAAGTCTAGCTTTAAAAAACATGAAAAACGGGAAAAGTCCTGGCACAGATGGATTCACAGTCGATTTCTTTAAATTTTTCTGGAAACAAATAGGACAATTTATAGTTAGATCATTAAATGAAAGCTACAAATATGGTGAGAATTGTCAACCACACAAAAAGAGGGACTGATTACTTGTCTTCCTAAAGGAGACAAACCTAAAGAATATAAAAAAAATTGGCGTCCCATTACTCTCCTAAAAGTAGTCTATAAGATAGGTTCCTCCTGTATAGCCAATAGAATCAAAAGGGTACTTCCAAAGTTAGTCAGTGAGGACCAAACAGGCTTTATGAGCAGCAGGTACATTGGTGACAATATAAGGTTAATTTATGATTTGATCAATTATTTGAATATAAAAAATCAACCAGGGCTACTCATTAGTATAGATTTTGAAAAAGCCTTCGACTCTCTAAACTGGAATTTTATGTTTAAAGTGTTAAAAGCGTTTGGGTTTGGAAATAGTTTAATGCACTGGGTTGAAACATTCTATAAAAATATAAAATCAACTGTTCTTGTAAATGGTAACACTATCCGATGGTTTAAAATTGAAAGGGGGTGTAGGCAGGGTGATCCGATTTCACCTTATTTGTTTATTCTTTGTGCAGAGATTTTGGCCTTAATGATAAAGGAGGACAAAGTAATAAAAGGAATCAATATTGGAAAAGAAGAGCACAACATTTCTCAATATGCTGATGACACACAGCTCTTAAATGCGGGAGATGAGACCTCGTTTGAACATTCCATACATATAATCGAACAATTCGGTAGAGTTTCAGGACTACACATGAATAAGGAAAAAACCCAGATCATATGGTTAGGAAGTAAGAAAAATTCCAGCAAAATATTTTGCCCCATTTGAAAATGATTTGGAACCCCTCCAGATTTAAGATATTAGGTGTCTGGTTTACCCAGACACTAAAAGACTGTGAAATGATAAATTACAATAATAAATTTTCAGAGGTTAAACTGCTTTTCAAAATATGGTCACAAAGAAATATTACTCCATTAGGTAGAGTAGCTGTACTAAAGTCTCTTATTCTTTCAAAGCTTATACATCTGTGGATATTACTACCAGACCCACCAGATCATTTTTTGAAACAGTTACAGAAACTTTGTTTTCAATTTGTTTGGGACAATAAGCAAGACAAGATAAGAAGACAGACGGCAGTGCAGACCATTAAACAAGGTGGACTAAATATACCTGATATACGAAATTATATATATGCTTTGAAGCTTTCATGGGTAAGAAAAGTTAGAAAATCTAATCACAAGTGGACCAGTATTGCAGAAATACAATACCCATTTCTTAAGACTCTAGACTGTTATGGTCCATCAATAATGCACAAGCACGTGAAGGCTAATCCTTTTTGGACCCATGTTTATAAAGCTTATAAATTTTTCTGTACTTGCATCACTCCCCAAAATGAAAATGAATTTCTTGCAGAACCTATTTTGTATAATGAAAACATTACTATAGGAAATAAAGTTGTTGATAAGAATATTTTAGCAGAAAAGAGGATATATCTAATAAAACATCTTGTCAAGAAAAATGGTGAGTTTATTATGATTTTTTTTCTAAAGCAAATGATAATTGTATTGACTTTGTAACTTTCAATGGGCTAATCTCATCAATCAAACACTTTGCAAAAAAGGCAGGAGTCAAAATAGGTGACAATGTAAATTGTTGAACAGACACAACGAAAGCAATACAGACAATAGATAGTGTGCACCGGGGTTCAAAACTGTACTATGAAAAATTGATGTCAAACAAGACAGAACCCAAATGCTGTAAAAAATGGACACAGAAACTTAATGAAGAAATCAACTGGAAAATGGTATTTTAAAAATTGCACAAGATCAAAGACATCAAATTACAATGGTTACAGATAAAAATTGTGCACAGAATTGTCGTTACTAATGTTGTTCTGTGCGCAATGGGTGTAACAAATACAACAAGTTGTCCCTTGTGCACTAGCACAAAAGATTCAATCGAACATTCTTTTTGGGGCTGCAACCAAGCAAGAACTATTTGGACAAATTTAGAAAAAAGTATCAATGACCATTGTGAATATGCATCGAATGTGAAAATTTCACGTAAGATTGTACTTTTTGGAGTGGATGAATGCATGAAAACTGATGCTATTTTCGATTTCATTATCCTTTTTGCCAAATGGTATATTTACAGATGCAGAATTGAAAATCATTTACCAGTATGGACAGTTTTTCTTAAACAGTTGAAATACAGGTTTCAAATTGAAAAATATAACGCAACAATTACAAACAACCTGAGTAAGTTCAATTTTGAATGGAGTAACTATAGACCATTGCTTGACTAAACAGATTACATTTATATAAGTGAGACATGTGTCTGGCCATGTGCTTTTGCTGAAAAGCAGCCATGGGATAGCAGAAAAGATGGAACTGTGCATGCATTTTTTTTTTAACTCTCCAAGGCCATGCGGTCATAAACTAGGTAATTACACTGACACTGGCACATTGCGATCTTCCTCATGAATAAAGAGTGCAATGGTATAGATTTACAGAATTGACAGAGGCGTACAAAATTGTTTTTCTCACGATAGCATGATAGCTATAGCTATGATAGCTGTTTTTTCTCACGATAGCATGAAAACGCGTGTATGTATGTGTGTTTGTATATGAGTGTGTGTGTGTGTGTGTGTGTTTGTTGATTAAGCACTTGAAAAGCAGTTGGTATTACTTGTTTATGAAAAAGAATTGTATTTGTATTTTCTTTGTTTATTTATTTATTTACTTTTTTAAAGAAACATTTTGTCTGTAATTCTTTGTAAATGCAAAACAAAAAATGAAAAAGTAAAAAAAATTTTTTTTTTTTTTACATTTATCGAATTTTCTTTTCTCTTTTTTCAAATCTTCGGACGCAACCTCGCACTGATGGAGGAGTTGTAATGGTTACCTGCATTGGCTTTCTTCACTAGTCTTTGTCGTTAATAATCAAAATATATCAAAATATGTTAACGAAGGTATCAAGAAAGACAGGACAAAGTGTGTCTTAAAGATAAAAGACAGATACTAATGTATAGAAGAAAAATTGTGAAAAAATAACTAACGAAAGATACAAACACTTTAGACAAAAACCACAAACCTGATAAGGCAAGGGGAAGTGAAAGACAGCAGAAAAAGCAATAGAGAGAGTACAAAGAGTTAGGACACAGCCGAACACAATACCTGTTGCACAAACATCTCCACATGGTTGCCATTAAGCTTCAATTTTTCCCGAAGCTTTTATTTCCCCAGAACTTTTTTCATTCATTTTCTATGAAGCCTTTTG
>CM054145.1:11134205-11174205 GCA_028751875.1 Rapana venosa
CGGTGGGAACGGATCACAAAATTTACAAAACTGAATACACACGGGGATTGGCTGTAAAAAAGCACATGAGTGCTTATTCCATTATCCTCGAAATAAAGAATAAATCAAATAAATAAACATACACACACTCAAACACACACACAACAACAACAACATACACACACACAACAACAACAACCACCACAACATACACACACACACAGAACTTTGAGAACTTTTTATTTATAGAGGGTAATAGAATAAACAGCAGTTGTTTTTTTACATCCAGCCCTCTCGCAATAAAAACAACAAAAACCAAAACAAACAAAAACAACCCTAAAACCCCCAAACGAAGACAAACAAAAACCCCGCCACCACCTCCTCTAAAAAACCACACAATAAAAAAAGAACCACCTCCACACCCCACCTTTACCCCTACCCCCCAAAAAAATCCTCAAACAAACAAACAAAACCAAATACTCCCCCCCACCTCCCCACAATAACAAAAACCCAAACGAAACAAAACAAAAACACCCCTTCCCCCCAAAAAAACCCGCAAAAAATATACAAACAAACCCCCTCCCCCTAAAAAAGGAAAATCACCTTGTATGAAAAACTACCAAACGCACACAGTATGACAGGTCAGGCATACAGTTTGTCATGCACTTTCCTCCGAGTGATTTCTTGTCTAATGTGGTGGTAATAGTTGCCTCCACTAAGTTTTTGACATGTGTCATAATGACAATAGTAAAAATAATAGAAAGAGAAGAGAGGTCCGCATACACATTTTCTTCTTTCGTTTTATAAGTAGTGAAACCATCAGAGTGGGTCAAATACAGTCTGTATCATGTTCTCCTTTTAAGTTGTTGTTGCTGCTGCTGCTGCTGCTGGCGATGGTTGGTATCATCATAATTATGCTGGAAATATCTGGCTACTCAAGACTTAAGACTCAAGAAATCTTTATTATCTCAATATGGAAATTATGAGTGGCTTTTTAAGATTACACAACAAGCTTTAAACAACATATAGATAAAATGTAACACACATCATAAAAGTTGACAGCACTTGATGTCACTCACACACACACTCGCGCGAACCAACGCGCACACACAGAGAGACGCACACACACACGTGCGCGCGCACACACACACACACGTACACGCATTGAGACACCAATAACAGTGTTAAGAGCGACAGGAAAAACTACAACATAATTGGAATTGAAGAAAATCTCAAAATATCTTATCAGCGCTAACAAACATCATACATAATAAACTACAGCGTGGAAAAATTTGCATAAAAGTGTAAATCACAGTAGACTGTTTCATGAACTGTAACTTGGGTGCACAAGCTACTGCACTTTAGCAGTGTCCATGCCTTGACACTGGCCACTCCTTCTCAAACATCTCTGCTATTTGTTATCGGCTGACCAAATGCAAAGAGGATCTTAGTTCTGTCTCCCCTTGACTCTGTCTCAAGATTGTCTTTCTGCCTGTTCATTTGTATATCTGTCTGTCTGTCTTTCTGTCTCCCCTTTGACCTGCGTGTGTGTGTGTGTGTGTATGTGTGTGTGTGTGTGTGTGTGTGTGCCTGTGTCTGTCTCTGTCTGTCTGTCTGGTGTGTCTCTCTCTCTCTCTCTCTCTCTCTCTCTCTCTCTCTCTCTCTCCCCATCCCCTCTGTATACATTCTCTCTGTGTCTGTCTCTCTTTACCTATCCCTCTGTAACATTCTCTCTGTGTCTGTCTCTCTTTACCTATCCCTCTGTAACATTCTCTGTGTCTGTCTCTCTTTACCTATCCCTCTGTAACATTCTCTCTGTGTCTGTCTCTCTTTACCTATCCCTCTGTAACATTCTCTCTGTGTCTGTCTCTCTTTACCTATCCCTCTGTAACATTCTCTGTGTCTGTCTCTCTTTACCTATCCCTCTGTAACACTCTCTGTGTCTGTCTCTCTTTACCTATCCCTCTGTAACATTCTCTCGTGTCTGTCTCTCTTTACCTATCCCTCTGTAACATTCTCTGTGTCTGTCTCTCTTTACCTATCCCTCTGTAACATTCTCTCTGTGTCTGTCTCTCTTTACCTATCCCTCTGTAACATTCTCTGTGTCTGTCTCTCTTTACCTATCCCTCTGTAACACTCTCTGTGTCTGTCTCTCTTTACCTATCCCTCTGTAACATTCTCTCTGTGTCTGTCTCTCTTTACCTATCCCTCTGTAACATTCTCTCTATGTCTGTCTCTCTTTACCTATCCCTCTGTAACATTCTCTTGTGTTGTCTCTCTTTACCTATCCCTCTGTAACATTCTCTCTGTGTCTGTCTCTCTTTACCTATCCCTCTGTAACATTCTCTCTATGTCTGTCTCTCTTTACCTATCCCTCTGTAACATTCTCTGTGTCTGTTTCTCTTTACCTATCCCTCTGTAGCACTCTCTCTCTCCCTCCATCTCTTCTGTAGCATTTTCTGTCTTGTCTCCATCCAGTCCAGTATACAATGTCAAAACATCAGAAAAGGTTAACGAGCGGTAATGGACAAGGGGGGATACCTCACAGACTTCCTCTACACGGGGAGCGAGGTGACAATGGGTTGCTTCAGAGGAAACCCCAAAGTGCCAAGAGCCTCTTAGCACAGCCAGTAGACCCGCCACCCTCCTTCCTTTCGCTGCTGTCTGGCTTCTTTCCTCCTGTTGTCCTGCTGAGCATCTCGACATAGCCCCTTACCAGGCACCGTGGTTCCAGCATGGCTTTCCCTCACAAAAATGGCAGCATTCTGTCCCCTGGTGTTGTGCTAGTGTTTGGTGAACCAGACAGACAGACAGACACACACACACACACACACACACACAGACACACACACACAGATACAGACAGACAGACACACACACACACAGATACAGACAGACACACACACACAGAGATACAGACACACACACACACACACACACACACCTACATACATACACACACGCGTGCGTGCGTATGTATTGAATAAAAGATCTCTCTCTCTCTCTATATATATATATATATCTATATATATATATCTATATATATATTATATATATCTCTCTCTCTATCTATTTATATTATATTCTCTCTCTCTCTCTATATATATATGTGTGTGTGTGTGTGGTGTGTGTGTGTGTGTGTGTGTGTGTTTGCGCGTGCGCTTACAAGTAACAAACAATTCTCCCCCCCAACCCCTAAAAAAATAGACCTTTGCAAAATCACAGAGGGTGCGCGTGTGTGTGTTTACATTTGAATTTGTAAAAACTATTAATTGTGCGCGTGTGTGTGTTTACATTTGAATTTGTAACAATCTATTAATTGTAACCGGCTGCATGTGAAAGACTAGGATGAATGAAAGCGCTTTGATTTGTTTTTTTGCAAGATATAGCGCTGTATAAATTCCATGTAATATTATTATTTATTATTTGTTTGTATGATATGATAAACATTTGCAGCCGGCGTACGTTCGTGTTTGTTGACATTTTAAAAAAATCCCATTTTATCGATTGCCGTCTTCATTTTCTTTCGCTTCTCTGGTCTGTTCTTTAACTTCCTCTTTCTATCTTTGTAATAATTCCGTTTTAATCCCCATATCATCATGTTTTCCTTTTCGTTCTGTTTTTTTCTATCTTGTCTCGTTTTTTCTAGGAGCAAGGAGAGGGAAGTGACAGTGTTGAATTCAAGTCTTAGCACCATGCTCTGTCACAAATGAGTCATCAGGCATCTCGATCCTTTGATGTTTCAATCGCGTCAAATAATGTGTCAAATAAGACATAGAAGTAAGAGCTGCCACGTGAAACGGCTATCTGTACTGTAAGCAAAGAATGATGTGTCATGTCTGTAAGCAAAGGAAACGAATGTATTTGGTAGCAAAGGGCACAGAATGATGTGTAAATCTGTAAGCAACGGGCCGTACTATGATGCATTATGTCTGTAAGCAAAGGGAACATAAATAATAATAATAATAATAATAATAATAATAACATCAACACAATAAACAAATAATAATAATGTATGGAATTTATATAGCGTTGAATTCTTGTTAAAGCACAAATCAAAGCGCTCAGGATGACTTTAAAAAAAAAAAAGAAAAAAATGGATTTTTTATCAGAGGATATGGAATAAGGAACTCATGTGCTTTTATACATCCTGTCCCGTGTGGTATGTGGTTTGTAAATTTTGTCATCTGTTCCCACCGGCCACACAAAGGCCTGACTATTAAGGAAACGCGGAACACGATTTAACGTTGTGCGCAAGATGTTCTGCGTTGCGTTCGCACACGGGGCAATCGGTTGGTCTCATCCGGTAAAGGAACTTTTGGGTGAGAGTGGGAGTCTTCACTGATGTTAACTCCAGGGAAAAATCCCCTTGAACGGGATTCGAAAAAGCTGGTGTCAGATGAGTCGAGATGCAATGTTTCTAACCACTAGGCTATCCGTTCCCTCCCGTTTGGGGAAGGAGATTAGGTTCGTCTTGGTAATGGGGCCATGCGGGTTGTCGTTAGAGGACTATGTCGGCTAATGGATACAGACGTAGAATGCTGCCAACGGTCAGAATGTTACTTAAAAAATCACTTCTAATGCCTTAGTACAGTTGTTGTTTTTTCAATGCATTATGAAAACACGACTCAAAATATGGCAATAAGAAGGTACTACATAATAGAAAACTTTCCAATCGAAACTGCGCGAACGTAAAACCGTGTAGGCTACACCCCCACTGTCCGGAAAGTCTGCTGTTTTCTCGAATTGCACGCTTGCAAAAGGACAGGTTCTTGTTCAGAGGGGAAACTGGGTTGATCTTGCCGTTTGGGTGTTGTCATTGTCCCTGGTGCAGGGAGAGCCAGCTTTTCCACCACAGGAAGTTGCCAGACCTGGGGAGGGTTCAGACCTGTGTTGAGCCTGTCCACTGTACAGTGTCACAGTAGGACACTGCCACACGCCTCTGACAGCTAGGAGTCCCAGTCACGCTTCAGTTGCCAGGTCCCCCCTCCCCGTGGAGATGCTGGAGGGCTGTCAGTATAAAGTGCTTCTCACCTTCTGGAATTTCTGTAGGTAGCAGTTCCTCTTTTCTATCCCTCTCTTTGTTTCTGCCTTGTTCCTTTTTTTTCCTGTCACGCCTTCTTGTCTCTTTCCTGCTTCTTGGTTTATTCTCTGCTTTTTTTCAGAAAGAGTTATAATGATAACAAGTTCTCTCTCACTCCGATGTCGGATGTGTGGGCTTGACTTGTCAGGCGCTTAACCGGCAGCACACGGCCATATTTCGCTATGTGACAGACAACATGTAGTTTCTGTCCTCCATGTCAGAGAGACACAGAGCAAAGGCAGACAGTGATCACTGCCCAGTACAGCTGGGAGTGTGATCTTTCCTGGACACTGTGAAACCAAAGCTTTGCGTAGGAGGAGAAGAGTTGTTTACTTTCAGTCTTTCTGGAAAACAGATCGGAGAGATGGACCAGGAGACAGACAGAAATAGACAAGAAGGAGGGTGCAGGAAGAAACGGATAAGGCAGAAACAAAGAGAGGGTTAGGAAAGAGGGAACTCCTAGCCAGATTTTTTTAAAAAAAATTATTTTTTAAATTCCTTTTGTTGTTACAAATATGCTGACATGCATTATCAATATCAATAAACGTTAACTAGCCAATAGTCAATGTTCATGAATGCGCTTCCAATATTGTACATAACAAAGAAATAGCGTGTTACGCATGTCCTCATACATACATACATACAAATACTTACATATTTACATGCCATACATACATACATACTTACATACATACATAATACTTACTTACATACTTACATACATAATACATAACGGCTTTTTTAATACAGTACACAATTTACATGAATATTGCCATCTGAAGATATTACAGTTTGTCGATGCCATTCCTCCCTCCCCCATTACTGAGGGCTTGAATGGGATGTTGAATCTTTTTGTCGGAAGCTGTATGTGTCTTCTGATGGTTTTATTCACTTTATGTGCCCCAAATAATTATTTGTAGTGTATTCCATTCTATTTCAAATTTTATAAGGTTATTTGCAATTTCTTGCTTTATACTGCTCAGTTTTAATTCTATGTGTAGCTGTGCCTGAAAAAACAGAAAGTGTTGGGTACTTTATCAATTTTGCATCTCATGTAGATGTGTAATTTGCAAGCACATTATCACAATCAAAAGTCTTATCTGTTTTTATGTGTCGGTCTACCCAAAAATGATTAGATTACGGGAAAATGTTATGTCCAGACATTTGTGCATCGTTCTTTAATAACATTTTCTAAACTTAGTCCAAAAAAGTTTCTAATATATTTACAGTTCCATAAAAAGTGTTATTATTGGTCTCTATGTCTTCATTACCACAATGTACAGAGTATTGTGTTCCTTAAACCCATTGCATTCAACCCACCACGTTTGTAGCAATGATGCGGTGAATTTTTCATCTGCAGCTAGTTTGTTTTTACATCTTAATTTTATGTATTTTTACAAAGATATCTTACCATAGGAAAATGTTCATGTAGTTTTCTGTACACTTTGTGCAACAGTTTGGAAGTGGTTTATACCAGATATTCATAATACTTTTTTGGTCCCTTATTTACACTATCAATGATAGTTTAAAATAATAGGTTGTCAGTTACACATCTTACAGATGCATCAAAATTAATTAACTAATTTATACTGACAGGCACGGCATTCCACAACGAAGCTGTAGGCTTGAATGTAGGTTATAAAAAAATAAAAACTTCAGCTAGTAGACGTGTAATACCAAAGCTGTTCCAAGCGCTTTGTCGGTGTACAACTTGGAATAAACATGTACTGAGTGCATTTTTTTATAGACCTGGAAGCATAAAGATACTTTGAGAGCCTTTCCTAGGTGTATTGATTTTTATTTTTTTTATATTATTCCTTGCTTCTATTGCTTTATTTTTTTTTCATTTTTATTTATGCAGTTTCACTATAATTTTGTTTTTGCAGTTTTTGTGTTTCTTTTGCTTTTGTTTATTTTTTATGCAGACAGAACTTGTGACCTAAATTTGCAACCGGAGGCTTGGCTTTCTAGGTATGGTATGAAGGATGAAGTATATCGTGAGGCGTTGTCGATGTAAAAATTTATACAATAGGTGGAACTCGAGGGCTTTTTGGAAGTACGGTAGGTGTGAATGAGGGTGTCAAGGTTGGAGCAAACTATGTTTGTTATTACAAGTAATGGTCGTTAAGCATCTCCATTCTCTTCTGGTTGCTGGCCCCTAAGCAATAACTGTCGTCAGGAAAGGGATGGGCACATAAGGGGACTGTAACCATGTCAGGCCTAGGTGAAGGCTTGTGATGTCAGGGCAGTGGCCTGGGAAGGTCACGCCTTTGAACGTGTCGTCACGCTTCAGCTAGCAGGGTCTGTTCCTCTTGTCACTGTTACACTAAAAACTCATTAGACCCAGAATGGGTTTTCTGAACCAGGAATCCAATTATAGCCCGGTGTTTTACCTGATCTCTCTCTCTCTCTCTCTCACTCTCTCTTCTCTTCTCTCTCCTCTTCTCTCTCTCTCTCTCTCTCTCTCTCTCTATCTTGCTTTTTGGCATGCGCAGTCTTATTGGCGAGGTGTTTTCACAGAAACTAACTACCAAACACCAACATGGAGGAAAAAACTGACAACGATAATCAGAGCTGACAATATTCTTCTACTTCTCTGTGAAAAGAATATCATAGCCTCCTAACCCTTCTTTATCATTGGCTAGTTGGAATCAGGCTGATTTGCAGTGTTGTGAATTTAGTGGAACTGTCTGATAATTGAACTGAAACGATCGATCGCCCATGAAATATTCAAATATTGATCGACTGGGGAATGAATAAAAGTGAGTGTAGGAGGGACTCAGTGAATGAATATATCTGATATGTGTCTCTTTTTTTTTAATAGAAAAGGCACCACTTGTTGCCGTGATCAAATAGAATATAAATCTGCTGTGTGCAGTTTGCTGCTGTTTTTTTATGTTGTTTTTCGGTTGGTTCGTCGGTCTATTTCAGTCTTTGCTTGCTTGCTTGTTTGTTTGCTTGTTTGTGTGTTTGTTTGCTTGTTTGTGTGTTTGTGTCTTGTTTGTGTGTTTGCTTCTTTTCTTTAAAGCTATGATTAAATATTGTGTGGTTTTCTTGAGGGGGTGGACCATTTCTATTGTTTGGCTTTTGGTATGTGTTTTGTTTTGTTTCCTTGTTGCTTTTTTAAGGATTATGGAAAATTTTTCATTTTAAAACTTGGTTTTCAACAACTGCAGAAAACTTTTCTATCCTGGTTGGGAATGCTTTATTATTAATATTCCAGCCATCCTTCAGATTTTCTTTAAACCTTCATTGCTTAGATTTATGGTGTATTTCTACATCCCCCTTTCCTCCCCCCTCCCCCCACCCCCCCCCCCTCCCCCCCTCCCCCCCCTCTCCCAACAATCTTCTCCATTTCTTATTCGAATAATGGATTTCATATCTTATTCTTTTGAGTTGGTAGGGGTTGTTTTAAAGAAAGAAAAGATACATTTTTCTCCCCCCAAAGACTGTGATTGTGCTCCTGCAAACAAGCGCTTAATCTCGTAGACTTAGTATTGGAACTAGCTTGTGAAGCGGCACCAACCCCTATATGTGGAAAGAGGAACATCTTTTTCTCTCTGCAGGCTTTCTGTGAACAAATGTGGTCAATACTTTCATTGATTTTTCCAAGTTGTGCAAACTTTATTATCGACTTTTGTTTGGCTTCCAGCACTTCCATCAAACGATCCTTTTCGTGTAAGTGATGTTGGAAAATATTCAGTTGTGGCCTCCTCTCTCTCTCTCTCTCTCTCTCTCTCTATCTCTCTCACTCTCTCTCTCTCCTCTTCTCTCTCTCTCTCTCTCTCTCTATCTATCTATCTATCTATCCCTCCATCTCTTTACACACACACACACATACACAACGCGTGACCGTGCGCACGCGCCCGTATGCACGTACACACACAACGCGCGCGCTGGCATCATACATTACATACATACATACATCATACATACATTAACATATATAACACATACATACATACATATATCAATATACATTCATACATACATACATACATACCTAATACTTCATACATTAAAATTTTATATACGTACGTTATTACGTAGGTAACGCTTATTACACACATTACATACATTACTAATACATACATTACATACATACATTACTCCACGACAACACATACATACATAATAACACAGACACACATAATTCATACATACATACCCTCATCCTTCGGATGAGGACTATTAAAACCGAGGTCCCGTGTGCGAGCGCTACGCAGAACATCTTGCGCACACGTTAAATTCCTGTTCGCTTTTCGTATAGAGTAGGCCATAGTGTAGCCGCGGTGGGATACGATGACAGAATTTACAAAACCACATACACACGAGGGACTGGATGTATAAAAAGACTTGGAGTGATATATTCCATTATCCTCGATACAAAAGAATAAAAATAAATTAATAAATCATAAAAAATACATACATACATAAGACAGACAGACAGACATACACACAACATACATACACACATACATATATACTTACATACATACATAATACATACATACATACATACATACCATATATACATATGTGTGTACATACTTCATAATTACATACATAAATAACATACATGTACATTAATTAATACATACATACCAATTAGCACATATACAAACATCCTTCGGATGAGACTATAAACCGAGCGACCCGTGTTCGAAACGCATGCAGAACATCTTGCGCACACGTTAAATCCTGTTCCGCTTTTCGAAAGTGTAGCCATTGTGTGCCGGTAGGAAACAGATGACTATCTATATATCTGTCCGTATGTCTGACGACCGTGGGGCACCCTCAAAGAATCAACAACAGGTTCCTCCATCCTCTCTCTGTCTGCCTTTTCAGGGTTTGTTGAGTTTCCTCTTTGGCCTGTCATTCGCTGATGTTATCCTCCAGCTCTTCACTTGGTCTGCCTCTTCTGGAAACAGATGACATCATTACAAAACCGCATATACACGGGGACTGGATGTAAAAAAAAGCACATGACTGCTTATTCCATTATCCTCGATATAAAAGATAAATAAATATATAAATACACACATACATATATCTGCTTTTCTCTCTCTCTGCCTTCTCTCTCTCTCCTCTCTCTTACTCTCTCTCTCTCTCCTCTCTCTCTCTCTCTCTCTTCTCTCTCTCTCTCTCTCTGCCTTTCCTCGGAACGATCGTGACGGGACAGAGAACTGAAGGGTGTGTGTTGTATGCTGCTGCAAAATTTTTGCATTTTAGCTTCAAAATGTCAGTTAACTGGCCTTCCTGCTACTGTAAATAACACTTTTTAAAGCCCAATGCTGGTGTTCGGAACACGTCGGTTATCGAGTTGGAAAGTCGCGGAGGTGAGAGCGGCCAGCCTTGTGTTCGTCTTGCGAATGAAGCCAAGCTGACAAGCCAGTGTCAACAGAAATGGCGGACCCGGTGCTGAAACTGTAACTCCCGTGTTCTAGTTTACTATCGGCAAATAGCCCATGTGAAATTCCGTTCGCGATGTCCCAAAGACGAAGACACACCAAGAAGGACAGGCAAGTCGCCATGTGACAATGGCGTTGTCTTGGAAGGCCCCCGTCTTGTGTAACATTGACTCCTGCTCGATGTGGAAACAGAAGAAAAACAAACCAGTGTGTACACAAAACTGTGTGTCCAGCAGTGAATTGAATGCCTCGGCCACACAGATTCACTTCGATCTAGTGCCTACTGTGTGATCAGCAACAGACAGCAAGTCGGTGTGTTTTCTGAGGCGTTGATGTGCAGAAGAGCTGACAAGTTGCTTGCACAGGGATGACTCTCATACTGGTATTGTGAAACAGTATGTGTCTACTCTAACTGACAAACGTGTACAGCGTAGATTAAGGGACAGCAAGAGAAACACACAGTTCGAAAGGTTGGTGGTACATAGTTCGGTTGAATCAAACATGGAGAAATGTTGTGATCAGATGACAATCACCTGGATATACTCTTGGGAATGAGCATCCTGGCGAGGAATTATGTGTGTGTTCTGGTTACATCAAGCAAGAAGAGAAAACATGTTGCAGAAGAACGTGTCGGGTTGCCAGACTTGTAAAGGGGAAACAGTGTGTTCTACGAACTAACAAACACACAGCGAACAGTGGTGGCGGGTGCTGAGAGCAGCTTTTTCCCCACAGGAAGTTGCCAGACCTGGGGAGGAGTTCTGACCTGTGTTGAGCCTGTCCACTGTACAGTGTCCACAGTAGGACACAGCACACGCCTCTGGACAGCCTAGAGTCAGTCACGCTTCAGTTGCCAAGGTCCCCCCTCCCCGTGGAGATGCTGGAGGGCTGTCAGTATAAAGAGCATCTCCACCTTCTGGAAATTCTGTGCTAGCAGTTCCCTCTTTTCTATCCCTCTCTTTGTTTCTGCCTTGTTCCTTTTTTTTCCTGTCACGCCCTTCTTGTCTCTTTCCTGCCTTCTTGGTTTATTCTCCTGCCTTTTTTTCCAGAAAGAGTTATAAGATAACAGTTCTCTCTCACTCCGAAGTCGGATGTGCTGGGCCTGACTTGTCAGGCGCTTAACGGCAGCACACGGCATTTTCGCTCATGTGACAGACAACAGTAGTTTCTGTCCTCACTGTCAGTGGACACAGAGCAAAGCAGACAGTGCTCACTGCCCAGTACAGCCTGAGTGTGATCTTTCCTGGACACTGTGAAACAAAGCTTTCGCGTAGGAGAGAAGAGTTGTTAACTTTCAGTCTTTCTGGAAAACAGATCGGAGAGTGGACCAAGAAGACAGACAGAAAATAGACAAGAAGGAGGTGACAGGAAGAAACGAGATAAGGCAGAAACAAAGAGAGGGATAGAAAAGAGGGAACTCCTAGCCCAGAATTTTTTAAAAAATTATTTTTTAAATTCCTTTTGTTGTTACAATATGCATGACAAGCATTATCAATATCAATAAACGTTAACTAGCAATAGTCACATGTTCATGAATGCGCTTCAATATTGTACATAACAAAGAAATAGCGTGTATACAGCATTCCTCCATACATACATACATACAAACATACATACATACATACATGCATACATACATACATACATACATACATACATACATACATACATACATACATACATACATACATACATACATAACGGCATTTTATACAGTACACAATTTACATGCTATGCCATCTGAAGAATATTACAGTTTGTCAGTTGCCATTCCTCCCTCCCCCATTACAGAAGGGCTTGATGGGATGTTATTTTTTTGTCCGAAGCTGTGTGTCTTCTGATGTTTTATTCATCCTTTATGTGCCCCAAAATAATTATTTGTAGTGATTCCATTCTATTTCAAATTTGATAAGGTTATTTGCAATTCTTGCATTATACTGCTCAGTTTTAAATCTATTGTGTAGCTGTGCCTGAAAAACAGAAAGTGTTGGTACTTTATCAATTTTGCATCTGTAGATGTGTAACTTTGCAAGCAACATTATCAAATCAAAAGTCTTATCTGTTTTTATGTGTCGGTCTACCCCAAAAATGACTAAATTACGGGAAAATGTTATGTCACAGACATTTGTGCATCGTTCTTTAATAACATTTTCTAAACTTGTCCAAAAAGTTCTAATATATTTACAGTCCCATAAAAAGTGTTCTATTGAGTCTCTAGTCTCATTACACAAAGTACAAAGTATTGTGTTCCCTAAACCCATTGCATTCAACACCACGTTTGTAGCAATGATGCGGTGAATTATTCTCATCTGCAGCTATTTTAGTTTTACATCTTTAATTTTATGTATTTTTACAAAGATATCTTTCCATAGGAAATGTTCATGTAGTTTTTCTGTACACTTTGTGCAACAGTTTGGAAGTTGTTTGATACCAGATATTCATAATACTTTTTTGTCCCCTTATTTACACTATCAATGATAGTGTAAATAATAGTTTGTCAGTTACACATCTACAGATGCAAAATTAATTAACTAATTTATACTGACAGGCCCCCGGCATTCCCACAACGAAAGCTGTAGGCTTGAATGTAGGTTATTAAAAAATAAAACTTCAGCTATGTAGACGTTGTAATACAAAGCTGTTCCTAGCGCTTTGTAGGTGTACAACTTGTGAATAAACATGTACTGAGTGCATTTTGATTATAGACCTGGAAGCATAAAGATACATTGAGAGCTTTCTAGGTGCAGAACTTGTGACCTAAAATTGCACCGGAGGCTTGGCTTTCTAGGTATGGTATGAAGGATGAAGTATATCGTGAGCGTTGTCGATGTAAAATTTATACATAGGTGGACTGAGGGCTTTATGGAAGTAGGTAGGTGTGAATGAGGGTGTCAAGGTTGGAGCAACATTTGTTTGTTATTACAAGTATGTCGTAAAGCATCTCCATTCTCTTCTTGTTGCTGGCCCCTAGCAATAACTGTCGTCAGGAAAGGGAGGGCACATAAGGGGACTGTAACCATGTCAGGCCTGGTGAGGGCTGTGATGTCAGGGCAGCTGGCCATGACGTCACGCCTCTGAACAGTGTCGTCACGCTTCAGCTAGCAGGGTCTGTCCTCTCTGTCACTGTACACTAAAAACTCATTAGACCAGAATGGGTTCTGAACAGAATCAATTATAGCCCGCGTGTTTTCACCTGATCTCTCTCTCTCTCTCTCTCTCTCTCTCTCTCTCTCTCTCTCTCCTCTCTCTCTCTCTCTCTCTCTCTCTCTCTCCTCTCTCTCTCTCCTCTCTCTCCTTGCTTTTGGCATGCGCATTCTTATTGGCCGAGTGTTTTCACAGAACTAACTACCAAACACCAACATGGAGGAAAAAACTGACAACGATAATCAGAGCTGACAATATTCTTCTTCTTCTCTGTGAAAAGAAATCATCGCCTCCTCACCCTCTTTATCATTGCTAGTTTGGAATCAGGCTGATTTGCAGTGTTGGTGAATTTGTGAACTGTCTGATAATTGAACTGAACGATCGATCGCCCCATGAAATATTCAAAATATTGATCGACTGGGTGAATGAATAAGTGAGTGAAGGAGGGACTCAGTGAATGAATATATCTGATATTTGTCTCTTTTTTTAATAGAAAAGAGCACCAACTTGTTGCGTGATCCCAAATAGAATATAAATCAGCTGTGTGCAGTTTGCTGCTGTTTTTTTTGTTCTGTTTTTCGGTTGGTTCGTCGGTCTATTTCAGCTCTTTGCTTGCTTGCTTGTTTGTTTGCTTGTTTGTGTGTTTGTTTGCTTGTTTGTGTGTTTGCTTGCTTGTTTGTGTGTTTGCTTCTTTTCTTTAAAGCTATGATTAAATTTGGTGGTTTTCTTGAGGGGGTGACCCATTTCTATTGTTTGGCTTTGTGTTGTTTTGTTTTGTTTCCTTGTTTGCTTATTTTACTGATTATGGAAATTTTTCATTTTAAACTTGGTTTTCAAACTGCAGACAAAGTTTCTATCCTGGTTGGGAAAGCTTTATAATTAAATTCCAGCCATCCTTCAGATTTTCTTTAAACTCATTGCTTAGATTTATGGTGTATTTCTACACTCCCCCTTCCCTCCCCCCCCCCCCCCCCCCCCCCCCCCCCCCCACCCCACCCTCTCCCCCCTTCTCCATTTCCTTATTCGAATAATGGAATTTCATCTTTTCTTTTTGGAGATGGAGGGGTTGTTTTAAAGAAAGAAAAAGATACATTTTCTCCCCAAAGACTGTGATTGTGCTCCTGCAACAAGCGCTTAATCTCGTAGACTAGTATTGGAATAGCTTGTTGACAGCGGCACCAACCCCCTATCTGTGGAAAGAGAAATCTTTTCTCTCTGCAGGCTTTTGTGAACAAATGTGTGTCAATACTTTCATTGAGTTTCCAAGTTGTGAAACTTTATTATCGACTTTTGTTTGGCTTCCAGCACTTCCATCAAACGATCCTTTTCGTGTAAGTGATGTGGAAAATATTCAGTTGTGGGCCTCTCTCTCTCTCTCTCTCTCTCTCTCTCCTCTCTCTCTCTCTCTCTCTCTCTCTCTCTCTCTCTCTCTCTCTCTCCTCTCTTCTATCTATCTATCTATCCCTCCCTCTCTTTCACACACACACACACACATACACAAACGCGTGCACCCGTGCGCACGCGCCCGTATGCACGTACACACACACGCGCGCGCGCGCATACATACATACATACATACATACATACAATACATACATACATACATACATACACACATACATACATACATATATACATACATACATTCATACATACATACATACATACATACATACATACATACATACATAATTTATATACGTACGTTATTACGTAGGTACATGCATACATACACACATACATACATACATACATACATACATACATACATTACTCACAGACACACATACATACATACATACACACAGACACACATACATACATACATACATACACACATCCTTCGGATGAGACTATAAACCGAGGTCCCGTGTGCGAGCGCACGCAGAACATCTTGCGCACACGTTAAATCCTGTTCCGCTTTTCGTAAGAGTAGGCCATTGTGTGCCGGTGGGAACAGATGACAGAATTTACAAAACCACATACACACGAGGACTGGATGTAAAAAAGCACTTGAGTGCTTATTCCATTATCCTCGATACAAAAGAATAAAATAAATTTAAAAAATCAATAAAAATACATACATACATACAGACAGACAGACAGACATACACACACATACATACACACATACATATATCATACATACATACATACATACATACTACATACATACATCATATATACATAAGTGTGTACATACTTCATAATTACATACATAAATACATACATACATAAATACATACATACATACACACATACACACATATACAAACATCCTTCGGATGAGACTATAAACCGAGGACCCGTGTTCGAACGCATGCAGAACATCTTGCGCACACGTTAAATCCTGTTCCGCTTTTCGAAAGAGTAGGCCATTGTGTGCCGGTAGAAACAGATGACTATCTATCTATCTGTCCCGTAGTCTGACGACCGTGGGGGCACCCTCAAAGACTCAACAACCAGTTTCCTCCATTCCTCTCTCTGTTCTGCCTTTCTCAGGGTTTGTTGAGTTCTAGGCCTGTCCATTCGCTGATGTTATCCTCCCAGCTCTTCCTTGGTCTGCCTCTTCTGGAAACAGATGACAACATTTACAAAACCGCATATACACGGGGACTGGATGTAAAAAAAAGCACATGACTGCTTATTCCATTATCCTCGATATAAAAAATAAATAAATAAATAAATACACACATACATATATCTGCCTTTTCTCTCTCTCTCTGCCTTCTCTCTCTCTCTCTCTCTCTCTCTCTCTCTCTCTCTCTCTCTCTCTCTCTCTCTCTCTCTCTCTCTCTCTCTCTGCCTTTCCTCGGAACGACGTGACGGGACGAGAACTGAACGGGTGTGCTGTTAGTAAGCTGCTGCAAATTTTTTGCATTTTAGCTTCAAAATGTCAGTTACTGGCCTTCCAGCAACTGTAATAACACTTTAAAACGCCCTGCTGATCGACAACGTGGTATCGAGTTGGAAAGTCGCGGGGGAGAGCGGCAGCCTTGTGTTCGTCTTGCGAATGAAGCCAGCTGACAAGCCAGTGTCAACAGAAATGGCGGACCCGGTGCTGAACTGTAACTCCCGTGTTCAGTAACTATCGCAAAAAGCCCCATGTGAAATCCGTCGCGATGTCCAAAGACGAAGACAACACCAAGAAAGACAGGCAAGTCGCCAATGTGACAATGACAGTGTCTTGGAAGAGCCCGTCTTGTGTAACATTGACTCCCTGCTCGATGTGGAAACAGAAGAAAAACAAACCAGTGTGTACACAAAACTGTGTGTCAGCAGTGAATTGAATGCCTCGGCCACACCAGATTCACTTGATCTAGGCCTACTGTGTGATCCAGCAACAGACAGCAAGATCGGTGTGTCTTCTGAGGCGTCTGATGTGCAGGAAGAGCTGACAGTTGGCTGCACAGTGGATGACTCTCATACTGGTATTGTGAAACAGTATGTGTCTACTCTAACTGACAAACGTGTACAGCGTAGATTAAGGGACAGCAAGAGAAACACACAGTTCGAAAGGTGGTGGTACATAGTTCGGTTGATCAAAACATTGTGATGTGTGAATCAGATGACATCACCCTGGAATACTCTTGGAATGGAGATCCTGGCGAGGAATCTAAGTGTGTGTTCTGGTACATCAAGCAAGAAGAGAAAAACATGTTGCCAGAAGAACGTGTCAGGCTTGCCAGACTTCGTAAAGGGAAAACAGTGTACTAACATACAACACACAGCGACAGTGGTGGCGAGTGCTGAGCAGGAGTACATCATCTTCGGGACCTGATCCAGTCTTACAGGGCTGACTTCCCTGGCTGTAGACTGGAAAAGGAAAGGCTGGTTTGAAAATTGAGACACTTGAGACACAGACAATAATGTATGGAATCTTGATGTACATACCACTACTGCCATGGTTTCCATGTCATTGTAATCGCGTCGCGTTCGATATCGTTGTTACCGCGCCGCGCTATATGGCTTGATTGCTAAATAGCAATAAAATTGTGTCAATTGTCAATTGTCAATTGTCTGCCTTTCCTCTTTGCCTTTTCTCTCTCTCTGCCTTCTCTCTCTCTCTCTCTCTCTCTCTCTCTCTCTTTTCTCTCTCTCTCTCTCTCTCTCTCTCTCTTCTCTCTGCCTTTTTCTCTCTCTATTGAGAGACAGACTCATTTGTTTATTTAAACAAAATGGTCACTCGGACATGGAAAGTAAAGATAAATAAATACTGCTGGTTTTTTCCCGTTTAAGTGTGCTTTTCAAGCTGAAAAGTATCTTTGAATAGTTACTGACAAATGGCACCGACTAAATTATGCGAGATTTCGACTAAGAACACTGGTTTCAATGCAAACAAAAGATGATTTCAACCTGAGACGTCCACACAGTACCCATGCCCTATGTGTGGTCATATTCTTGATGATGAAGTGCATTTCCTGTTTCAGTGTCAGTGATATGTTTCCATATTAGAAGATTTCTGAAGGCAAGATATTTTTTCTATCTTATCGTGGGAAAGTTTATTGCTGAAGCACTGAAATTACGACAATTACAGCTAAGTTCCAATTAGCTTAACATTTGTGACTAGACTAAAGTAACATTAAATTAAATTTTATATTATGTAAACTCCATTTTGTGACACACCTAAAGAAACATTTATAATTACGCTGTAATCTCCAGCAAGAACATTTATTGAAAATTTCACATACAATTTCATTGGATGGTCTAATATAGCATTCTAGAATGTTCTTATTGTTTTAGTTATTGCTTATTGGTGCCTGTTGTTCATCCTTGTTATTACTTTGTGTTCATTTTGAAACTGAGTTTACGCCAGAGCTTAAAGTCGTACCCGTTCATAGAGAGCTCTTTTTGGGGTGTTTTTTTGGTTTTCATTTGTATTTACAAAAGAAAGTCGTGTATAACCCCCCTTGTCAATAGGCCACATTGGGCAATGACAATAAATTAATCAAAGCGTCAAAGCGTCTCTCTCTCTCTCTCTCTCTCTCTCTCTCTCTCTCTTCTCTCTCTCTCTCTCTCTCTCTCTCTCTCTCTTTTCTCTCTGCCTTCTTCTCTCTCTCTCTCTCTCTCTCTCTCTCCTCTCTCTCTCTCTCTCTCTCTCTCTCTATCTCTCTCTTTCTCTCTCTCTCTCTCTGCCTTCTCTCTCTCTGCCTTCTCTCTCTCGGTCTTCTCTTCTCTCTCTGCCTTTTCTCTCTCTCTCTCTCTTTCTCTGTCTCTCTCTTTCTCTGTCTCTCTGCCTTTTGCCCCTCTCTGCCTTCTCTCTCTCTCTCTCTCTCTCTCTCCTCTCTCTCTCTCTCTCTCTCTCTCTCTCTCTCTCTCTCTCTCTCCTCTCTCTCTCTCTCTCTCTCTGCCTTTTCTCTCGGCCTTTTCTCTCTGCCTTCTCTCTCTCTGTGTCTCTCTCTCTGTCTCTCTCTCTCTCTCTCTTTCTCTCTCTCTCTCTCTCTTGTATGTGAGGAAATGTCTTGCGAATGGATATGTATCCAGGATGTGTGTGTGTGTGTGTGTGTGTGTGTGTGTGTGTGTGTGTGTGTGTGTGTGTGTATTATGTGTGTGTGAGTGTGTATGTGTGAGAGAGAGAGTGTGTGTGTGTGTGTGTTGGTGTGCATGCGTGGCTATACGTGCGTAAGTGTGTGTGTATGTGTGTGTATGTGTGTGTATGTGTGTGTGTGTGTGCGCGCGCGCGCGCGCCACGCTTGTATTTAGTCTGGACTTTTGGGGGGTTGTTGTTTGTTTAAGGGAGGGGGTGTTGGGAAGGGAATGTTTTGTGGGTTTTTTTTCTTGTTTAATTGGTTTTGTTTGTTCATTTGATTTTTCGATTTCTTGATTTTTCACTAATTGAATGGGAGTTTGAGTGAAATATTTCATTGTTATTTGAAATGATCTTGTTTGTTAATTAATTGATTTATAATTATGTGTAACAAGTATGTGTACCATTTGACAATGTGTAGATGTTTATCTTTATGACTTTATTAAGTTTGGTTGTGTTATTTTTCTTGGCTCTGTTGTTGTTCTTGTTCTTCTTGTTGTTGTTTGTCTGCTTTTCTCTTTTTTATCATCTTTGTTGGTTTGGTTTTTCCTTCTCTTTTTTGTTGGTTTGGTTTTTCCTTCTCTTTTGTTTGTTTGTTTGTTTTGGTTAAGGTTTTTTGGGGGGTGGGGGTGGGGGTGGGGTATTTTTATGGTTTTCTTTTATTTTCTTGCTTTGGGGGGGGGGGGGGTTGTTGGGGGGGAGCTGTTTTGAATAGGGTTATTTCCCCTTGTTTTTATTGTGAAACTGTATAAGTATTGGGTTATTATTATTAAGATGTATCCCTAACGGGCGGGGACTGGATGTAAAAAAGCACATGTGTGCTTATTCATTATCCTCGAAATAAAAGAATTTGTCATTGTCATTGTCATTGTCTCTTCTTTTGTTGGTTTGGTTTTCTTTCTCTTTTGTTTGTTTGCTTGTTTTGGTTGTGGGTTGGTTGTTGTTGTTGTTGTTGTTTTTTTTTGGGGGTGGGGGTGATGGGGGATGTTTTTAGGGTTTTCTTTTATTAGTTTGCTTTCGGGGGGGGGGGGGGGGGGTTGTTGGGGGTGGGGGGCTGCTTTGAAAAGGGTTATTTCCCCATGTTTCTACTGTGAGACTGTATAAGTGTTTGGGTTATTATTAAGATGTATCCCTACGGGCGGGGACTGGATGTAAAAAAGCACATGAGTGCTTATTCATTATCCTCGAAATAAAAGAATTTGTCATTGTCATTGTCATTGTCTCTCTCCCTCTCTGCCTTTTCTCTCTCTCTATCTGCCTTTCCCTCTCTCTGCCTTTTTTTTTTTTATTCTCTGCCTTTTCTCTCTCTCTGTGCCTTTTCTCTCTCTCTCTCTCTCTCTCTCTCTCTCTCTCTCTCTCTCTCTCTCTCTCTCTCTCTCTCTCCTTCCCTCTCTCTCCCCCTCTCTCTCTGTGCCTTCTCTCTCTCTGTGCCTTTTCTCTCTCTCTGCTTCTCTCTCTCTCTCTCTCTCTCTCTCTCTTCTCTCTCTCTCTCTCTCCTCTCTCCTCTCCCTTTCTCTCTCTCTGCTTCTCTCTCTCTCTCTCTCTCTCTCTCTCTCTCTCTCTCTCTCTCCTCTCTCTCTCTCTCTCTCTGCCTTTTCTCTCTCTCTCTCTGTCTGTCTTTTCTCTCTCTGTGCCTTTTCTCTCTGTCTTTTTGCCTTTCTCTTTCTCTCTCTCTCTCTCTCTCTCCTCTCTCTCTCTCTCTCTCTCTCTCTCTCTCTCTCTCTCTCTCTCTCTCTCTCTCTCTCTCTCTCTGTTCCTTCATTTAGAAAGAGTCAGCCAAAGAATAATATATCTGTCGACAGATGGTTGCAGCACTTCAAAACCCTGCTAGAGAAAGACTCAGTAGACAACTCCATGAACACTGATGGTGACTATGAAGAAACCGAGCAAGATTTTGATCGTCCCATATCTAAAGATGAAATAATATTGGCACTTAGAAAACTTAAACATGATAAAGCAGCTGGTCCTGATCAAATCATTGGAGAATTACTAAAAATTGGTGATGAAAATGTACTTTTTCTGCTAAAATTATTCAACAAAATCTTTGATAATGGTCTTTTCCAAGTAACTGGACTGAATCTATCATTCTGACATTACACAAAAAGGTGATGTTGACAACCCTAATAACTACAGGGAAATCTCTCTTAGTGATATAAGTAGTAAGCTGTACAGTACCATCATTAATAATAGGTTACAGGAATTGGTTAAGAAAAACATTACAGGTGAACACCAAGCTGATTTTAAGAGAGGGTATTCCACTATAGATCATATGTTTACTTTACATGCAGTTATCCAGAAACAGTTTGCTCATAACCGTAAGCTCTATGTAGCATTTATTGACTTTGAAAAGGCATTTGATTCTGTTAATAGAAACTTGTTATGGCCTATTCTCTTGAAAATGATGTGAAGGGTCAATTATTACGTTGTTTGAGAGCCATGTATCAGAATGTCAAAAGCAGAATAAGATGTGGATCTAAGCTGACAGACATAATATACTGCACCACTGGGGTCAAACAGGGTGATGTATGTAGCCCTCTTTTGTTTTCTGTTTTCATTAATGAGTTAGCCATAGAAGTCATTAATAAGGGTAAACATGGTGCCACTTTCCCCCAAGATTTCACAGAATTGTTTATTCTTCTGCTTGCTGATGATGTCATCCTGCTATCTGAAACTGTTGTAGGCTTACAACAGCAGCTGAATAGCTTAAGCAGTGCTGTAACAGCACTTGATCTTAAGGTTAATCTGAATAAGAGTAATATTGTTGTATTCAGAAAAGGTGGTTATTTAGCTGCTCACAAAAAATGGCTGTACAATGGAAAAGTCATGCCTGTGATTAATGTATATAAATATTTAGGAATCTGTTTCTCTACAAAGCTTAGTTTCACAACTGCATGTAAAGATCTGGCAAGTCGAGGTAAAAGAAGCTTGTTAATTGTTTTGAAAAAAATAGATTATTGAATAATAATGCTTTTGACTTGTTCATTAAGATATTTGATGCACAAATACAACCCACTGTGTTATATGGCGCGGAAATTTGGGGACTGGATGCAGCTGTAACACATTGTGAATCAGTACACCTCTTGGCTTTAAAGCAGTTTTTAGGCTTAGATAGACGTACACCTAATGATCTCTTTTATAGTGAAACCGATAGATATCCTCTCTCTGTTAATGCTGCGGTAAGATGCATTAGATAGATATTGGATTAAGATTCTGCATATGGATGAGTGAAGGTTACCTTTTAAAGTCTTACAAGATGCTTTATGATCTAGATGTCAAGGGGAAAAGCACCTGGGCTTCACAAATACGTACCTGTTTATGTGAACTTAGCTTTGGGTTTGTTTGGATCAATCAAGGTGTCGGAAATTGTAGAGAGTTTATCAACGTTTTCAGGCAAAGACTGATTGACTGCCGTTGGCAGCAGTGGAGTGGTCATATACAAAACAGTGAAAGATTTCAAATGTACAGACAATTTATAGGTTCACACGATGTCAAACGTTATCTAAAGCTTGATATGGACATACATTTGAAAAGAATTATGTCTAAATTTAGACTTGGTGTATCAGACATAAATGTTCATAAATTTAGATATATAGAACATGATGATGATGACCTCAGGTTGCTATGCCCATTATGTAAGCAAACAGTGGAAGATGAAGTTCATTTTGTGGTGTGCTGTCCAGTATTAGAAGATGTAAGACAGAATTACACTCCAGTAAAGTATAGCAGACAGCCTAATTTATTTAGATTCTGTCTAATCATGGCATCTAGTTACCCTGAGATTGTGGGCAGCCTTGCTTTATATTTGTGTAAAGCCTTTAGAATAAGAGATATCTTGGTTTCTTAAGTCATATTTTGGAACTCCAGACAAATCATAGCAAGCTGCACTCAACGCTGTTGGGATGGGACACGGGGGAACAGAACACCCATGACACCCATGACACTCATGCTTCGTTACCGATCCATGGAGCGGGCCCAAAGGGGGGGGCCGTTTTTGGGCAGGGGTGGCCGGGGGCAGCGTCATGGACTCTTCCGCAGGTAGAGAGGTCACTGCACGACACCAGGGAGCGTCTGTGGTGAGGAAGGAGGAAGAGGAGGAAAGTGTCCAGTACAGCTGGTCTCGTTTACTGCACAGCACCTCGCCACCTGAGAGGTGTCCATCCACAGAGAGAGCTTTCTCTTCGCTGGGCTTCCGCTTTCTAGGTGCGTGGAAAGTGTCTGCATGTGAACAGGTATCAATACCAACATGCACGAACGTGTGCACGCACGCACACACGCACGCACGCACGCATACATACATACACGTCACAACATGGCGACAGTAAGCAGCGACTAAAATCAGCCTAGTGCACAGGCTTGTTACTGCATAAAAAATGACGAAAACACGACGTCAACGGGCATCCTCCAGTTACTTTGATATCCACACATCAAGGAAAAGTACAGATCAAGAAAACCTAGGAGATGCTACGGCCAAAATCGCAAATGGAAAAGCAGATGTTCTGCCCAACTCCTCTACCAATGGCAACGCTGCTAGGCCTAACGATCTAGATCTACCAGGCCATTCGACCCTTTCTGAACTAAGACAGGTGATCTTGTCCTTGAGCAACAAAATCACGGCTCTGGAGAGGACCGTGGCGGACCAGGGACGTCTTCTGGTTACCAGCAGAGCTACGGACACCGAAACACCGGTGACCAGAACCTCCAGCATGGTGACCAGAGCAACCCAGACCGACTGTTCTTCGGCGCCACGCTCCTCCCCCCTGCCAACCACCACCTACGCTCAAGCAGCAAAACGACTGCCCTCTTCACCCAGCCCTCTGCCCTCTTCACCCAGGGCTGGCACAACACCAAAGAGGTCAGTAGATGTTCAAAAATCAGAAAGGAAAACTAAAAAGACTGATAACATACGTCAAAATAAGACCACAGTGATGAAAAAGAATGATGACGTCAAGTCAAATTCTACTTTGATGGAAAAGAATTCTAGTCTCCCCACCGTAGTGATGGTTCACGACTCCATTCTGCATGGGATTAACAGCAAGCGCCTAGGTAACTCCTATGGCTTTGACGCTGTCAAAGTGAAAACACTGAAAATTGGGGAGATTCACCAGTCTGTAAAAGTAAAGTCTGATGTCCAGAAACCACAATGTGTCATTATCCATTGTGGAATTATTGATTTGAAAGACACAGACCCACAGGAAGCCAGTAAAAGCATGGTTGACAATGTGAAAAATATAATTACCTCTTTTCCCGACACCAAAGTTGTAATTAGCAAAATTGCTCCTACCAAGAATGCTGATCTGCAGAGGAAAAGAGATGTGTTCAATGCTATAACATATTCTGAATTGTTTGAACAGAAAAATGTCTCTTTCGTCTCACATGAAAACCTGAACACTCACTATAGCAATTTCAGAGACCAGCTGCACCCTAATGCTCAGGGGTCACGTGTCCTGGCCAGAAACATCGGCCGACACGTGCAGGCATTGCTCTGGGAAAAGCAGAAGAGGAAACCTAGACGCTGGTTCTACAACAATTCACGCCAGGTACCCTCCCACAGATCTACCTACGACCACTTCCTTCACCAGCCAGGTTACAGAGATAGCCAGTGGCCATTCACTTTCCAGGACTGCCAGTACCCATGGTGGAGACAGCCTAGACCTAATCATTTTAATGTGTTAAGAAACACTGACTGGTAATTTATGTGTAGTAACTTGCAGTGCACTAGCTATGGTATTATTCAGTTTTGCTAACATCTGTAGCAGCTGTTTTTTACTTGATCCAGTGTGAACTTTCTTGAATGATTGATTTGTGTTAAGTTTAAAATTCTTTAGTCAGTTAACATTGTTTATTATTTTTTTCCTTATTTTTTTTTATTGTTTGTTTGATAAAGTCTTTTTCTGGGTTGGTTTTTTTTAAAAAATTAATCTATTAGTGTGGGTTTTTGTTTAACGTTGTACTTTATTATGCCTACCAAACAACCAAGCACTTTTTCCATCATGCAGTGGAATGCTAGGTCTATTTCCACTAATCTGCCCTTTTTAACCCAGCATCTTGCTGAAAATCAGTATCAAGTAGTGATGTTACAATCACTCAAAGTAAATAAAAATAAGCTGCCCAAGCTGCCTGGCTATTATTATCCACCTGTCTATCAGCAAGTCGATGCTGTAACAAAAATCAGTGCACCATATACATTCAGGAAGGGGTGGATTACTGCATGTGTCCCTCACCAGTGCCTAACCAGACCTCAGATATACATTCATGTGCAGCACGAGTAAGTTTTGGAAAAAATCTAATAATAAATACTGTATCTGTATATCTGCCTAAGGGACCAAATGATCTGAATACTGAGTGGTTACACAACCTTAAAGATAATGAAAAGTGGTTCATAGCAGGAGTTTTAATGCACATGCCCCTTTCTGGGATAAAGAATGTAGAAAAATATCTCATAATCGATTTGTAGAAAATATAGTTGATTCATGTCTATGCTTGCTAAATGACGGCACTGTCACCAGAATTCCAGACATTGCTAGTCACAAAGCATCAGCTTTAGATCTGTCATTGTGTCTCCCTGCATTAGCTCCAGAGTGTGAGTGGTCAACATATAAGGACACCCTTGGCAGCGATCACCTACCTATTATCACAACTTTTGGCGGAACAACAACTTTCTGTGACACTAAGGAAGATAAAATCTCCAAATTTAACTATAAAAAAGCTGATTGGAAGAAGTTTGAAGACATTCTAACAGTTTACAACACTGACGGCTTTGACACTGACAACATTGACCACTTCTATTCTACTTTTACTGAGACCATCCTTCATGCTGCCACTTTATCTATCCCCAAAATAATACGTTAAAAAACAAATAAACATCAGGGAAATATATGGTGGACACCAACTTGTGAGGAAGCAGTTTAAAAATAAACGCTTAATGTATAAAATTTATTTAAAAGATAAAAACATCAGAAAATAATGTAAAACAGAAACAGCTAAAATTCATTGTAACCTTGTTGTAGCTCAGGCTAAAAGACAATTTTGGACTTCTTTTTGTACCACCGAAATTTCAAATCATAAGGACCTTAAAAAGGTTTGGGAAAAATTTCATGAAATGAAAAGAGGTGTTAGTTTACCAACTTGTCCAGTGAGATTGGAGAACAAAGAATTTCCATCAAATTTAGAAAAAGCAGAGGCATTTGCAGACATGTTTTCAAAATCAATGTGTCTTGAAGGCTTGTCACTTAAGTGTAAGAAATATAGAACAGAAGAGGAAAGTAAAACAGATTATGCCGACCCAATCTCTGACAACAGTTCATACATCCAATTTCAGTGGATGAAGTTAGAGATGCTTTATTGTCTCTCTCTAACAAAAAAACATCTGTCGGATTAGATGCAGTTTCTAATGATATGTTAAAACATCTACCAGCAAACTTCATTTTTCTACTTCATAAACTGTTCAATAAATGTTGGATTGAAGGTGTTATGCCAGTAAGTTGGAAACAGTCCATTGTCGTTCCAATTCATAAACAGGGAAAGCCCACAACAGACAAATCTAGCTACAGACCAATTGCTTTGACCTCACATACATGCAAGTTGATGGAGAGAATTATTATTAAAAGACTTATGTACTTCTGTGATAAAAATAAAATAATCCCAGTCAATCAAGCGGGTTTTCAAAAAGATAGATCTGCCATAGATAACTTGGTTAAGCTATCAACGCATATAAAAATTCAGTTTGCAAGAAGAAAAAACGTTCTTGCAACATTTTTTGATATAAAAAAGGCATATGATCAAGTTTGGCATGCTAAGTTGCTACATAAACTTAAGAATCTGGGTTTTTCTGGGTATATATATCATTATATTAAAGGTTTTTTGACTAACAGAAGTATACAGGTTAGAGTAGCTAAATCATATTCAAGTTTTAGATCTCTTCATATGGGACTACCTCAAGGTTCTGTAATATCGCCTCTCTTATTTAATGTTTTGCTGCACGATCTCCCTATGAAATTGTCAAAGGAAGTCGTCTTAGTGCAATATGCAGATGATATATGCATGTGGATGAATGTTTCTATGAAACGAAACACACCAAAAAGAGCGTTAAACTACATTAAAAAGGTATACCAGAACCAACTTAACAACATCGATAACTATATGCTCGAAAATGGATTTACTTTATCCACAGAAAAAACATACTCTGTGCTTTTTAACAATAGCAGTAATCCAGATGAGCTACCAGCATTTAGTTTTGGGGACCGACCTGATTGAGTATAAAGATACTGTAAAGTTCTTGGGTGTTATTCTCACTTCTAAGCTAACTTGGAATGCACATATTGAACACAATTTAACTAAAGCAAAGAAAGGCTTAAACTTTCTGAAGATGGTAAGTAAACAGTTCTGGGGCCAAGACACATAAATCTGAAATATTTAGCTACTTCTCTTATTCGTTCAAAATTATCGTATGGCCAAGGGGTATTTTTCAGTGCTCCTAAGTATTTACTTAAAAAGTTACAAAGTATAGACTGCAAAGCATACAGGCTTGCTCTTGGTGTGCCTTATCACGCCTCAGCCCTGGGAACATATAACGAAGTCGGCATTTTGCCTTTAGATGATTACCGTGAACTAGCATGTGCTAAATATGTGCTTAAGAACAAAACAACTGAAAACTTTATTTCGGAAGAAATAGAAGTACAATCAGAATTAGATTTTCCTAAAAGAGCAATATATATTTCCTCTCTAATGCCCTTAAGTACATATGTGTCTGATCTGGTACAAAACTCTGAAGTTAATCAACACAGCATGGACACACGAGAAACAATCTTACCTTGCCCATCATGGGAGATGAATAAAGCACACTTTGACATAGAGGTGTCTAATGTAAATAAAATGACAATTTGAATATAAGGGTTTCTGATGTCCGATCCCACATTCATCATAAGTATTTGACCAATTTACAAATTTATACAGACGGATCACGTTTAGATAATCAAGAAACAGGTTCTGCTTTTGTTATACCAGCGTTGAAAATTGAAAAATCATACTATGTTGGTAAATATCACTCGATATTTACAGCAGAACTAATAGCAATATTAATGGGTCTTACTTATATTCTTGATTTGCCATTGTATATATTCCAAATCCTTCTTTGCGTTGATTCTAAGTCGGTATTGTATGCATTAAAATCCCCATGTTATAAGAAAACTTCGAAAATTATATTAGAAATTAAGCATATCATCCATCTCTTAACATTAAAGGGCATAAGTGTGAATTTTTGTTGGGTGCCTTCACACACTGGATTCTTTCCAAATGAGTGGGCAGATAGAGCCGCAAAAAAAGGTGCAAAACATGGAAGGGATGCAATAGAATTGCATGTACCTTTATCCTTAAAAGAGGGGTACAGCTTACTAGAACAAAAATCATGGAGAAAGATCACCGAAACTAATCAGCAAAATGAGAGATTTTTAACTAGAACTGCAATTAATACCGATAATTTAACAGTCGTGAACCATTCAAAAGCTTGTGTAAATGTTTTTATGTCAAGAAGAATTACTGCTTTATTTTATAGAATGAAACTAAATGCATTGATAACCAAATTCAGCAAAAATGGTAAATGTCTATGTGGTGAGAATATCACCAATACTCATATATTTTTTTGATTGCCAGTGTAAAACCTTTCATGCCCCATTTTTCTGAAAATTCCCTTACCAGCATATTCAATAATTTAAAACTGGCATTTGAAATTGTGAAAGGTCTTTACCGCAGTCCCTTAGGACATTTGTTATAGTTGCATTAACGTTAATGACTTGTTCTTATGTTGTTGTTTTTTTTATAATTCCTGTTGCATTGCCAAGTTTCTTTATATGATTTTTTGTAAAAGCATGGGTTTTGGGGGGTTTTGGTTGTATTTTTGGTTGTTTTTATATTTTTTATTTTATTTTATTTTATTTATTTACTTATTTTTTAAAAATTATTATTATTATTATTATTTTATTTTATTTATTTATTTTATTATTTTTTTTTTTTTAAACAAGACATCTACCCCTCCATTTGTACCCCCTCGTCTAATATCACTAGAAGTGAACAGACGTAAAATTGAAGTCAACAACAACACGGATATACGGACTTTTCGACGGCGGACGTTTCGCGGACAGTCGGTTCGGAGCCGGACGTTTTGCCGACCGGACCTTTAGCCGACGGACCTTTAGCCGACGGACGTTTCGTCGACGAACATTTCGGCGCGGGACCTTTAGCCGACGCCCCTTTACAAAATTCTGAGCTCACACATTTCTCTCGCCATTGTATCAATGTATTAGTGAAGTCTCTCTCACTTTCCCTCCTCATGTGAACCGTTCAAACCGTGTAACAATCCCAGTATTTCTCTGCCAGTTCTCACGTTCACCTTCCACCTGGACAGTATTTCTGTTTGTCATCTGTCTCACGTTCCCTCGAGATAGTGCTTCCTTCATTCATGTGCAAGATTCTGAGAAGTAAGTAAACGTTGAGAGGGAGAGAACACTGAACACTGAAAAGGTTTTATTGTACTTCGGCCTTGGGCCACTATACAAAACATGTTTGGGGAAGGGGGGAGGAAGACATAGCAGAAAACGTTTATATCCATTTCCCATTTTCAATTCTGCAAACATACAGGATTACTCCCAATATCTTCTAGTCATCATCATCCCCATCATCATCTTCAGCATTTACATAATCATCACCATCAGCATCTTCATTACCTATAGCAAACAGCTGCAGCCAGTATATCAACATACCATCATTACTTTCATCTTCTACATCATCATTATCAACATCATCATCTTCATCATCTACGCTATCACCATCTTCTACAACTGTATAGTCATTTTCGCCACGATTATCATCTTCAATCCTGCATCATGGTCATAATCATCATCTTCATCATCGTTACCATCGTTATCTTCAATATATACATCATTGTCATCATCTTCATCTTTGACATCTCCATCATAGTTACCACCACCACTATCACCTTCAACAACCACGCCATTGTTACCATCACCACCATCGTCACCCTCAGCATCTACATCAACATCACCTTCAACATTTCCATAATCATCGCCATCATCCTCCTAAACATCTACATCATCATCGTCCTTTCAAAAATAAATAAATAAATAATAAAAAAAACAAAATCTTTTTTCATTTTCATTTTTTCACACACGCGCGTGCGCGCGCGCACACACATACACACACACATTCTCGTCTTCCCCATCTGTAACATCATCACCATTTTAATCAACTACATCAACATCAACCCCATCAATACTTACATAATTGTGACCATCATAACCCTTAACCTCTACTTCACCATCTTCAACACCCATATCATCATCACTATATTCAACATCTACCTAATCATCATCAACATTATTAACATCATCATCAATATCCGTATCATCGTCAGACCACCCTGCAATCCCTGCATCATTCCTCAGAGAGAGAACTTTGAAGCGATTTAATGGTACATTCGGCCCTAGTCTACAATATAACCAGCTGGGAAATGGGTATAGTACTACAGGAACATGTTGCTAAATTTCAAACATAAAACGATCCAAACTTAGAAACAGAAAAATTGGCATGGAACATTGAAACCAAAATTACATTTAAAAAAAACTAACATCGTGCAACATAAACCTGTGCTTGACCCAGGATATAAATTCAAGACATCTCGAGTGCACTATCAAAAGGAAAAAATAATAATCAATCAGCCAAGCTCACAAAAACAACCTCAATAACATATGTTAAATTATATAAATACATCTCTTTCTTCTGTTAACTGAGTGAAGACATATCGGGAGACACTGTGCATCTTGTGAATATTTGACACTTGCAGCAACATATGGATGGGAACTTAAGTTAAATTACACCAAAGAATTTAACTCTAAGATCGAATACATGGACAATCAAAGAGAAAATGCTGTTCGTCTTCGGCGACTGACATACAAAAAGGACAGTTTTTGTTTTGCAGAGAATCGCTGTAACGATGCACAATTTGCTTAGTGGCAGGACATTAAATCTTATTTGAGACACAGCAACCCTAAAGCAGTAGGTATCAATATCATTAATGTATTTTTCTCTTTCAAAAATTGTTTTAAATGATCTATAGTCATTGTATCTATTGCGATCTTCAATTGTGGAAAACCACTCTTGTATAAAGGTATCAACAAGTCTCTGCTTAAAAAGACGTAAGAAAGCTTTAACATCCCCCACACCTTGCTGCACCCAGACAAACTGAAAACCTGTCTGACATAAAATTTCTCTTACTTTTGTTACCCAGCAGTTCTTCCCAGTTCTATCTAGGTTAAGCAACATCTGATAAGCCTTGTAGGGTAGTCTTTTAGTTTCCATTTGTAACAGCCTAAACCAATATCGCAATGCAGAAACACAAGAATTGACATATAGAGGATATCTCCCCAAATCACCATAAATCATCTTATTTGGAGTTTTTACTGGAACACCCAGGAATCTTTTACAGACTAACATATGTACTTTTTCTAAATGATCTAGCTTGGTCAAACCCCAAATTTCGGATGCATAAAGTAAAACAGATTGTATTTTAGCGTCAAATATTTTAAATAACGTAAAAGCGGTCATTTCCTTATATTTTTGGAAGGCTTTATTCAGTTGCACAGCTGCCTTCTTGCCCTTAGTTGCTAGATGTTCAGTTCCTTTCTTCATGCTGATCATTGTAAAATTAAACCCTAAATAACAATAATTAAATTTTCAACATCTAGTTTTTTTACCGTCAAAAATCCATTGCTCATGTTGGCCTAAGTAACCCCCTTTTCTAAAAACCATGACTTTTGTTTTTTCAGTATTAACATTTAATTTCATTTCCTTACAGCATCTATGTAATACATTAGTTGATTTTGAAGGCCACCTGGATTGTTGATACAAAGCCACATCATCGGCAAAAAGTAGGATAAACAACTCAATGCCACCTGGAAGCATTTGTACGCCATGCTTACCTTCAGCATCCATGTGGTCAGCCAGCTGGTTTATAAAAATAGAGAATAATGTAGGGCTCAGGACGCATCCTTGCCTTACACCAAGTGGACATTCAAAAAATTCTGTAAACTCATCGTTTGTACGCACACATGACAGTAATGCACAATACATTGATTTCAAGCATACCATAAATTTTCCTTTCACACCTTGTTTTTTCAAACATTCAAGAAGCTTATCATGGCGAACAGAATCGAATGCTTTCCTAAAGTCAACAAAAGCAACATATAATTTCCTCCCCCTTTTTTGCATGCATTTCTGAACAACTGCATATAGGTTGAATATCTGATCCACAGTTGAGTATCCTCTCCGGAATCCTGCCTGACTTTCTGAAATCATATTATTACTTTCCAGCCATTTATAAAGTTTTGAATTTAAGATAGATGTGTAACACTTAGATATATGCTTAAGAGGGAAACTCCCTGTAATTGTCAACGTTATCATGGTCTCCTTTTTTGTGGATTGTATAATTATGGCCTTGGACCACTCTTTGGGATAATACCAGATGAAAAGATGATATTAAATAATCTGACCAAAAACATTATTACAATTTGGTCACCAGTTTTTAACATCTCAGCTGATATGTCATCTATACCACTTGCCTTTCTCAGTTTTAGTTTTCGAATTGCTTCTTTTACTTCATCCCCTGATATATCTTTATTTAATGTGTGATCGGCATCTTCCATTAGATCTGCTGAAATATCACTGGGATGATCACTTTCTTCAAGTTTTTTAAAAACATCTTTAAAGTGATTAAACCACTTCTCAGTACTTATATTATTATATATCTTTTCCCTATTCCCACACCCCATTTTTCTAACTTCTTTCCAGAACTGTGATGAACTGTTAACACTCTTAGCTAATGATTCAGCCTTTTGCTTTCTATAATCTTGCTTTTTAGATTTTAATAGCTTTTTGTACTGTTTTCTTTTCTCGACATAAACAATCCGATCTTCTTCCTTTCTGGTGAAGCGAAAACAGTTTAGCATCTTTCTGCTTTCTTTTTTCGCAAGTCCACATTCATTATCAAACCATTCAGATTTCTTTGTACTGTTCACTGAAATCCTTCTAGACATGCATTCGCTTGCATCTTTCAAACACTTGGTAAACATGTCTAGAGCAGTTTCTACATTTTCATCAAGGGTGTTTGTAGCTATCAAAAGTCTGTCGTTAATTTCCCTGCTTTTTAGCGCATTTAGATATTTGTCTTCTTTTGTTTGGTTCCATACTAATTATAATAAGATTCCCTTTCATTCTGTTGTTCCTGTGGTTTTGAAATACAGTTTTTAACCTCTAATTTCATGCTAACTGGTAAATGGTCAGATTCTGTTAAGCTTTCGACTATCAAAGAGGGTACTTTAACAGACATGAATAAATCAAAAGACATTATGAAATAGTCCACAGTGCTTGAGCCTAAAAGAGATATGAATGTGCAACTATCATCAAAATCTGAGTCACAAAGTCCGTTTAAGATGACACAATCAAACATGTTGCACAGTTCAAGCAATTGGTTACCAAATATGTTTGTATGCACATCATGAGATTTTCTTGGTATTTTAGAATCGGTAGACCATTGTAGGTTCTCAAAATCATCATTTTCACTGGTTGTACAATAATTTTCAGATGCTGTTCGTGCATTGAAATCTCCCGTTAGGATAAGGTAAAAATCACCATAAGTACTTTGAAGGTCCAGAATACATTGTTCTAGAGTTTCCATACCATACATATCATGTTTAGTTCTCCAAAAAGGTGAATCGTATGGAGGAATGTATGTGCCTACTAATATAATGTCCTTGTCTGTGCCAAACAATTCTTTATGCATCTTTATAGTTATAGTGTTATCAGTTTCGACAACAATATGTTCAATATAGGATGCCAGTGATTTCCTTATCATAACAATGACCCCCCCTGAGTATCTCCCTTGATGTGATAGTTTTCTAGCTTTTGAAGTGAATAATAAGTAATCATGAAAAATACAAGACACAAAATCAGTTGCAACAAAGGTTTCTGTTAAACAAATAACATCATAATCCAAAAGAAAACTAATGAAACACATATCATTAAGTTTTGGTAAGAGACCATGCACATTGTAATTTAGAAAGTCAATATGACTTTTATCTTTATCAACAGAATATGCCTTGTGTTGCAGTGATTCTGGAGCTATGTTCTTATTCACCCTAATAGAAGTGCTACCTTGCTGGCATTTATAAATTGTGGCCCGGCCGAATCCCTATCTTTTGGCTTCTGAAGCCTGAGAGGGAGAGAGAGATAGAGAGAGAGAGAGAGAGAGAGAGAGAAGAGAGAGAGAAGAGAGAGAGAGAGAGAGAGAGAGAGAGAGAGAGAGAACTCTGAACTCTGAACTCTGAAATGATTTAATGTACATTGGCCTTGGACCACAATACATTTGTTGGGCTCAGGATGGAACAGTGAGTTCATTCATAAACACTGGCAAAGCAAATGCACAAACAAATAATGATTTAATGACGATTAAAGAAGAAATACACACAAGTATATATAGCGAACTCATACAAAAAGATGATTCAATACAATTTATGATTGAATACAGAAGAAAATTACATAATTATAAACTTAAATCAACCATAACCCAATCATAGAGAGAAGATGCTAAGAAAAATCATCCATATTGAGTATATCAAATTGTAGCAGTTTTTCAATAAAGTGTTTCAGAGAGAGAGTGAGAAACTCTCTCTGAAACCCTGAAATGATTTAATTGCACACTGGCCTTAGGCCACAATACAATATAGAAAAGAAAATAGGAAATATCTTATTTAGCAGCACCTATCTATATTCTATAATCATTGGTTACCTGAAAATCATATACTTCTCATACCTACTACGGTACAAATTATAAGGATAGTTGTCAAATCACAGTTTACATTTCACATATACTGAAATGATTAGTCATAGACATTAGTATAAAAGGGGGAGATACAGAAAATCATGATCATGTTATGCCACGAGTCTTGATAATACGTGATATAAACAAAGGTGAAAATGTTTAAGTGGTTTAACAGACGTACATCATAGGATTGGTTACCTTGTAGACTTAAAGTATTTTCTTCCGCCTATTGCTTGCATGAAACACATATCTAGATAAATTGTATCTGTGGATAGGATCAGTGGCTCTAAGTAACATGTGCAGAGGAAGTTCTTTTGACTCTTTTAGAAATTTGACCCTTAAATCTTCAAACGTAGCACAAAATAACACAAAATGTTTTTCGTTTTCGATCTGATTTTTACAAAATGGACAGAATTTTTCATGAATAGATTCGCTATAGCGATGTACATTGTTATTAAGTGGGAGTACATTAAACCTCAACTGCGTGATGGCAACACGAAAACAATAATTTTCCATATCTAGAACATAACTTTCTTTTACGAATATAGTCTTAAATGATCTATATGGTTGATATCTATCTCGATCTCTTATAGTTCCTGACCATTCTTGAATAAACATATCGATGAGCCTCTGTTTAAATATGCTTAGAAACTTTTTCACATCCCCAACACCCTGTTGCAACCAAACAATGTTAAATCCAGTTAAGCATAAGATTTCTCTTATTTTCGAAACCCAGCACTGTTTTCCGGAATTGTCTAGCTGCAACAGCATTTGATACGCCTTATATGGTAACCGTTCATTATTCAGAGAGAGAGAGAGAGAGAGGGAGTGGTAAGTAAACGTTTAATGTCACTATCTGCATCTCTCTCTCTCTCTCTCTCTCTCTCTCTCTCTCTCTCTCTCTCTCTCTCTCTCTCTCTCTTCTTTCTCTCTCTCTCTCTCTCTGTCTGTCTGTCTGTCTGTCTGTCTCTCTCTCTCTCTCTCTCTCTCTCTCTCTCTCTCTCTCTCTCTCTCTCTCTCTCTCTCTTGAGAAGTAAGTAAACGTTTAATGCTTTCAGCTTGTTGTACAGTTGTACCACAAAACCAAAAATATATAGATGAACACAAGTTTCTGATTTAGGCCTATTTTAGAAAAAAAAAATCTTATTTATTTGGTACACTTTTGGGGACCAGATTGGATCTGTAATTAAAAGGGCAGTTTTGACTGGAGCATATTAGTAACATCACGTTAAACTTTGGAACTTATCTAGTGCATCTGGTGCATTTCAGATGGAATTCACTTTCACAAAGAGGAATAAGCGAAAGCTGTTGCACGAAGGCTACGCCTATGTCATGGACCGCACCAAAGCCGACAACGTCACAATTTTCTGGGGATGCGAGAAACGAGGAGAGTGCAAAGGAAGGTTAAAGACAGTAAACGACGTTCTGGAAGGCCGTCCATCCACCCATTCCCATCCGCCAAGTGCAGCCTGTTGCCTGGCTTTGAAAGCGTTGGTGATATAAAACAGCGCGCAGAGCAGTCTGAAGAAGCCACAAGTTCGATAATCAACAACTGCACAGCAGAATTTCCGCTCGCCGCCGCAGGTTCTCTTCCAAAAAAGGAGACTTTGGCAAGGATGATCCGAAGAAAACGGAAAGCTCCAGATAGCGACATCATCAGCGAGGAGCTGAAGCTTACAACGAGAGGAGAACAATTTTTAGCCTTTCAGACGGACGATATCGTTATTCTAACCACTCCATCCAATCTTGACGTTTTAGCACCTAACGCCCACTGGTTTTGTGATGGAACATTTGACAGAGCTCGTTAGGAACACAACTTTACACCATGTGCATAATGGGGGGGGGGGGGGGGGGGAGGGGGGGGGGAAGACAGCATGTTCTCTGTGTGGATTTTAATTACTCGTGTTTCTATTAAACTTGGAGTATGTCATGTCACAAGATGATGAGAATGTTTTATATTCTTATATGTTTTATACTTTTATATGTTGCCTATGCATAATGCGTCGAAAAGTCTGTCTGCGAAACGTCCGGTCGACGAAACATCCGTCGGCGAAACATCCGTTGGCTAAACATCCGGTCGGCAAAACGTCCGACTCCGAAACGTCCGGCGGCGAAACGTCCATCGGCGGAACGTCCGCACATGCATACATACATACTCGCGCGCACGCGCACAAACACACACATGCACATAATGGGGAAAAGAAGAAGAAAGGAGGAAAGAGAAAAGAAAAAAATCTGTCAATTCACCACACACACACACACACACACACTAATAAGAAGCACTTGTGTTGCAACTGCAAAGATGGCCGGCAGTGTTCCCTCTCAAGTGCTCTTCACTTCTCTCTCTCCTTTTTTTAACTTCTTGTTTTCACAGAAAGCAGCATTCTTCCTTTTCTGTGTCATTCGTCCAGTCAGCACGGAACAGCGGCTGCTGGAGAGAGAGAGAGAGAGAGAGGAGAGAGAGAGAGAGAGAGAGAGAAGAGAGAGAGAGAGAGAGAGAGAGAGAGAGAGAGAAGTCTCTACCCCTCTCCCCTCTGTACTCTCTTTTCCTTTTCCTGTCAACTGTGTTGTGCAATCGAAACATTTCTATGATCATCCTCTAGAGCTAAGTACTGTCTTGATTTGACGTTATGTTTGTTTTGTTTGATTTTGTTTTGATGGTTTGATACTGTCCAACTCTATCTGCCTGACTCTAACTGAATAACATGTGAGCAAACTTATTACTAAGTTGTTATAAGCAATTTCAAGATAAATAAACAATGAAAAGAAGCGAAGACCCGAAAAGAAACCAGAAAATTTGAAAGGACAATGCATCAAGCAGACAAGAAATAGAATCGAAAAAAAAAGAAAAAAATGGTTAAAAAAAAAAGAAGTTGAAAGCAGAAGAAAGCAAAATCAAGGAACCAACCCAACAAGCTTAGACAGTTGGCGAGGGCCTCTTGAAGATCCCCATCCCTCAGCCATTTTCCTCTCCAGTGCTCCTCATCTCCTTCAGTCCTAATGTCACGTGCCGCTGGGGAAAGGTGGCAGCCTCGGTCTGCTCTCTGGAGAATCTGCACTCCGCAACAATCAAGTGAAAAGAGACAACAAGAGTCCCCCCCCCCTCTCTCTCTGTCTGTCTGTCTGTCTCTCTCTCTCTCTCTCTCTCTCTCTCTCTCTCTCTCTCTCTCTCTCTCTCTCTGTCATCCTCTCCCTCCTTCCCTTGTCATTCTCCCTCCCATTTCTTTGACCCACATTGACAGGAAATATTTGGCGGATTCTTTTTCCTCAGCATAGTGACTGCTATGAAGGAGGGAGGGGTGCTTTTCTCCAGTGACTTGGTCAAAGTCATTACAGGGGGCCTTCAAGTGGAAAGCAGCCTTCCTTTCCTGCCGAGTGCCTGGTCAGGAGAGCTGTGTCAGCACACGCCAGGTCCGGGGCTGCTGGGGGGAAGGGCCAGGGCAGGGTGGGCAAGGAAAGACAGGTTAAAAAATATCCATCCTTGTTCACTCCTCTTCTGTCCTTTAATTAACCGTCCTACCCATACCCTTTCCAGTGCTTCAGTGCGATTGTACTGCATTGTAGTGTAGTGTAGAGTAGTGTAGTGTAGGGTAGGGTAGTGCAGTGTAGTGTAGTGTAGTGTAGTGTAGTGTAGTGTAGTGTAGTGTAGTGTAGTGTAGTGTAGTGTAGAGTAGTGTAGTGTAGTGTAGTGTAGTGTAGTGTAGAGTAGTGTAGTGTAGAGTAGTGTAGTGTAGTGTAGTGTAGTGTAGTGTAGTGTTGTGTACAGCATCCATACCCTTTGCTAGTGCTTCAGTACGATTGTACTGCGTTGCATTGCATTGCATTGCATTGCAGTGTAGTGTAGTGTAGTGTAGTGTAGTGTAGTGTAGTGTAGTGTACAGCATCCATACCCTTTGCTAGTGCTTCAGTACGATTGTACTGCATTGCGTTGCATTGCATTGCAGTGTAGTGTAGTGTAGTATAGTGTAGTGTAGAGTAGTGTAGTGTAGTGTAGTGTAGTGTAGTGTAGAGTAGTGTAGTGTATGTAGTGTAGTGTAGGGTAGTGTAGTGTAGGGTAGTATAGTGTAGTGTAGAGTAGTGTACAGAATCCACACTCAGCTCCAAGTAGGCTTCTTCACGAAACGTGCAGGCCAGTTTGGCTGGTTGGGTCACTGGGTTGCAGCTCTGTTGGCTGCTTGTGTTGGCTGTGTTGACTGTTCAAGCCACCGCTGTCTGGCTGCAGCAGCAGCAGCACCGTACTGCAGGTAGTGGTGCCTGTTGCAGGAAAGAGCTATCAACCTTTTCAGAAAGAAAGACAGAAAGAAAGCTCTGAGAATGCCTTTCCACTTGTGAGGGAGTTAATTAACGGACAGATCTCTTACACTCTTTAAGTTCATGTGCACTTGTGGAAAGTCAGGCCTTGACCTTTCTCATTATTTGTCATTACGATCTTGCCTCAGTCTCTCTCATAGATGATTGTACACTAATTATGCAGACCAGATTATCTAAAATAGACGCATAATTATTTGCCCTAGCCGAACATCTTTACTGTCCCTGAGCACCTTACTGTCCTTTATCTAACATTAAAAACACACAAGAAGCAAAACGAAACATTACAGTACTGGAGAAAGCCTGGCAATGTGAAACTGGCTTTACACAACTCTAAAACCATAGTCATTTTCTTCTTGAATGCTCTTTGTTTCTCTCAACTTGAATTTCACGTGTCACTGAAAAGAGATGTCCAAGTATGTGCTCCTCCATTCTGAGAAGAATCCCAATTTCGAAAAAATTACAGAAAAAAGGTGTCTCTCCTTCCTCTTTGTCCGTTTTTCCTCCATTTCTCTTCCATGTTCCTTCAATACACAGTGAAACCTGATATTTTCGGAGTCTTTCTCCCGTAACAAAATGAGTACTGGGAAGAAGATGGTACGTTGTATGATTTCTTCAGTGACTGTATAAAGTTATTACATGATTACTTTAAGTGGAAAGAAGCC
>CM054145.1:11176705-11188762 GCA_028751875.1 Rapana venosa
CCTCTGACAAATTGTCATAAAACAAAAACAAATAGGCTTTTAAAAAAAGATAGGATTGAGACAAAAAATATTCAATAATCAAACAAAGCAAGGAATCATCACAAATGATTATAACATGTTTAGAAACTAGAACAAAATAAAATTATCAAATCAATACACACACACACACACACACACACACACACACACACACACACACACACATCAGGCGCGTGCGCGAAGGAGGAGGTGGAAAAGTGGACAAAATGCAAAAAGCCCTGCTAGTTCATACATGCCTCCACGAAATTCTGAGGGGAAGAAATACCATCATGATCTACCATCATAGGGTGCCCTTCATGGCCTGCACTTGGAACTCCACGTGCCGCTTGAAAGAGGCGTCAGTGTGATTGTATTTATTCATTTATCTATTTATTGACTGATTTATCTATTTATTGATTGATTTATCTATTTATTGATTGATTTATCTATTTATTGATTGATTTATCTATTTATTGTTGTAATTTATAATTGTATGTAAGCAGAGAGAGAACTTGGCGACAGTCAGGAGAAAGGAGCCAACCAGAATCGCTCATTTTCTTTCTCCTGTTCCTTCTTTCCTTCCCTTGATGATGCGCCTCCTTCCTGTTTCCTTCATCCACAGGGAAACGAGACACTGGAGATTCTTTCTCCCCGAACACACTCATGGCTATCCCCCGTGGGCATGCCGGGGGCCTGTCAGTATAATCAGCATCCCCACCTTCTGGAAATTCTGTGTTAGGAATGTCCTCTTTTCTATCACACTTTTTATTTCTGCCTAGGGTTTTTTTCTTCCTGTCACCTTCTTGTCTATTTTCTGCCTTCTTGGTCCATTCTCCTTCCTTTTTTCCAGAAAGACTGAAAAGATAACAAAATTCTCCTGCTCCGAAGTCGGATGTGCTGGGCCTGACTTGTTTAACGGCAGCGCAAGGCAGTTTCGGTCTTGTGACAGCTAAAAGTTGCTGTCGGAGCGTTCGACGAAGAAGAATATTGATTGCTCTAAAAAGGGAAGCCAGATTTCTACAATGACGCAATCATTTCAAGTGTAAAGAAGTCTTTCTTTTTTTGTAGGAAAGTTGTGTGAAGACTTGGCGAGCCGTGCGCTTTTGTGGTGAAGGGGTAGGTCAGGAAGGGAGGGAGAAGAGGCATTGGTTGTGTTTGTGAACCCCACCCCTACCAGTCTTCTTTCACTCTTTTCCTAGTTGTACACAACCCACACTGAGACCTCTCCACAGTATGTTATGGCTTAATTAATAATATCACATTGATAGAAACAGCAGACATTGACAAACAACGTTGGAGCTCCTTTTCCCGGGCCTCTGTGAGGTTAGGGCGGTTTTCTGTTTGTTCATAGTGTGCAGTTTGTTGGCTTACAGATCTATCATTATTGTAGCGACTTTTTCTACATAAGTATATTAGTGTAATAGTATGTAGTAGTGTGTAGTACATAAGTAAAGTAGTGTAATAGTGTGTATTACGCACAAGACCTCGCTGTGTCATCTCATGTAAAAGTTTAGCATCTAGGCTGCCTTTTAATTAATATGTAGGTAACTGGTTACCGTCGCACAGTACATAATGTAAAACTACAGACCTCACATTCTAACTGGCTGCAGTTCTGATCTGAACTGTAACTAAAACAGTGGCCAGATTTGACTCTTGTATTGCCATCATTGCTATCCTGCCTCGGTCTGTCTTACTATGATTGTACAATATGTAAGCCAGGTTATATAAGAAATGGTTATTAACAACACGAAACACAATCTCTCCTCGCAATTTTCTCTTCACCACCACTCTGTAAACTAACAAGGAGCGAAAAGAAACATCAACAAAAAACACGAAGGAAAGACACTGCAATGTCAACCTGACCATACATGCACTCCTCTTCCAACACACTTCTTTTCCATACACACGCACACACACACACACACTCACACACACACACACGCACACACACACACACACACACACACGCACACACACACACACGCACACACACACACACACTCACACACACACACACACACACACACACACACACACACACACACACACACACACACACTCACGTCTGATATCACTATTTAGTGGAAGGAGGTTAAACTGAAGAACTAAGTCCTTGTCCTCTTGAGGGTCCTCATTTCCTTCAGCTGGACGTTCATGAGCCAGTGAAAGAAGTGTCCAGGCGTGTGCTCCGCCATTCCAAGAAGAAACACAGCTTTACACCCATTCCAGAACAATGGCAGGGTCCCCCTCCTCCCCCCTCCTCCACGTTATGTCCATATCTTCCTTCCATACACAGTGAAACCTGAGGATTTGGGAGTCTTATTTCCCATAGCAATTGGAGTGGTGTGGAGAAGATGGCATGGGTTCTTCAGTGACTTGGTGCCAGTCGTGACACGATTATTTCAAGTGGAAAGCAGCCTTCCTTTTCCTGGTCCCCGCGAAACTGGCGTCAGGACACAGCCTTGAAAAGCTTCTGTTGAAAGAGAAGGAATGTTACAGGCAGAAAAGAGACTGCACGTGCAATGAACGTACATGCATATGTGTGTGTTTTAGAGGGAGGAGGGGGCATGTTAACGGGCTCTCTAGAGTGTAAGTTTGTTTTCAGGCCAGATCAACTGGACCCGAGAGATACAGACACCTGCAGTGTTGGTCAGGTACTTGAAGCAACACTCTCGAAATTGCAATCGTCAAGAGGATGAAGCTCGACGGTGTGGTCCCAGTCTTCCCACTGAGCCCACAGCACACTCACTCTGGGTAGGAGCTGGCAGAAGCCCGAAAAATCCCTATGACTCTTATAAGATTCGAACCCAAGACCTTCCAGTCCGTTACCCGCAGCGATAAACACTGCGCCATCGTGGCTGGCCGGTTTCCACACTTCTGTGCCTGTGGTGAGATTGTGTGAAAGCCTTTGGGGATGGAGGTTCACGGGGTGGGGGGGGGGGGGGAGAGGGGGAGGTCGTGGTGGTCGCCATCTCAGGTGGGTGAATCACTCAGTCTGGCTCCACGACTGTTATACTATCGTCTGTAGGGGGCTTACAAGGTGGCGTCCTGTATATGTTAGCTTCGAACAGGTACCACTGTACGCCACCAAAGTGACCCAGCAGCAGTGCAGGGCCCCTCTGGCTGGTGGCCCCACCGTAGTCTCACATTGATGGACTCCCTGTGGACTCTCAACTCTAAGGATGGACGTAACGGATCTGTGTAGGGCTGAGGCAGAGAGATGGGGAATAGCGGCGTGGGAACAGCAGGATTGGAACCTCACAGAAGACAGGCAGCAACACACAAAACAACTACACACAAAACAAAACAGAAACGTACAGAGACACAGACAGAAACTCCAAACAACTAATCTTAACACAAAAGAAAGAGAAAAGAACAAAACAGACCATACAAAGAAAGAAAGAAAGAAAGAAAGAGACAGAATAATTGGAAGCAGCGTTACTTCAGGAACCAAACTGTGGTAGTTCACTACATCCCCACACGAAGAGTATTGCCAGCTCGGCCTCTCCACCCAGTCTAGTCACACAGCTAGCTAGCTGCTCCATGCTTCAACCCTGCTGTCTCCCTCTTCTGTTTTCCAGGACAATGGCCCATGCGTTGAGGCCACGTCTTTCAGCCTCTGTCTGTCACAGCTGTTGTCATTCCTGGCATACATCACCCGATCTGGATGGAAAGTTATACCCCCTCCCCTCTCTCCCTCTCTCGTTTTTCCTTCCCATTTTTGTTTTTTGTCGCCTCTCTTTGCCTGCCTCTGTCCCTGTTTCTGTGTCTCTGTCAGTCTGTATCTCTCTATCTCCCGGAATCAAAGATATACAGATATCTTTGTCAGACACAAAAACTGACACTCACAGACAAACATAGGGAGACATACTTGCATGCACGTGCGCACACAATGCGTGTAAACACACACACACACACACGCATGCACGCACGCGCACACACACACACAATCATGTAGGCATGCATGCATTCATGCACAAGAATTTATATTTAAAAAACCAGTCCAAAATGTGACAGAAAGGTTATGTTTGAATTAATTTTCTTTTATAGAATTAAATTAAAAAGAAAAACAACTCTCAGGGATTTATCATTTAGAAATTACACACAGTAGTTCATGAATAAAATAATGTTAAATGAAAAACATGAAAAAACCCAGAAAGAACAACAAAAACACACAAAAAGAAATCGGCCAGCAAAAATAATGTCCATTACTTTCTTAGAGATTATTTCCTCTTCCTCTGACGCATGCGCACAGCGGGATACACGTGATGGAGCCAGAGAGGAGCTGGCCAATAGAAAGCTGTGCTTGTTCATAACTGTCAGTGGTGACAGAGAAAATCATATTTCACACTGCTAACACTTGTCCACTGAAGCAGGCCCCTTGCTGACAGTATTGATCAGATTTCCACATGGATCTGTGTGTGTGCGTGCGTGCGTGCGCGTGTGTGTATGTGTGTGTGTGTGTGTGTGTGTGTGCGTGAGCGCGAACGTGCGCTGGCCATTTTCAGGTTGTTTAGTGTCTTCGTGGTGTGACTGTTGACGTGCCAGTCCTGGTGAAGGAGGTCCATTATTCTGTCAGTTAGAAACAAGGGGCGTTAGGAAAGTGATAGAAAGAACAGCAGAGAGGGTACACCAGATAAAGAGAGAAAAGAGAAGAAGGCGGGAAGTTGCAGAATTAATAAATAAACAAGGAAGAGGAAAAAACCCCAGAAGAGAGAGTCAGACATACAGACAGACAGACAGACAGATGCAGGTTTCACTCCCCATGCACATTCCCAACCACCCCCACCAACACACCTACCTTCCTTCAACACCCCCCCCCCCCCCACACACACACACACCACACACGGAAGCCTCATCCCACCACCCCATTGCTTCTACTACTCCCTTAAATCACATGGGGGCGGGGCGGGGAGGGAATGGTAGCGGATGGTGGTAGAGAGAGAGAGAAGGTGTACCTCTCTCTCTACCACCATCCGCTTCCATCCTCCCCCTCCCCATCTCCCTCCCTTCCCCTCTGTGTGTGTGTGTGTGTGTGTGTGTGTGTGTGTGTGTGTTTCCCACCCATCCATCCTCAGTGACAATAGCGGGCTGCTGATGGCCGTTCTTTGATCTAATGTCACAGCTGTGGTCGGGTCTGGCATACTCCCCTGAGAGCTGAAAATGAGTGGAGGGGAGGAACAGAGACAGACAGATAGACAGACAGACTGGCAGACAGATAGACAACGATACAGCTCTCCGCGTTGTTTTCTGTCCTTCGTTGATGTTGGGTGGGAACTTAGCATGGCGGAGAGAGAGAGAGAGAGAGAGAGAGAGAGAGAGAGAGAGAGGAGGAGAGAGAGAGAGAGAGAGAGAGAGACTCCCCTTCTCTTCCATTTGTTAATGTTGGGTCGAGGGTGCTGTAGGCACACACACACTCGCGCGCACGCGTGCGCACGCACACACACATACACACACACATACACACACACTGTTGGTTGGAGCATTAGAGCACGTAGAACAACTTGTGGCACGTTAAACCCGTTCCGCCTTTCAGAAGAATAGACCATTGCCTGTCGGTGGGAACGGATGACAAAAATGAACAAAAGTGCATGTACACGGAGACTGGAGCAAAAAGACACATGATTGCTTATTCAATCATCCTCAAAATGAAAGGGTTCACACACACACACACACACACACACACACACACACACACACACACACACACAGAGTGCAGTGTAGAGCACATAGTCATGCGAGAAGCCAGATAGCAACAACAATGGGTTGTAACAGCTCTAGTTTCTGTTTGCGATATCTGACAAGTGCCATTGTTTGTTGAGCAATGGTGTCCATTAGAAATGTGCACGAATAGAACTCTGCAACAAACAAATGACCCCATTCTGTGATTGTTCAATCCCAACAAACAAAATAACCCCCAAAAATGCCACTCTTGTGGGGAAACAAGTACACTGACAGACAGGTACAAAACGAAAGAAAATCATGGGTGGCGCTGACCTGGTGGCGACACGCTGACCCCGGGAAGAGCAGCCTGAATTCAGGGGGAGAAAACTGCTATGACTGAAAATGGTATACGATACAATGCACACACTGACCTTGAACATACAGACGACAAGGCTGTGCACACATAGTACATGGATTAGTCCACATCACTGTTGAACAGCACATTTACATTACAAATAGTTTGACAACTGCTTTCAATTGTATAGTGCATTAAGTCCACTAATTAAAAAGCATGCTGGATATTCAAAGCAGGGCACCTCTCTTTTTTTTTTAATGGACATTGTGTAGTAGGCCTCAGGTGCATGTAATATGTGTATTGAAATAAACGATTATGACTGTTGCTGAACTCTATTCATCAATTTGAAAATTAAAATCTTTTGATTAATTTCAAAGCTATATGTCAACTTTGCTGAATTCTTGGCAATCATTTACAAAAGCAAGAGAACAAAGATAGTTAGGATGGAGAAATTCAGACAACAGAAAGGTTTTCAATCAGTAAACACAAAGTGGCATATGATGAGAGACATATTACCCCCATTTCTTACAAGAGAAAAACAAACAATAATGTGGTGCTCTGTGATCTGTATGCAAGCATTCCCCACCACACAAACAAACAAAACCTTACTTTTTTCTCTTTCATCTTTCTCCCCACCATCAGTGTGCTAACAATGCAGTGTTGCTTGCTCCAACTTGCTTGCATGGAACTAAGCTGGAATGAACCAGACAGGAAATGATGCATATGTTTCGCAATGTGTGTGTGCCTGCCTGTGTGCGTGCTTGTCTGCCTGCCTCAACGTCTCTCTGCCTGCCTCAACGTCTCTCTCTACGCTGCCTGCCTCAACGCCTCTCCGCCTGCCTCAACGTCTCTCCGCCTGCCTCAACGTCTCTCTGCCTGCCTCAACGTCTCTCCGCCTGCCTCAACGTCTCTCCGCCTGCCTCAACGTCTCTCTGTCTGCCTCAACGCCTCTCTGTCTGCCTCAACGTCCCTCTGCCTGCCTCAACGTCTCTCTGCCTGCCTCAACGTCCCTCTGCCTGCCTCAACGTCTCTCTGCCTGCCTCAACGTCTCTCTGCCTCTCTCTGCCTGCCTCAACGTCTCTCTGCCTGCCTCAACGTCTCTCTACGCTGCCTGTCTCAACGTCTCTCTACGCTGCCTGCCTCAAGGTCTCTCTGCTTGCCTCAACGTCTCTCTGCCTGCCTCAACGTCTCTCTGCCTGCCTCAACGTCTCTCTGCTTGCCTCAACGTCTCTTTGCCTGCCTCAACGTCTCTCTGCTTGCCTCAACGTCTCTCTGCCTACCTCAACGCCTCTCTGCGCTGCCTGCCTCAACGTCTCTCTGCCTGCCTCAACGTCTCTCTGCGCTGCCTGCCTCAACGTCTCTCTGCCTGCCTCAACGTCTCTCTACGCTGCCTGCCTCAACGTCTCTCTGTCTGCCTCAACGCCTCTCTGCCTGCCTCAACGTCTCTCTACGCTGCCTGCCTCAACGTCTCTCTACGCTGCCTGCCTCAACGTCTCTCTACGCTGCCTGCCTCAACGTCTCTCTGCCTGCCTCAACGCCTCTCCGCCTGCCTCAACGTCTCTCTGCCTGCCTCAACGTCTCTCTGCCTGCCTCAACGTCTCTCTCTACGCCTCAACGTCTCTCTCTACGCTGCCTGCCTCAACGTCTCTCCGCCTGCCTCAACGGCTCTCTGTCTGCCTCAACGCCTCTCTGCCTGCCTCAACGTCTCTCTACGCTGCCTGCCTCAACGCCTCTCTGCCTGCCTCAACGCCTCTCTGCGCTGCCTGCCTCAACGTCTCTCTACGCTGCCTGCCTCAACGTCTCTCTGCCTGCCTCAACGTCTCTCTGCCTGCCTCAACGTCTCTCTGCCTGCCTCAACGTCTCTCTGCCTGCCTCAACGTCTCTCTGCTTGCCTCAACGCCTCTCTGCCTGCCTCAACGCCTCTCTGCCTGCCTCAACGTCTCTCTGCCTGCCTCAACGTCTCTCTCTCTGCCTGCCTCAACGTCTCTCTGCCTGCCGGCTTGCCTGTCCCTCTGCCTGGATCTCCACTTGTTGACGTGTGTGTCTAACAAAGCAGGCAGAAATGCAGTGAAGCGTGAAATAGAGGGGCGTGGTGTCTTGGAAGCGCTCTATGACAAACCAGGAGTTACTAATCCAGTCTCATGTCTCACTGGACAGTGGTCTGGTGGTGGTCGTTACAGGAAGGAGACTGGCGTGAATTATTGCCATCTTTTGTCTGGCTGTCTTTCTCTAACTGTTAGCTTGGGGCTGTGTGTATGCAGATCTGATCCACACTTCCAGCAACCTACCCACCAGCGTCCTTTCAGGCAGAACTTTTTACTGGTGCCCCCTCTCTCTCTCATCAGCGTAGTTCCTACCTTCAAAAAGGGCCATGCAGACAACTCAGACAATTGTAGAGTTGTTTCATTAATCAGTATATGTGCCACTGCCTTCAAGATATTCAAAACTGGATAATACAGAACAAGTTACAGCTATAATGTAGACAAAACTGAGGCTATGCTCATTGGGACTAAACATATAAACTGTCCTTCATCTCAACGCCTTCAATAGATTTTGGCAATACATCAGTTCCTTTGTCCACTTCTGGGAAATATCTAGCTGTTGTAATTTGGAAGTATCTGTCCACTGATGCAACTTTAAAGCTTGTTACATCTCTCACTCTTTCACGTTTGGACTACTGTGATTCTCTACCAGCATCATCCATCCACTCCCTTCAATGTATACAGATATCCACAGCTTGACTAGTTCTAAGAAAAAAAAATCTGAACTCATCACTCCTCTTTTGCGATCTCTTTACCGGATGCCTGTCTCACAAAGAGTAAATTATAAGATTAGTACCCTGTGCTTCAAATGACTCCACAAATCTGCACCTTCTTATCCCTGTAACTGCTTTCACCTGTGCACTCCATCCCGTTTCCTGCGTTCATCTGCAGATACTCTCTGCCTGCCTCAACGTCTCTCTGACAGATTCAAACAAACCACTGTCGGCCGTCGCTTTTTCTCTACTGGTGGTCCATTAACTTGGAATGACCTCCCCCTATCTCTTCTCCAAAAGCCTAACATTTGCCTCTTTCAAATCGAGCCTGAAAACACATTTCTTTCCTACCTAAGATCTACCCTCTTATAATCTATGATATTCTTCAAAAGTCAGCCCCGTCTCCATCACCCTGCGTGCGTGCGTACTTGCGTGTGCGTGTGTGTGTGTGTGTGTGTGAAGGAGAGAGAGGTGGGGTTAAGTATTATTTTTATTTTTTATTTTGTTCTTTTATTTCGAGAATAATAGAATAATATAATTTTATAAGATATAATTTAACAAGCTGCTGATGGTTCAATTCCAAAATTTTCATCTTTAAAATCCAACAAACATTCAGGTAATATATGGTGGAATGATTCTTGTAAGAAAGCTGTAAATGAGAAAAAAGAAAAATATAAAAACTATATAAAAGAACGAAATGAAAAAATTCATTTCTTGATGAAAAGAGCAAATTCTGCATGCAACAGTGTTATAGCACAAGCTAAGCGCCAGTTTTGGAGTAGTTTCTGTACAAAAGACGTTTCCAAATATACAGATCTAAAAAAGGTGTGGAAAAAATTCAATGACATGAAAAATGGGATTTGTTTACAGAATTGTCCAATCAAAATACAGGAAAAAGAAGTTCTTTCTGATTCAGAAAAAGCTGAAATTTTTGTAAACATATTTTTTGATTCTATGAGTACTCGGAACCTTTCAGATAAATCTAAACTTTTTAGAGAAACTGAGGTACAAAAAGATGAATATTTAGATCCAGAATGCGATAATAGATGTAATCTTATCTCTGCCCACTAAAAAAACATCAGTGGGTAAAGATTCAATATCTAATGAACTACTAAGGCATCTCCCTAATGATTGGTTAATTCTATTGTTAGACCTTTTTCAAGCTGCTGGATTCGATCGTGGAAACATTCTATTTTGATACAAGTATTAAAGCAAGGAAAGACCATGAGCGATAAGAATAACTATAGACCAATTGCATTAACTTCCCATACAGGGAAGGTGATGGAAAGAATAATATTAAACAGACTGACATATTTTTGTGACAAAAATAAAATTATACCTGTAAATCAGGCAGGTTTTCGTAAGGGTAGATCTACAGTTGATCATTTAGTTAAACTTACCACTCAAGTTAAATATCAGTTTGCTCGCAGAAAGAATGTACTTGCCACATTTTTTGACATATATAAGGCATATGATCATGTGTGGCATGAGAGTTTGCTTTACAAACTGAAATCTATTGGCCTTTCTGGCAGTATTTACTTCTACATTAAAAGCTTTCTGTCAGGAAGAATCATTCAAGCTAAAGTTGGGAATTGTTATTCCTCTCTACGATCACCAGACATGGGTATCCCGCAAGGTTCAGTAATATCACCTTACCTATTCAACATTTTACTGCATGATCTTCCTAGAATTTTATCAAGCAGTGTTGTTCTTGCGCAATATGCTGATGATATATGCATGTGGATGGATGTTACAATGAAAAAGAAAACATCCAAAAGGCAGTTAAAATTTTATCAAAAAGTATATCAAAAAGAAATTGACAAACTCAGTGGTTATCTTTTCGAGAATGGTCTCTCACTTTCCCCTGAAAAAACCAACCTTGTCCTCTTTAATAACGGTGTTGACCCACAAGTTTTACCTAATTTTCGAATAAATGGAGAAACTCTAGAATACAAACAAGCAGTGAAATTCTTAGGTGTATACCTCACTTCTAAGTTAATGTGGAATCAACATATTGAATATATGGCAACTAAAGCTAAGAAAGTTCTTAACTTCTTAAAAGTAACCAGTAAACAGCCATGGGGGCAAGATATTACTGTATTAAAGCACCTGTCCTTGTCCCTTGTGCGATCAAGACTGTCTTATGGACAAGAAGTATTTTTCAGTGCTCCAAATTATTTGCTTCAGAAAATCCAGAGTCTTGATTGTAAAGCATTTCGAATTGCTTTAGGTGTACCAGCTCACGCCTCGTCTCTAGGCACATATAAGGAAGTAGGAGTTCTACCTTTAAATGAATATCGACAACTTGCTGTGGCAAAATATGTTCTAAAAAGTACTACAAATGACAGCAAGGTTGAAAATGAAGTCCAGATAAAGTCCGACATTCACTTTCCAAAAAGAGCAAGAACTATCAGCTCGCTTACTACAATTAGTACTTACACTTCTCCCCTTTTTAAACATTCAGAACTTCATCCAAATGAATTAGCAAAGTCAGAAGTACAGTCAGCTCCCTACCCACCTTGGGAACTGCTTAAAGCTCATTTTGATATTAATTATTCTTCTGTAAGAAAAGTTGAAAATGTTAACATTCTTACATCATTAGTAACAGAACATATTCAAACTACTTATCCTGATCATCTCAAAATCTATACTGATGGGTCCGTTCTAAATACTAATGAGGCTGGTGCGGCTTTCGTTATTCCATCATTGAAAGTAGAACGATCTGTCAACCTGGGAAAAAATAAATCTATATTTACAGCTGAGCTAACTGCTATAGTGTTGGCACTGTACTATGTTCTTGACTTTCCAAAAGACATTTTCAACATACTTATGTCTGTTGATTCGAAATCAGTTTTGCATGCTTTAAAAAATTCTACTTGTAGAGTAAGAAAAGACCTTATCATTGAAATCAGGCATCTGGTACACTTTTTGATTTTAAGAGATAGTATGGTTACTTTCTGTTGGGTTCCCTCACACACTGGAATATATTTTAATGAAAAAGTTGACAGGCTTGCAAAATATGGAGCGAGGTATAAAAATGCTTCCTGTGAAATAAATGTTGCCTTATCTCTGCATGAGGGATACACGTTGCTACAAAATGCTTGCTGGAAGCATTTCAGAAAGAAGATAAACGAGTCTGGCAATAGCTGTACAAGCAATGTGATTGATTTTCAAAATGCTTTTATTTCTAACAAAGTATGTGGTTGGTATAATCGCAGAAAAATGTTATCCCTCATGTACAGGTTTAAGCTAAATGCTTTCAGGA
>CM054145.1:11189262-11249262 GCA_028751875.1 Rapana venosa
TCTATTTTTTTCCCCTCATTTACCAGTTTTACTCAACCTCTTCTACTTTTTTTGAATCCATTTTTTGTACTGTTATCTTATCCACGTTTTTCTAAATGGTTTCTACATCAACCCTTTTTTACAGTTTTCTACAAACCCCCCTTCACTTTCTCATTACCTAATTCTATTTTTCTTGTACACCCCTCATTCTCACTGTTATCAATCATTCTTCACCCTGTTACTACACCCGCATTTACCATAATAAACTACATTTACCTTATGCACATGTTAACTACACCAATCTTTACCCCTTTTTCTCCACCTACCCTTTTTTTAAAATGTTATTACATCCCCCCATTTTCAGAAACGACATCTACTTTATTTAAAGTTTCTACATCCCCCCCCAATTCCATTTACACACACCTCCTACAGTTATTTACAACCATCTTCTCAGTTGTCTCATCACCCATTCTCCCTTTTCTAACCCAATCATTTACCATGTTTTTACCTCCCCTCATTGTTTCCGTTTCACATCCCCCTCAATGGGGCCAATCAAATTATACTACCCCGAAACATCGCCCCATTCTCCAGTTTTCTCCCTCCCCCCATCACATATTTTTTAATCTCCCATCTACCCTGATCTACATCCCCCCCATTTTTTTTTTATCTACTTCCACCCCTCTAAGACTAATCAACTCCAATGTTTTCACATACCCAATTCTCCCGTTACTACACCACCCAACTACATTTATCTTCACCACCATCTACACGTTTTTTACATCCACCCCCTTCACCGTTTTTCGAAATCAAAACCAATTTAAACCGGTTTTCTACATCCCCACATTTTACCCTTTTTTCAAAATCCCCTCATTTACCGGATGTACATCCATCAATTACCAGTCATCCACACCCCCTCACAAACCTTTTTTTCAAACAAATCATTTTACTTTACTCACCCTCATTCACTTTTATTTACATTCACCCCTTCTACATTTAAATTTCCCTCAAACTCATTCTACAGTTTAACTACGTCATTTACCATTTATCTACCCCCCGTTCTACCCATTGCATCCACCAATTCAAACGTGTTTTTAATACCACATTCTACCATTTATCTACCCCCTAATTCTACCCTGTTACCTACATCCACCCATTTACCCTGTTTCTCTCCACCTATTTTTTACCCCAAAAACATCCCCTATTCACCTGTTATTTTACTCACCTCATTCCCCCAAAGTTAGCTACATCCCCCTATTTCTACCTTTTCTACACCACCCCATTCTACCCCAATCACACCACCCCCTTCTACCATGTTATTCACATACACCACTTTTTACACTGTTTTTAAAACCCCTCATTAAACCCTGTTATTTCATCCAAAAAAACCCTTTTTACTGATCTACATCCACCTCTTTTTACAGTTATCTTTTTCCACCCATTCTACCCCCCAACTACATCCACCTCATTTTACAAATTTTACACCCCCTCTTTACACTGTTTACACCACCTCATTTAAACCCCCATTATTAAATCCACCTCATTCTACCCCATTTTCAAAAGCAAACCCCTTTTTCATTTATCTACACACCGATTTTCCTGTTATATATATCAACCTAAAAACATTTTACACATCCCCTCATTTTTAAAGTTTCACAACCACCCCTTCTCATTTATCTACATTTACCTCATTCTATTCTCCTATCACTTCCCCTCATTTTCCCAAGTTATCGACATCCACCTCATTTAATTTTATCTACACCCAAATCGTTCACATTTATCACATCGCCCCCATTCTTACGTTACTCACCACCCTTTTTACATGGTTTTTCTAAACTCCTCATTTCCCCTGTTTCTACTCGACCTCATTTTTAAACGTTTTCTACTTCCCCTCAATTACATTACTACACCCCAAATCATTCTCATTTTTCTACATCTCCCAAATTTTTTACCCCCTTTTTCTCCCCTCATTTTACATTTCTTTCCCCTCAACACCGTTTTTCCAACTCCTTCACCCTTTATCGAACAAACCCCAAACTACCAGTTATTACATCCACCACATTCTACCCCGTTACAAAAATCCCCTCATTCTACCTGTGATGTACTCCACCCATTCACCAGATCCACTCCACCTCACATACCCTTTATCTCATCCACATTTAATTTTTTTTTCATCCCCCTCATTCGACGCTACTTCACCTCCTTTTAAATACTCAAACTCATTTTACAGGTTAACACAGCCATTTTACCCTTTATCTTCCCACCTTAATTTAACCATTTATTTTTTTAATCACCAACTCCCTTTCCACAATTTCTACATCCAATCCACCTATTCTACCTTTTTTCACATCCATCATTCAAACCCTATTCACATCCACCTATTCTCCATTTTATTTCAACAATAACCACATCTACCTTTATTCATCCACCACATAATCTCCCCCTTTTTTTACAAACCCCCCTAAAATTTTAAAACCCCATGTTAGTACATCCACCTCAAATTTTTTTACATTTTTAACTTTTAACCCCTCATTCTACCCCGATATCTACATCCACCTCTTCACCCTGTTATTACACCACCTCTTTTACACTGTTATCTACATCACCTCATTTTCCCCATTTAAATCCACCTTTCTACCCTTTTTTTTTTCAGAAACTCATCTACAGTTACACTCACCCATTTTCCCTTTTTTTAATAACCCCAAACTAAAATTACACTCCCCCCTTTTTGAAATTTTTTCAACCCCCATTTACAGTTTTCTACTTCACCCATTCTATTCTCCCATCTACTTCCCCCATTCTCCATTTATCACATCCCCCCATCTACTTTTATCACACCAACCTTCTACTGTTATCAATCGACCCCATTCTTCCGTTATCTACTCCACTAATTCTTCTGTTATCTAAACCACCTCATTGTACCATGTTTGCTCATCCCCCATTCTACGTTTTTACATCCACCCATTTACCATGTTATTTTACTCCCCCATCACACTGTTTTCTACTCCTCCTCTTTTTACCCTTTACTACTCCACCTCATTCTATCCGTTTATCTACATCCACCTCATTTTACCCGTATCTACATCCACTGTTTTTTTATTTTTTCTAATAAAAATCACTCCATGTTATCTCCCCCTCAGCTTTTTATTACACCACCCCATTCCATGTTATCACTCCACCCTTTTACTTGTTTTCAATCCACCCATTTCCCTTTTTTACACCACCCCATTCTGCCCCTTTATTACAAAACCCCATTCGAATGTTTTTCTACATCCCCTCTTTTCCCCCTTTTTTAAATCAAAATATCAAATCACATGTTATCGACATCCACCCCTTTACCTGTTTTCTAATCCACGGGTTTTTTACCGTTTTTTACTCCACCTTCCCATTTATTACATCCACCTAATTCTTTATAACCCCCTTCTATAAACCCCACCCTTTAAACCCCATTCTCATTTATCTACATCCTCCCATCCTAAATGTTATTACACACTTCTTTTACCATTTACTTTTACCTCATTCACCTGTTTTCTACTCAACCCCATTCTTCTTTTTTTGACATCCACCCCTTTTTGATCATTTATTTTAATCCATTTTTACTTTTACTACAAACCCATTTAAAAGTTACTACAACCCCCCATTTTACATGTTATTAATTCACCAAAAATTTATTCTTCTTTACCCACCCCATTTTTTCACTGTTTTACTCCCTCCATTACCCCGTTATCTACTCCACCGCATTGTACCATAAAAATCACTTTACCCCTTTGCAATGTTAATAATCCGAACATTTTACCTGTTATCCACTACCTCTTCTAAAATTTTTTCTACTCACCCATTTTCTTTTTTTCGAATCTTTCATTTTACAGTTTTTTACATCCACCCCAAAATTTCCCTTTTTATCAATCTACCTCTTCACATGTATTTACAACCCTCGTTTTACAGTTGTCTACTCGACCTCTTCTCCCTTTTTTCACCCCACACATTCTACCCTTTATCTACCCCCACCTCTTGTCCCTTTTTCTACATTTCCCTTTCCCTTTTACTGTGACCCCATCAAAATATATTCCCCAATCACATACTCATTTTACCAGTTACTCCCCCCCTATTCTAACTATTATCTACAACCCCTTTTACCCTTTATCACTCCACCTATTTTATCGTTTCTCTTCCACCCCCCAAACTCGTTTACATCCAAAATCATTTCGTTATTACATTCCTAATTTTACCCCGTTATCTACTCCCCCTCATCTACATGTTATTTAGCCTCTCAACTACAGTTATTTTCTCCCCTCCCTTCTACCTTTATCGAATCAAATCAATCACCGGGTTTTTACTTTTCCTCACATTTACCCTTTATCAACATCCCCTCTTCACCCGGTGTACTCCACCTCAATCTACCATGTATCCACACCCCCTCCTATACCCCTTTTTCTACTCACACTTTACTGTTTTTTTCATCCACCCCCATTCGCAGTTATTACACACCTCCTTCTAAAGATTGTTTTTCAAACTCAACTTTTGGGTTTTAAGCTCATTTTACAGTTATCTACATCACCTCGTTTTACCCAGATGTCTCCACCTAATTTTTTGTGTTTTTAATCCACCAAATTTTACCCTGTTTTTCATTACCAATTTCTTTACCTAATACTCATTTTACCCGTTATCTACATCCCCCCATTTCCCCCATATCACATCCACCTTATTTACCATGTTATTATACTCCCCCTCATTTCCACATGTTATACACCACCTTCTACCTGTTATTCATCCCTATTCCCTGAATCTAAACCCCCCATTCTACCATTTTTTCACTTCACACTTTCCGTTTTCTACATCCACCCCATTTAAAACCCGTTTTGACATCCAAAATCAAAGTACATGTTATCTCACCACCCTTCTCATGTTTTTCTTTAACCACCTCATTCACCCTTTTAATTTCCTCCACCCATTTTCCCCTGTTTCACCCCTCATTCTACACGTTTTTAAACCCCCTCATTCACCCTATTAAAAAATCCAATCATTTACCCGTTATTTTTGAAAATCATTTAAGTTTCTACATACACCCATTTTCCGTTATTAAAACAACCCAAACTACAGTTACTACACCCCCTCATTTAAAATTTCTCAACCCCCACACTAATGTTTTTACATTCCCTCACTATTCCCATCTACTTTCCCCCTCATTTCCTTGACGAAACCACCCATTTACAGTTATTACATCCAAATCGTTTAAATTTTATCTACATCGACCTCATTTTTTATGTTATCTACATCCACCCAAATTTACTGTTATCTAAATCCTCTTTTTACCCTGTTATCTAATCGCCCCCATTTTAATTGTTTTTCTTCCCTCAATCTAATTTTTTCATCCAAATCATTTTACATTTATTACATCTACCAATTTTACCCGTTACTACACCACCTCTTTAAGGGTTTTTTCAGCCCCCTCTATACACTGTTTTTACATCCACTCCCTTTTACCCCGTTTCGAAATCAACCTCAACTACCATGTTATCTACATCCACCCCATTTTACCTTTACCAAACCCCTAAATTTTACCCTGGGAAATCCACCTCATTTTCCCGTCTCCACCCCCTCACTATCCCTTTTTCACAAAAATCATTCACATTTATTTCACCCCCCCTCATTCGACATGTTATTTACATTCACCTCCTTCTAAGATTGTTTTTTAAAATCTTTTTCAGTGTTAACTAAGCCATTCTACCATTTATTACTCCCCTTTTTCTACCCTTTATTTTTCACCCCCTCATTCCAAATTTTAGCTACTCCCCCAACTATCCGTTATCACACCACCCCATTCTACCCCCAATCTACATACCTCATTCTACCGTTATTTTACAAACCACTTTTTACACTGTTATTACATCCACCCCATTTACCCTGTTATGTACTCCACTCTTTTCATGTTATTTTTATCCACCCCATTTTACAGTTATTTAACCCCCATTCTACCCTGCTATCTACATCCACCTCATTCTACCATGTTATTCTACAGCCACCTCATTCTACACTGTTATCTACATCCACCTCATTCTACCCTATTATCTAAATCCACCTCATTCTACCCTGTTATCTACAGCAAACTCATTCTACATGTTATCTACATACACCTGATTGTACCATGTTATATATATCAACCTAAATCTACATGTTATCTACATCCACCTCATTCTAGAAGTTATCTACAACCACCACATTCTACATGTTATCTACATTCACCTCATTCTATTCTCCTATCTACTTCCACCTCATTCTCCTATGTTATCGACATCCACCTCATTCTACATGTTATCTACATCCAACTCGTTCTACATGTTATCTACATCGACCTCATTCTTCACTGTTATCTACATCCACCTAATTCTACATGTTATCTACATCCACCTCATTGTACCATGTTAGCTACATCCACCTCATTCTACATGTTATCTACATCCACCTCATTCTACCATGTTATTCTACATCCATCTCATTCTACACTGTTATCTACATCCTCCTCATTCTACCCTGTTATCTACATCCACCTCATTCTATCCTGTTATCTACATCCACCTCATTTTACCCTGATATCTACATCCACCTGATTCTACTATGTTATTCTACATAAACCTCACTCTACATGTTATCTACATCCACCTCATGCTATCCTGTGATCTACAGCCACCTCATTCTACATGTTATCTACATCCACCTCATTGTACATTGTTATCTACATCCACCTCATTCTACCCTGTTATGTACATCCACCTCATTCTGCCATTTTATCTACATACACCTCATTCGATATGTTATCTACATCCACCTCATTCTGCCCTTTTATCTACATCCATCTCAATCTACATGTTATCGACATCCACCTCATTCTACTCTGTTATCTACATCCACGTTGTTCTACCATGTTGTCTACATCCACCTAATACTACCATGTTATCTACATCCACCTAATCTACCATGTTATCTACATCCACCTCTTTCTACATGTTATATACATCCATCTCATTCTACCTTGCTATATACATGCACCTCATTCTACATGTTATCTACATCCACCTCATCCTACATGTTATCTACATTCACTTCATTCTACCATGTTATCTATATCGACCTCATTCTACCATGTTTTCTACATCAACCTCATTCTACATTTTTTAGACATCCACCTTATTGTATCATGTTATCTATATCCACGTTATTCTACATGTTATCTACATCAACCTCATTCTACATGTTATCTACAACCCTCTCATTCTACATGTTATCTACATTCACCTAATTCTATTCTTCTATGTACATTCACCTCATTCTACACTGTTATCTACATCCATCTCATTCTACCCTGTTATCTACATCCACCGCATTGTACCATAATATCTACATTCACCTTATGCTACATGTTAACTACATCCGAATCATTCTACCCTGTTATCTCCACCTACCTCATTCTAACATGTTATCTACATCCACCCCATTTTCTTATGTTATCGACATCTACTCATTCTACATGTTATCTACATCCACCCCAATTTCCTATGTTATCGACATCTACCTCATTCTACATGTTATTTACAACCACCTCGTTCTACATGTTGTCTACATCGACCTCATTCTACCCTATTATCTACACCCACATCATTCTACCATGTTATCTACCTCCACCTCATTGTACCATGTTATCTACATCCTTCTCATTCTACATGGTGACCACATCAACTTATATCTACCCTGATATCTACATCGACCTCATTCTACCATGTTATTCTCCATCCACCTCATTCTACACTATTATCTACATACTCCTCATTCTACCCTGTTATCTACATCCACCTCATTTTAATCTGTTATCTACTTCCACCTCAATCTACATGTTAGCTACATCCAACTCATTCTACATGTTATCTACATCTACCTAATTCTACCCTGTTATCTACATCCACCTCATTCTACATGTTATCTTCAGCCATCTCATACTACACTGTTATTTACATCCACCTCCTTCTACCCTGTTATCGAAATCAACCTCAATCTACCGTGTTATCTACATCCATCACATTCTACCCTGTTATCAACATCCACCTCATTCTACCCTGTGATGTACATCCACCTCAATCTACCATGTCATCCACATCCACCTCACTATACCCTGTTATCTACATCACAAATTCATATCTACACATGTTATTTCATCCACCTCATTCGACATGTTATCTACATCCACCCCTTCTACTGATTAGTTCATCCAAACTCATTCTACGTGTTAACTACCCCTCATTCTACCATGTTATCTACATCCACCTCTTCTACCCTAGTATTACATCCAAACCCAATTCTACTTTTATCTACATCCACCACATTCTACCATGTTATCTACATCACCTACTTCTACATGTATCCAACATCCTACCTCATTCTACCTGTTATTACATCCACCTCGATTCTACCCTGAATCTACATCCACCTAATTCTACATGTTATTATACATCCACCTCATTCCAACACATGTTACTACATCCCCTATTCTACCCTGTTATCTACATCCACCTCATTCTACCCTGTATCTACATCCACCTCATTCTACATGTTAAAATTTTACATACACCACATTCTACACTGTTATCTACATCCACCTCATTCTACCCTGTTATGTACATCCAACCTCATTGTACATGTTATCTACATCCACCTCATTCTACATGTTATCTTTAACCACCTCATTCTACCCTTATATCTACATCCACCTCATTCTACCATGTTATTCTACAGCCACCTCATTCTACACTGTTATCTACATCCACCTCATTCTACCCTATTATCTAAATCCACCTCATTCTACCCTGTTATCTACAGCTAACTCATTCTACAAAGAAATTATCTACTTACACAGATTAGTTTAAACCTCGTTGTATTATATATATCAACCTAAATCTACATGTTATCTACATCCACCTCATTCTAGAAGTTATCTACAACCACCACATTCTACATGTTATCTACATTCACCTCATTCTATTCTCCTATCTACTTCCACCTCATTCTCCTATGTTATCGACATCCACCTCATTCTACATGTTATCTACATCCAACTCGTTCTACATGTTATCTACATCGACCTCATTCTTCACTGTTATCTACATCCACCTAATTCTACATGTTATCTACATCCACCTCATTGTACCATGTTAGCTACATCCACCTCATTCTACATGTTATCTACATCCACCTCATTCTACCATGTTATTCTACATCCATCTCATTCTACACTGTTATCTACATCCTCCTCATTCTACCCTGTTATCTACATCCACCTCATTCTATCCTGTTATCTACATCCACCTCATTTACCATGTTAGCTACATCCACCTGATTCTACTATGTTATTCTACATAACCTCACTTTTACATGTTATCTACATCCACCTCATGCTATCCTGTATCTACTCACCTCATTCTACATGTTATCTACATCCACCTCATTTTACATTGTTATCTACATCCACCTCTTCTACCCTGTTATCTACATCCACCTCATTCTACCATTTTATCTACATACAGCTCATCTACAATGTTATCTACATCCCCCTCATTCTACCTTTTATCTACATCCATCTCAAATTTACCATGTTATCGACATCCACCTCATTCTACCTGATTTTCTACATCCACCTCATTCACTATGTTATCTACATCCACCTCTTCTACATGTTATCTACATCCACCTCATTCTACCTGCTTATATACATCACCTCATTCTACATGTTATCTACATCCACCTCATTCTACATGTTTTAACTACATCACTTCATTCTACCTGTTTATCTATATCCAATCCACTCATTCTAACCATGTTTCTAAAATCAACCTCATTCTACCCTTTTCTAACATCCACTATTTATCATGTTATCTATATCCACATCATTCTACATTTATCTACATCCACCTCAATTTTACATGTTATCTACAACCCTCTCATTCTACCTGTTATCTACATTACCTATTCTATTCTTCTTATGTACATCCACCTCATTCTTACCATGTATCTACATCCATCTCATTCTACCCTGTTATCTACATCCACCCCATTTCCCATTTTATCAACATCACCTCGTTTTACATGTTATCTACATCACCATCTTATGTTATCTACATCACCTCATTCTACCCTATTAAACTACACCACATCAAATTTTACCATGTTTTCTACCTCCACCTCATTGTACCATGTTATCTACATCCACTCATTCTACATGTTAACCTACATCAACTAATATCTACCCTGTTATCTACAAACCACCTCATTCTACCATGTTATCTCCATCCACCTCATTCTACACTGTTATCTACATCCCTCATTCTACCTTGTTATCTATTTTCACCTCATTTTAATCTGTTATCTATTTCCACCTCAATCTACATGTTAGCTACATCCAACTCATTCTACATGTTATCTACATCTACCTAATTCTACCCTGTTATCTACATCCACCTCATTCTACATGTTAGCTTCAGCCATCTCATACAACACTGTTATTTACATCCACATCATTCTAACCTGTTATCTATATCCACCTCATTCTACATGTTATCTCCATACACATCATTCCACACTGTTATCTACATCTACCTTATTCTACCATGTAATCTACATCCACCTCAATCTACATGTTATCTACATCCACCTCATTCTACATGTTATCTACATCCACCTCAATCTACATGTTATCTACATCCAATTCATTCTACATGTTATCTACAACCACCTCATTCTACCTTTATATCTACATCCACCTTATTCTTCCATATTATCTATATCCACCTCATTCTACCACGTTATCGATATCCACCTCATTCTACATGTTATCTACATCCACCTCATTGTACGATGCTGTCTACATCCACCTCATTCTACATGTTTTACATCCACCTCAATTCTACATGTTATCTACCACCACCTCATTCTACAATTATCTACATTCACCTCAATCTCTTCCCTATACATCCACCACTAATTTTACCTGTTCTACACAACCCCTTCTACCTGTTATCTACATCCACCACATTTTAAACCCCGTTATCACATCCACCTCATTCTCCTGTGATGTACTCCACCTCCCTTCTACCATGTCATCCAACATCACCTCACTATACCTTTAAACTACATCAACAAACATTTTACATGTTATCTTTCATCCACCTCATTCTACAGTTATCTACATTTACCTCCTTCACATGATATGTTCATCAAACTCATTCTAATGTTTTAAATAACTCATTCTACCCTGTTATCACATCCACCCGTTCTACCCTATGAGTACATCCCCCTAATTCAAAGTGTTATCTCATCCACCACCCATCACCATTTTTTTCACTACCTAATTCTACAATGTTCCTACATCCACCTCATTCTACCCTGTTTTCTACTCCACCTCAACAACCCGAACTACATCCCCCTTATCTACCCTTTTTTATACATCCACCCATTCCACAATGTTTGCTTCATCCACCTTATTTTACCTTTTATCTACCCACCTCATTCTACCCTGATACACTCCACCTCATTTTTACCAGTTATTATACATACACCACTTCCACATTTTCTACTCCACCTCATTTTACCCCGTTAATTACACCACCCATTGACATGTTTCTACATCCCACCTCATTCTACAGTTACTTTAACCCCCTCATTCACCCCGATATCTACATCCACCTCATTCAAAACCATTTATCTACAGCCCCCCATTTATACAAATGTTTTCTACATCCACCTCATTCTACCCCATTATCTAAATCCACCCTTCTACCCTGTTATCTACAGCAAACTCATTCTACAGTTATCACACCACCTGTTGACCATGTTATATAAAACAACCTAAAACACATTTATCACACCACCCATTCTAAATTTTCAAAAACCCCACTTTTCTACAATTTTTCAATTCCCCATTCTAATTTTCCTATCTACTTCACCCTCTTCTCCTATGTTATCGACATCCCCTCATTCTACATGTTTTCTACATCCCAAATCGTTTTTACATTTTATCTACAAACGACCTCATTTTTCACTGTTTCTACATCCACCTAATTCTACGTTACTCCACCTCATGTACCATGTTAGCTACATCCCCCCATTCTACATGTTAACTACATCCACCTCATTTTTTCCCTGTTTTCTCCATCCACTCATTCTACACTGTTATCACATCCCCCATTTCCCTTTTATCTACACCCCTCATTCTATCCTTTTTTTTACATCCACCTCATTTTACCCGAATCTACACCACCGATTCTACTAGTTATTCACATAAACCCACTCAACTGTTAACACATCCAACCCAATGCATCCTTGATCTACAGCCACCCATTTTACTTTATCTACATCCACCTCATTGTACTTGTTACTACATCCACCTCATTTTACCCTGTTATGTACATCCACCTCATTCTGCCATTTTTACTACAAAACCCATTTGATAGTACACATCCAACTCATCTACCCTTTTATCTACACCACCTAATACTACCATGTTTCTACACCACCAATCTACCATTTTCTACTCCACCCTTTCACATGTTATGTCCCCCACCCATTCACCCTTTCTATATACAGCACCCATTTTACATGTTATCACATAAAACCCACCACATGTTATCTCATACATTTAAATTACCAGTTTTCTATATCCTCCATTCACCTGTTTTTTACACAACCTCATTCTACATTTTTTGACATCCACCTTACTGTATCAGTTACATATCCACTTTTTTCACATTTTTCTACATCAACCTCATTCTACTGTTACACAACCCCCATTCTACATGTTACTACTTCACCTAATTTATTTTCTATGTACATCCCCTCATTTTACCCCGTTTTTCTTCATCCTCTCATACTACCCTTATCTACATCCACCCCATTGACTAATAACTACATTTACCCATGCACATGTTAACACATCCAATCATTTTACCCGTTATCTCCCCCTACCCATTCTAACATGTTATTTTCATCCACCCCATTTTCCATTTTTCGGCATCACTTCTTTTTACTTTTTTCTACATCCACCCCAATTTCCTATTTACGACACTACCCATTTTACATTTTTTACAACCACCTCGTTTTACTGTTGCTACATCGACCTCATTTTACCCTATTACACACCCACATATTCACCATGTTACTACCCCCCTCATTTTACCCTTTTACTACATCCTTCTCATTCACTGGTGACCACATCAACTTAATCTAAACCCCAACTACATCCACCTCATTCACCAGTTATTCTCCTCCCCCTCATTTTACACTGTTTCTCATACTCCCATTCTACCCGTTTCTACATTACCTCATTTTTAATCTGTTACTACTTCGACCACAACACATGTTTCACATCCAACGCATTCTAATGTTATCTACATCACCCATTCTACCCTGTTATCTACATCCACCAAATTTATCCTGTTATCTACTCCACCTCACTACATGTTAGCTACACAACCCATTGTAATTATTATCTACAACCACCTATTTTTAAAACCCCGAAATCTACATCCACCTATTTAAACCCGTTTTCACTCCAGCTTATTCACAATTTACTAATTCTCCTTTTTCTAACCCTTTATCAAAAACCACCCATTTTACCCTGTTTTTTTTATATCCACCTCATTCTACCCTGATAACTACATCCCCCTATTTTACAAGTTTTTCACTAAACCTCACTCTACACGTTACTACATCCACCTCATTTATCCTGTTATCTACATCCCCTCATTCAAAATGTTAGCACACCCACCCCATTTTACATATTTAAATACATCGACTTCATTCTACCCCGTTATCTACATGCCCTCATTCTACATATTATCTTCATCACTCATTCTACACGTTTTTCCCCCTCATTCTGCCATGTTTCAAAATACACCTCAAACAATATGTTTTCTATACCACCTCATTCACCCTTTTATCTATATCCAGCTCAATCTACATTTTTTCGAATCCACCTCATTTTAACCGTTTTCCCACATTTACTCATTTTACCATGTTGTATACATCCAAACCCCATTTAACCATGTTACCTACATCCACCTCATTTACTTATCTACATCCACATCATTCTACCTTTCTATATACACACCTCATTCTACATGTTTTTCTACTCCACTCATCCTATATGTTTTCTACATACACCCATTCTACATGCTAACACACCACCTCATTTTACCATGTTTTCTACATCAACCCATTTACCCTGTTACTACATCCACCTCATTCCCCAAAGTTAACTACATCCCAATATTCTACCACTTACTAAATCCACCACTTCACCCCGTTTCTACATCACCTCATCACCCTTTTATCACATCCACTTTATTCTACCTATTGTCTACATCCACCTCATTCCCAATATATTCTTCATCCAACAGATTCCAAAATGTTCTCGATGTTCACCTCATTCTACCTTGTTATCTACATCTACCTCATTCTCCCATGTTATCTAAATCTACCTCACTCTACCATGTGATCTACATCCACCTCATTCAACCCTGTTATATACATCCACGTCATTCTACCATGTTCTCTAAATTCACCTCATTCTACCTTGTTATCGACATCCACCTCATTCTATATGTTATCTACAACCAACTCATTCTACCCTGTTATCTACATCCACTTTATTCTACCATGTTATCTACATCCACCTCATTCTACCACGTTATCGACATCCACCTCATTCTACATGTTATCTACATCAACATCATTCTACCCTGTTAAATACATTCACCTATTTCTACATGTTATCTACATCCACCTCATTGTACCATGTTATCTATATTCACCTTATTCTACATGTAATATACATCCACCTTGTTCTACATGTTATCTACAACCACCTCGATCTACAGGTTATATACATTCACATCATTCTAATCTCCTATCTATATCCACCTCATTGTACCCTGTTATCTTCAACCATCACCTCATTCTACCCTGTTTTCTACATCCACCTCAATCTACATGTTATCTACATCCACCTCATTCTACAAATTATCTACATCCACCTCATTCTACAAATTATCTACATCCACCTTACTTTACATGTTACATAATAAACAACCACCCTATTGATCATCATTTCTATGCCGATGATACTCAACTTCAGTGCAGCGATACTGTTGAAAACTTGCCTTCCCTCTTGACAAATATGTCCTACTGCCTTCAAGACATTCAAAACTGGATGACTCAGAACAAGTTACAACTTAAATGCCATAAAACCGAAGCCATGCTCAAAGGAACCCAACATAACTTTTCCTCTATCACAAAAAACTTCAATAAAATCGGCAATACGTCAGTTCCTTTGTCCAGACTCTGTGATAGTATTTAGGATAGTTCTTGACAACAACACTTCTATGAAAAAATTCATCATCCCAGACCCTGCCAGTCTTGCTACTAATCAATTACGGCGGCTTAACGCGATTCGCAAGTATCTGTCCACATGTTGCAACTTCCAGCTTGTCACATCTCTTATTCTTTCACGTTAACTAGCTGTAATGCTCTTTTGGCTGCCCTACCCGCATCATCTATCCAAGATCCTCTTCAAAAAACGCATAAAAACTCTGCAAGCATCGACTGGTCCTAAGAAAGAAAAATCTGAACACAATCACTCCTCTTCTCGATCTCTTCACTGGTTGCCTGTCTCTCAAAAACTCTGCAATATAAAAAAAAAAAAAAAATTCAATACCCACTGTTTCAAATGTCTCCACAAATCTGCACCTCTTATCTCGTAACTGTCTTCACCTGTAACACTCCATCCCGTTCCCTTCGTTTCAGGCCTCAGATACTTGTGCTTTTTCGAACACCCAGATTCAAACAAACCACTGTTTGCCGTCGATCCTTCTCTGTTTCTGTCCATCCACCTGGAATGACCTCCCTCTTTCACTTCGTCAAAAGCCTTCACTTGATTCCTATCAAATCCAGCCTCAAAACACACTTATTTCCTACCTGAGACTTTCCCCCCACATATCTGTCCCTAATTTTCAACAGCATCTTCACCTTCTAAGTGTTGTTCCGAGTGTGTGTGTGTGTGTGTGTGTGTGTGTGTGTGTGTGTGTGTGTGTGTGTGTGTGTGTGTGTGTGTGTGCGTGCGTGTGCGTGCGTAGTGCGCGCGCATGGATTTCTCATTATGTTTAAGGAGAGTTGCATGCCTGTAAATGATTGAGTGCAAGCGCTTCGATTTGTTTGTTTTTTACAAGATTCAGCGCTATATAAATTCCATATATTATTATTATTATTATTATTATCTACCTCAACCTAATTCTACATGTTATCTACATTCACCTCATTCTACCCTGTTATCTAGATCCACCTTATTCTACCATGTTATCTGCATCCACCTTATTTTACCCTTTTATCTACATCCACCTAATTCTACCATGTTATCTACATCCATCTAATTCTACCCTGTTATCTACATCCACCTTATTCTACCCCGTTATCTACATCCACCTCATTCTATCCTGTTATCTACATCCACCTCATTCTACCATGTTATCTACATCCACATCTTTCTACCCTAATATATACATCCACCTCTATCTACCCTGTTATCGACATCCACCTCATTCTACATGTTATCTACAACCACCTCATTCTACCCTGTTATCTACATCCACCTTATTCTACCATGTTATCTATATCCACCTCATTCTACCACTTTAACGATATCCACCTCATTCTACATGTTATCTAAATCCACCTCATTGTACCATGTTATCTACATCCACGTCATTGTACATGTTATCTACATCCACCTCCTTCTACATGTTATCTACAACCATCTCATTCTACATGTTATCTACATTCACCTCAATCTATTTTCCTATCTACATCCACCTCATTTTACCCTGCTTTCTACATCCACCTCCTTCTACCCTGTTATCAAAATCAACATCATTCTACCATGTAATCTACATCCACCACATTCTACCTTGTTATCTACATCCACCTCATTCTACCATGTTATCTACATCCATCTCATTCTACCCTGTGATGTACATCCACCTCATTCTACCATGTTATCTACATCCACCACATTCTACCCTGTTATCTATATCCACCTCATTGTCTCATGTTATCTACATCCTCCTCATAATAATCTGTTATCCACATCCACCTCATTCTACCCTGTTATCTACATCAACATCATTCTACATGTTATCTTCATCCACCTCATTCTACATGTTATCTACACCCACCTCCTTCTACATGATATGTTCATCCACCTCATTCTACAGTGTTAACTACATTCACCTCATTTTACCCTGTTATCTACATCCACCTCATTCTACATGTTATCTACATCCACCTCAGTCTACATGTTATCTATATCCACCTAATCTACCATGTCATCTACATCCACCTTATTCTACATGTTATCTACATCCATCTCATTCTACATGTTATCTACATCCACCTCATGTCTACCATGTTATCTACATCCACCTCATTCTACATGTTATCTACATCTACCTCATTCTACATGTTATCTACATCCATCTCATTCTACATGTTATCTACATCCACATGATTCTACATGTTATCTACATCCATCTCATTCTACATGTTATCTACATCCAAATGATTCTATTCTCTTATGTCAATCCTTCTCTCTCTACCCTGTTATCTACATCCAACTCATTCTACCCTGTTATCGACATCCACCTTATTCTACCCTGTTATCTACATCCACCTCATTCTACATATTATCAACATCCACCTCATTATACATGTTATCTAAATCCACCTCATTATACATGTTATCTACATCCACATCATTCTACATGTTATCTATATCCACCTCATTCTACATGTTATCTACATCAACTTCATTCTACATGTTACCTACATCCACCTCATTCTACAATTTATCTACAACCACCTCATTCTACCCTTATATCTACATCCACCTTATCCTATCATATTATCTATATCCACCTCATTCTACTACGTTATCGATATCCACCTCATTCTACATGTTATCTATCCACCTCATTGTACGATGTTGTCTACATCTACCTCGTTCTACATGTTATTTACATCCACCTCATTCTACATGTTATCTACAACCACCTCATTCTACATGTTATATACATTCACCTCAATCTATTCTCCTATCTACATCCACCTCATTTTATCTTGTTTTCTACATCCTCCTCCTTCTACTCTGTTACCAAAATCAACCACATTCTACCCTGTTATCTACATCCACCTCATTCTACCCTGTGATGTACATCCACCTCATTATACCATGTTATCTACATCCACCACATTTTACCCTGTTATCTATATCATCCTCATTCTACCATGTTATCTACATCCACCCTATTCTACCCTGTTATCTACATCCACCTCATTCTACCCTGTGATGTACATCCACCTCATTCTACCATGTTATCCACATCCACCTTATTCTACCCTGTTATCTACATCAACATCATTCTACATGTTATCGTCATCCACCTCATTCTACATGTTATCTACATTCACCTCATTCTACATGATATGTTCATCAAACTCATTCTGCAGTGTTAACTACAGCTCATTCTACCTTGTTATCTACATCCACTTCGTTCTACCCTATGATGTACATCCACCCATTTCTATCATGTTATCTACATCCACCACATTCTACCCTGTTATCTACATCAACATCAATCTACATGTTATCTTCATCCACCTCATTCTACCATGTTATCTACATCCACGTCATTCTTCCATGTTATCTACATCCATCTCATTCTACTCTGATATCTACATCCACCTCATTCTGTAATGTTAGTTACATGCACCTTATTCTACCCTGTTATCTACATCCACCTCATTCTACCCTGATATCAACATGTACCTCATTCTACCATGTTATTCTACATACACCTCATTCTACACTGTTATCTACATCCACCTCATTCTACCCCATTATGTACATCCACCTCATTGTACATGTTTTCTACATCCACCTCATTCTACATGTTATCTTTAACCACCTCATTTTACCCTGATATCTACACCCACCTCATTCTACAATGTTATTCTAAATACACCTCATTCTACACTGTTATCTACATCCACCTCATTCTACCCTGTTATCTAAATCCACCTCATTCTACCCTGTTATCTACAGCAACCTCATTCTACATGTTATCTACATCCACCTGATTGTACCATGTTATATATATCAACCTAAATCTACATGTTATCTACATCCACCTCATTATACATGTTATCTACATTCACCTCATTCTATTCTCCTATCTACTTCCGCCTCATTCTCCTATGTTATCGACATCCACCTCATTCTACATGTTATCTATATCCACCTCGTTCTACATGTTATCTACATCGACCTCGATCTACACTGTTATCTACACCCACATCATTCTACCATGTTATTTACCTCCACCTCATTGTACCATGTTATGTACATCCACCTCATTCTACATGTTATCTACATCCACTTCATTCTACTCTGATATCTACATCCACCTCATTCTACCATGTTACTCTACATCCTCCTCATTCTACCCTGTTATGTACATCCACCTCATTCTGCCATGTTATCTACATACACCTCATTCGTTATGTTATCTACATCCACCTTATTCTGCCATGTTATCTACATACACCTCATTCGATATGTTATCTAATCCACCTATACTACCATGTTATCTACATCCACCTCATTCTACATGTGATGTACATCCATCTCATTCTACCTTGCTATATGCATGCACCTCATTCTACATGTTATCTACATCCAAACATCCTACATATTATCTACATACACCTCATTCTACCATGTTACCTACATCCACCTCATTCTACCCTGTTATCTACATCCACCTCATTCTACCCTGATATCTACATCCACCTTATTCTACCATGTTATTATACATCCACCTCATTCCACAATGTTAGCTACATCCACCTTATTCTACCCTGTTATCTACATCCACCTCATTCTACCCTGATATCTACATCCACCTCATTCTACCATGTTATTCTACATACACCACATTCTACACTGTTATCTACATCCACCTCATTCTACCCTGTTATGTACATCCACCTCATTGACATGTTATCTACATCCACCTCATTCTACATGTTATCTTTAACCACCTCATTCTACCCTGATATCGACATCCACCTCATTCTACCATGTTATTCTACAGCCACCTCATTATACACTGTTATCTACATCCACCTCATTTTACCCTGTTATCTAAATCCACCTCATTCTACCCTGTTATCCACAGCAACCTCATTCTACATGTTATCTACATCCACCTGATTGTACCATGTTATATATATCAACCTAAATCTACATGTTATCTACATCCACCTCATTCTAGAAGTTATCTACAACCACCACATTCTACGTGTTATCTACATTCACCTCATTCTATTTTCCTATCTACATCCACCTCATTTTACCCTGTTTTCTACATCCACCTTCTTCTACCCTGTTATCAAAATCAACATCATTCTTCACTGTTATCTACACCCACATCATTCTACCATGTTAAATACCTCCACCTCATTGTACCATGTTATCTACATCCCCCTCATTCTACATGTTATCTACATCTACGTCATTCTACCCTAATATCTACATCCACCTCATTCTACCCTGTTATCTAGATCCACCTTATTCTACCATGTTATCTGCATCCACCTTATTTTACCCTTTTATCTACATCCACCTAATTTTACCATGTTATCTACATCCACTTAATTCTACCCTGTTATCTACATCCATCTAATTCTACCCTGCTATCTACATCCACCTTATTTTACCCTGTTATCTACATCCACCTCATTCTATTCTGTTATCTACATCCACCACATTCTACCTTGTTATCTACATCCATCTCATTCTACCATGTTATCTACATCCATCTCATTCTACCATGTGATGTACATCCACCTCATTCTACCATTTATCTACATCCACCACATTCTACCCTGTTATCTAATCCACCTCAGTGTCTCATGTTTTCTACATCCTCCCATAATAATCCTGTTATCCACATCAACCTCATTCTACCCTGTTTATTTACATCACATCATTCACATGTTATCTTCATAAACCTCATTCTACCATGTTTTCTACATCCACCCCTTCTCATGATATGTTCATCCACCTCATTCTAACAGTGTAAACTACATTCACCCGTTTTACCCTGTTATCTACCCTCCACCTCATTCTTTATGTTATTATATCCACCTCAGTCTACATGTTATCTACATCCACCTAACTACATGTTATCTACATCCACCTCATTCTACATGTTATCTACATCCATCTCTTCTACATGTTATCTACATCCACCTTATGTCTACCATTTACTACATCCACTCATTCTACATGTTAAACTACATCCACCTCATTCTACATGTTTCTACATCCATCTCATTCTACATGTTATTACTTCACATGATTTTATTCTCTTATGTCCCCTCCTTCTCTCTCTACCCTGTTATCTACTTCCAACTCATTCTACCCTGTTATCGAAATCCACCTTTTTCTTCCCTGTTATCTACATCCACCTCATTCTACATATTATCAACATCCACCTTATTATACATGTAATCAAAATCCACCTCACTCTACATGTTATCTACATTCACATCATTCTACATGTTATCTATATCCACCTCATTCTACAGGTTATCTACATCCACCTCAATCTACATGTTACCTACATCCACCTCATTCTACATGTTATCTACAACCACCTCATTCTACACTAATATCTAAATCCACCTTATTCTACCCTATTATCGATATCCACCTCATTCTACATGTTATCTACATCCACCTCATTGTACGATGTTGTCTACATTCACCTCATTCTACATGTTATTTACATCAACCTCATTCTACATGTTATCTACAACAACCTCATTCTACATGTTATCTACATTCACCTCAATCTATTCTCCTATCTACATCAACCTCATTTTATCCTGTTTTCTACATCCACCTCCTTCTACATTGTTATCGATATCAACCACATTCTACCCTGTTATCTACATCCACCTCATTCTACCCTGTGATGTACATCCACCTCATTATACCATGTTATCTACATCTACCATATTTTACCCTGTTATCTATATCATCCTCATTCTACCATGTTATCTACATCCACCCTTTTCTACCCTGTTATCTACATCCACCTCATTCTACCCTGTGATGTACATCCACCTCATTCTACCATGTTAACCACATCCACCTCATTCTACCCTGTTATCTACATCAACATCATTCTACATGTTATATTCATCGACTTCATTGTACATGTTTTCTACATCCACCTCATTCTACATGTTATCTACATCCACCTGATTGTACCATGTCATATATATCAACCTAAATCTACATGTTATCTACATCCACCTCATTCTAGAAGTTATCTACAACCACCACATTCTACTTGTTATCTACATTCACCTCATTCTATTCTCCTATCTACTTCCACCTCATTCTCCTATGTTATCGTCATCCACCTCATTCTACATGTTATCTACATCCACCTCGTTCTAAATGTTATCTACATCGACCTCATTTTACACTGTTATCTACACCCACATCATTCTACCATGTTATCTACCTCCACCTCATTGTACCATGTTATCTACATCCACCTCAATCTACACTGTTATCTACATCCTCCTCATTCTACCCTGTTATCTTCATCCACCTCATTCTGTCCTGTTATCTACATCCACCTCATTTTACCCTGATATCTACATCCACCTGATTTACTATTTATTTACATAACCCAATCTCACTGTTATCTACTCCACCTCATTCTATCCTGTGATCTACAGCCCCCTCATTTTACATGTTATCTATATCCACCTCATGTACATTGTTTTCTACATCCACCTCATTCTACCCTGTTATGTACATCCACCTCATTCTGCCATGTTATCTACATACACCTCATTCGATATGTTATCTACATCCACCTCATTCTATCCTTTTATCTACATCCATCTCAATCTACATGTTATCGACATCCACCTCATTCTACCCTTTTATCTACATCCATCTCAATCTACATGTTATCGACATCCACCTCATTCTACCCTTTTATCTACATCCATCTCAATCTACATGTTATCGACATCCACCTCATTCTACCATGTTGTCTACATCCACCTCATACTACCATGTTATCTATATCCACCTCATTCTACATGTTATGTACATCCATCTCATTCTACCTTGCTATATACATGCACCTCATTCTACATGTTATCTACATCCACCTCAACCTACATGTTATCTACATACACCTCATTCTACCATGTTATTATAAACCACCTCATTCTTACCCTGTTATCTACATCCACCTCATTCTACCCTGTTTCTACATCCCAAACCTCATTCTCCATTTTTTAGACATCCACCTCATTGTGCCATGTTATCTACATCCACGTCATTCGACATGGTATCCACATCAACTTCATTCTACCCTGTTATCTACATCCACCTCATTTTAATCTGTTATCTACTTCCACCTCAATCTACATGTTAGCTACATCCAACTCATTCTACATGTTATCTACATCTACCTCATTCTACCCTGTTATCTACATCCACCTCATTCTATCCTGTTATCTACATCCACCTTATTCTATATGTTAGCTACATCCACCTCATTGTGCATTATTATCTACATCAACCTCATTCTACCCTGATATCTACATCCACCTCATTCTACCATGTTATTCTACATCCACTTTATTCTACAATGTTATCTACATCCTACTCATTCTACCCTGTTATCTATCCACCTCATTCTACCATGTTATCTACATCCACCTTATTCTACCCTGTTATCTACATCCAACTCATTTTACACTTTTATTCTACATAAACCTCACTCTACACTGTTATCTACATCCACCTCATTCTATTCTGTTATCTACATCCAACTCATTTTACATGTTAGCTACATCCACCTCATTGTACATTATTATATACATCGACCTCATTCTACCCTGTTATCTACATCAACCTCATTCTACATATTATCTACATCATCTCATTCTACACTGTTATCTATATCCACCTCATTCTGCCATGTTATCTACATACACCTCAATCGATATGTTATCTATATCCACTTCATTCTACCCTTTTATCTATTTCCAGCTCAATCTACATGTTATCGACATCCACCTCATTCTACACTGTTATCTACATCCACGTCATTCTACCATGTTGTCTACATACACCTCATTCTACCATGTTACCTACATCCACCTCATTCTATATGTTATCTACATCCACCTCATTCTACATAGGTATATACATGCACCTCATTCTACATGTTATCTACATCCACTTCATGCTACATATTATCTACATACACCTCATTCTACATGCTATCTACATCCACCTCATTTTACCCTGATATCTACATCCACCTGATTCTACTATGTTATTTACATAAACCTCACTCTACACTGTTATCTACATCCACCTCATTCTATCCTGTGATCTACAGCCACCTCATTCTACATGTTATCTATATCCACCTCATTGTACATTGTTATCTACATCCACCTCATTCTACCCTGTTATGTACATCCACCTCATTCTGCCATGTTATCTACATACACCTCATTCGATATGTTATATACATCCACCTCATTCTACCCTTTTATCTACATCCATCTCAATCTACATGTTATCGACATCCACCTCATTCTACCCTGTTATCTACATCCACGTCATTCTACCATGTTATCTATATCCACCTAATCTACCATGTTAACTACATCCACCTCATTCTACATGTTATGTACATCCACCTCATTCTACCTTGCTATATACATGCATCTCATTCTACATGTTATCTACATCCACCTCATCCTACATGTTATCTACATACACTTCATTCTACCATGTTATCTACATCCACCTCATTCTACCCTGTTATCTACATCCACCTCATTCTACAATGTTTTCTACATTAACCTCATTCTACATTTTTTAGACATCCACCTCATTGTGCCATGTTATCTACATCCACCTCATTCGACATGGTATCCACATCAACTTCATTCTACCCTGATATCTTCATCCACCTCATTCTACCATTTTTCTACATACACCTCATTCTACACTGTTATCTACATCCTCCTCATTCTACCCTGTTATCTACATCCACCTCATTTTAATCTGTTATCTACTTCCACCTCAATCTACATGTTAGCTACATCCAACTCATTCTACATGTTATCTACATCTACCTCATTCTACCCTGTTATCTACATCCACCTCATTCTATCCTGTTATCTACATCCACCTTATTCTATATGTTAGCTACATCCACCTCATTGTACATTATTATCTACAACAACCTCATTCTACCCTGATATCTACATCCACCTCATTTTACCATGTTATTCTACATCCACTTTATTCTACAATGTTATCTACATCCTACTCATTCTACCCTGTTATCTATCCACCTCATTCTACCATGTTATCTACATCCACTATATTCTACCCTGTTATCTACATCCACCTTATTTTACTATGTTATTCTACATAAACCTCACTCTACACTGTTATCTACATCCACCTCATTCTATCCTGTTATCTACATCCAACTCATTTTACATGTTAGCTACATCCACCTCATTGTACATTATTATATACATCGACCTCATTCTACCCTGTTATCTACATCAACCTCATTCTACATATTATTTTCCTTCATCTCATTCTACACTGTTATCGATATCCACCTCATTCTGCCATGTTATCTACATACACCTCAATCGATATGTTATCTATATCCACTTCATTCTACCCTTTTATCTATTTCCAGCTAAATCTACATGTTATCGACATCCACCTCATTGTAAACTGTTATCTACATCCACGTCATTCTACCATGTTGTCTACATACACCTCATTCTACCATGTTACCTACATCCACCTCATTCTATATGTTATCTACATCCACCTCATTCTACCTTGGTATATACATGCACCTCATTCTACATGTTATCTACATCCACCTCATCCTACATGTTATCTACATCCACCTCATTCTACCATGTAATCTACATCCACCTCATTCTACCCTGTTATCTACATCCACCTCATTCTACCATGTTTTCTACATCAACCTCATTCTACATGTTATCGACATCGACCTCATTGTACCATGTTATCTATATCCACCTTATTCTACATGTTATCTACAAACATCTCGTTCTACATGTTATTTACAACCACCTTATTCTACATGTTATCTACATTCACCTCATTCTATTCTTCTATGTACATCCACCTCATTCTACACTGTTATTTACATCCATCTCATTCAACCATGTTATCTACATCTACCTCATTGTACTATGATATCTACATCCACCTCATGCTACATGTTATCTACATCCATCTCATTCTACCCTGTTATCTCCACCCACCTCATTCAAACATGTTATCTACATCCACTTCATTCTACACTGTTATCTACATCCACCACATTCTATATATCATCTACATCCACCTCATTCTATCTTGTTATCTCCAACCACATCATCCTACCAAGGAATTCTACATCCACCTCTTTCTACCTTCTTATCTACATCCATATTATTCTACCCTGTTATCTGCATCCACCACATTCTACATGTTATCTACATCGACCTTATTCTACCCTGTTATCTACATCCACCATATCCTACATGTTATCTACATCCACCTCATTCTACATGTTATCTACATCCACCTCATTCTACATATTATTTACAACCAACTTATTCTACCATGTTATCGCCATCTAACTCATTCTACACTGTTATCTACATCCACCTCATACTACCCTGTTATCTACATCCACCTCATTCTACCATGTTATCTACATCCACCTCAATCTGTCCAGTTATCTACATCCACCTCATTTTGCCCTGATATCTTCTTCCACCTCAATTTTCATGTTATCTACATCCACCTAATTCTACCCTGTTATCTACATCCACCACCTCATTCTACCCTGTTATCAACATCCACTTCATTCTATATGTTTTCTACAACCACCTAATACTACCCTGTTAACTACATCCACCACATCATTCTACCCTGTTATCTACATCCACCTCATTCTACATGATATCTTCATCCACCTCATTCTACATCTTATCTACATCCATTTCATTCTACATGTTATCTACCTCCACCTCATTTTACCGTGTTATCTTCATCCATCTCATTCTACCATGTTATCTTCATCCATCTCATTCTACCATGTTATCTAAATCCACGTCATTCTACACTTTTATCCACATCAATCTCATTATACCCTGTTATCTACATCCTCCTCATTCTACCCTGTTATCTATATCCACCTCATTCTATCCTGTTATCTACATCCACTCATTCTACCATGTTATCTACTTCCACCACATTCTAACCTGTTATATACATCCACCTCATTCTACCCTGTGATGTACATCCACCTCATTCTAACCTTTTACCCACATCCACCTTATTTTACATGTTATCTACAACCACCTCATTCTACCCTGTTATCTACATCCACCATATTCTAACATGTTATCTACATCCACCTCATTCTACACGTTATCTACATCCACCTCATTCTACCATGTTATCTACATCCACATAATTCTACCATAATATCTACATCCACCTCAGTATACATGTTATCTACATCCACCTCATTCTACCCTTTTATCTACATCTACGTCATTCTCCCATGTTATCTATATCCACCTCATTCTACCATGTTATCTACATCCACCTCATTCTACCATGTTATCTACATCCACCTAATTCTATCCTGTTATCTACATCATCTCATTCTCCCATGTTATCTACATCCGCCCCATTCTACCCTGTGATGTACATCCACCTCATTCTACCATGTTATCGACATCCATGTCATTCTACCCTGTTATCTACATCCAACTCATTCTACCCTGTTATCTATATCCACCTCATTCTACATGTTATATACATCCAGCTCATTCTACCATTTTATCCACATACACATAATTCTACCATGATATCGACATTCACCTTATTCTACCCTGTTATCTACATTTACCTCATTCTACATGTTACTTACAACCACTTCATTCTACATGTTATCTACATCCACCTATTTCCTGTTATCACCACCTATTTTTTAAAAAATTAATTTTTTAAATTTTTTTTTTTTTTACCCCTTTTTCCCTTTACCATCCACCCTTCTCCTGTTATCTCCCCCTTTTACTTTTAATCCCCCATTCTACGCCTTTTTTCCCTTTTCTTTCTTTTTTTTCCCCCATTTTAAAACCCCCTCATTTTTTTTTTAACCCCCCTTTTTTTCTCCCTTTAAAAACCCCCCTTTACTTTTCACCCCATCTTTATTTTATCTTTTCATTTCATGTTATCACATCCCTATTTTTTTTTAAATCCTTTTTTAAGTTATTAATCACCTTTTTCCTTTAAAAAATTAAAAAATTAATTTATTTTTTAAAAAAAAAAACAAAAATCAACCCCCTCACTTTACAAAAACTTTTTTTAAATAATAAAAAAATTTAAAATTTTTTCCCCACTACCAAAAAACACCCCCCAAAACCCACAAAAACCAAAACCAAAAACAAAACACACCACCAAAACACCACATCACCCCCCCCCCAAAAAAAAACCCCCCCCAAACCAACCCCAAACCCCAAAAAAAAACCCCCCCCCACCCCCACAAAGGGTAAAATTTAAATTTAAACGTTTTAAAATTATAAAAATAATTTTTTTATTTTTAAAATCAATTTATTTTACGAAGGAAAGGGGGATCCCCCCCGGGGGTAAAAACAAACCCCCAACATGTTTTTTTTTTGGGGTGTTAAAAAAAATTTATGGGGGGAAAAGGGAAGGGGAATTACTTAAACTTACGGTAAATTAAATTTTAACTTTTTAAAACAATTTTTTTTTTAATCTTTTCCCCTTTTTCCCCTTTTCCCTTTTTTTTTTCTCCCCCTTTTTAAATCACTCCATTTACTTGTTATTACATCACCTAATTTACTTTTTTCCCCTTTTTTCTATTGTTATCACATCCACCTTTCTTTTTTTTTCCCATTTTTCCTTTTTATCCACCCACCTTTCTACTGTAAAACATCCCCCTTTCCCTGTTATCTCATCCCCCTTTCTCCCATATCTTTCACCCAAAATTTCCTTGTTATTTTTCCCGTCATTCTACCTGTTACCCTTTTCCCCCTCTCCCCTTTTCCACCCCTTTTTTCTGTTATCTACTCCCCCTTTTTCTCCCCTGTTTTTAATCCCCTTTTTTTTCCCCTTTTCCCCCTTGTTATCTACATCCCCCTTTTTAAATTTTAAAAACCCCCTTCAAATTTTATCAAATCCCCCTTTTTCCCTTTTTAAAACCCCTTTCTTCTCCTTTATCTACCCCCCCCCCCTTTTTTTTTTCATCCCCCTCATTCTCCCCTGTTTCCCCCCACTTTTTTTCCCCCCTATTTTTTCCCACCCCCTTTTTATTCTCCCTTGTTATCAAAATCCACTTATTCTCTGTTTAAATCTCCTTTTTTTTTACCTCTCACTTTTTTTAAAATTGTTTCTTAAAACCTTTTTCCCAAATTTTTTAAAAAAAAATTTAAAAAATTTAATTAATATATTTTAAATTTTTACGCTTTTAAAAAAAAACCCTCAAGGTTTCCCATCAACTTTAAAAAGGGAATCCCTTACTAATCCAATTTAAATCATATTTCCCAAAGACCCCACCACCTCCACACCCCCAAAACAAACACAAACCCAAAAAACAAAAAACACCCCCAAAAAAAAAAAAAAAAAAACCCCCCAAAGGGTAAAAAAAAAGAAAATTGGGGGGCAATTGGGGGAAATTTCCAAAAAAAATAGGGGTTTTAATTTTGGGAATAAATTTTTAAAAAAAAAACCCCCCCCCAAAAACAAAAAGGGCACCCAACAAACCCCAAACACAAAAACCCAAACAAAACAAACAAACAAAAAAAAGGGTGAGGGGGTTTTAAAAGGGGGTTTTTTTTTAAAAGTTATTAATTTTTTATGTTTAATTTGTAATTTATTTTAGCCCCCTTTAATTTTTGAAAAACCCCCAAATCAATTGTTTATTCCACTCATTCTACCCAGTATCTACTCGCCTATTCTACAGTTATCTAATCCACGTCTTTATCCGGTATCTACATTCACTCATTTCCATGTTTTTAAACATCTACTCATTCTACGTGTTATTTACATCCACCTCATTCTACATGTTATCTACATCCACCTCATTCTACATGTTATCTAGATCTACCTCATTCTATGCTGTTATCTACATCCACCTCATTCTACATGTTATCTACATCCATTTCATTCTACCCTGTTATCGACATCCACGTCATTCTACCCTGTTATCGACATTTACGTCATTCTACCATGGAATCTACATCCACCTCATTCTACCATGTTATCTACATCCATCCCATTCTAAATGTTATCTACATCCACATAATTCAATCCTGTTATCTACATCCACCTCGTTCTACCCTGTTATCTACATCTAACTCATTCTACCATGGTATCTACATCGACCTCATTCTACCTTGTTATCTACATTCATCTCATTTTATCCTGTTATCTACATACACCTCATTCTACATGTTATCTACATCAACCTCATTGTACATGTTATCTACATTCACCTCATTCTACATGTTATCTACATCCACCTCATTCTACATGTTATATACATCCACCTCATTCTACCCTGTTAACTACATCCACCTCATTCTACATGTTATCTACATCCACCTCATTCTACCATGTTATCGACATCCACGTCATTCTACATGTTATCGACATCCGCGTTATTCTTCCCTGTTATCTACATCCACCTCATTTACATGTTATCTACATCCCGCATTCTAACTATGTTATCTACATCCACTCATTTCTATCCTTTTATCTACATTCCACATCAATCTCCATGTTATTAAAATCACCATTATATATGTTATCTACACCCACCTCTTTCTACCATTTTATCTCACCCACCTCTTAATCCTGTATCATTATCCACCTCATTATCCAAGTATCTACATCCACCTCATCTACATTCTACATCCACCTCATCTACATGTAATCTACAAACACCTCATTTACCCTTTTATCATATCCACCCCCTTCTACATGTATCTACAATCCATCTTAATTCTACCCTGTTATAAATCCATTATTCTACCCTGTTATCGACATCCACTCATTACACGGGTTATCGAAACCCCTCATTTACCAGGGTTATCTACATCCACCTCATTCTAAAAATATATCTACATCCACCAAATTTTATCCTGTTATCGAATCCACCTTTTCCCATGTTATCAACATCAACTCTAAACCCATGTTATCTACACCCCCATCATTTACCCGTATCAAATCACGTCATTCTAAACTGTTTCGAAATATTTATTTATCTACCTTTTATTATTCCACTTTCTCCCTGTATCGACTCCACGTATTCTCTACGTATCTACATTCTACATCATTTACCCTGTATCGACATTCCCCTCATTCTATTTTTATTACTGCACCTCATTTACATGTTATCTCATCCACCTCATTCTACTTGTTATCTACATCTAACCTTTCTCCCCGGTTTTCAAAATCACCTAATTCTTTTTTATTTTTATTTTTTTTTTTAAAAATTCCTTTTGTTGTAACAAATACATATATGCATGACAAGCATTATCAATATCAATAACCACCTAATTCTACCATGTTATCTATATCCACCTCATTCTATCCTGTTATCTACATCCACCTCGTTCTACCCTGTTATCTACATGCACCTCATTCTACCATGTTATCTACATCCACCTTATTCTATTCTGTTATCTACATCCATCTCGTTCTACCGTGTTATCTACATCCATCTCATTCTACCCAGGTATCTACATCGACCTCATTCTACCATGTTATCTACATCCACGTCATTCTACCCGTTATCTACTCCACCTTTTTCTACAATGTTATCTACATTACCTTTCTACAGTTAGCTTTTTAACTAATTCTCTGTTATCTATCCCCTCATTACATGTTTCTAGATCTACCTCATTCTATGTGTTACTACATCCCATTCTACTGTTATCTACAATCATTTCATTCTCACTATTATCGACATCCACGTCATTCTACCCTGTTATCGACATTTACGTCATTCTACCATGGAATCTACATCCACCTCATTCTACCATGTTATCTACATCCATCCCATTCTAAATGTTATCTACATCCACCTAATTCTATCCTGTTATCGACATCCATCTCGTTCTACCCTGTTATCTACATCTAAGTCATTCTACCATGGTATGTACATCGACCTCATTTACCTTGTTATTACATCACTCATTTATCAGTTATCTATCCACCTCATTCTACATGTTATCTACATCAACCTCATTGTACATGTTATCTACATTCACATCATTCTACATGTTACCTATATCCACTTCATTCTACATGTTATATACATCCACCTCATTCTACCCTGTTAACTACATCCATCTCATTCTACATGTTATCTACATGCACCTCATTCTACCATGCTAACGACATCCACGTCATTCAACATGTTATCGACATCCGCGTTATTCTTCCCTGTTATCTACATCCACCTCATTCTACCATGTTATCTACATCCATCGCATTCTAACATGTTACCTACATCCACCTCATTCTATCCTTTTATCTCCATCAACATCATTTTCATGTTATCTACTCCACCTTCTACATGTTATCTAATTCACCTCTTTTCTACCATGTATTACATCACCTCATTCTATCCTGTTTTTATCACCTCATTATCAATGTTATCTTACATCCACCTCATTCTACATATCTACATCCACCTCATTCTACATGTTATCTACATACACCTCATTCTACCTCGTTATCAATATCCACCTCTTTCTACATGTTCTCTACATCCATCTTATTCTACCCTGTTATCGACATCTACCTCATTCTACCCTGTTACAGACATCCACCTCAATCTACCATGTTATCTACATCCACCTGATTCTACCATATTATCTACATCCACCTGATTCTATCCTGTTATCGACATCCACCTCATTCTCCCATGTATTCATCCACTCATATCCCATGTTATCTACATCCCTCATTCTATCCTGTTATCAACATCCACGTCATTCTAAACTGTTATCGACATCCTATTTATTCTACCCTGTTATCTACATCCACCTCATTCTACCCTGTTATCGACATCCACGTTCTCTACTGTTATCTACATCGACTCATTCTACCCTGTTTCGACATTCACCTCTATATGTTTTACATGCACCTCATTCCACATGTTATTACTCACTCTAATCTACTGTTTATCTACATCTACTCTTTCTACCCTGTTATCTAATCTACCTAATTCTTTTTTTTTATTATTTTTTTAAATTCCTTTTGTTGTTACAATACTATATGCATGACAAGATATCATTCATAACCACTACTCTCCCATGTTATCTATATCCACCTCATTCTATCCTGTTATCTACATCCACCTCCTTCTACCCTGTTATCTACATGCAACTCATTCTACCATGTTATCTACATCCACCTCATCCTATCCTGTTATCTACATCCACCTCGTTCTACCCTGTTATCTACATCCATCTCATTCTACCCAGGTATCTACATCGACCTCATTCTACCATGTTATCTACATCCACGTCATTTTATCCTGTTATCTACATCCACCTCATTCTACCATGTTATCTACATCTACCTCATTCTACATGTTAGCTATATCCACCTCATTCTACATGTTATCTACATCCACCTCATTCTACATGTTATCTAGATCTACCTCATTCTATGCTGTTATCTACATCCATCTCATTCTACATGTTATCTACATCCATTTCATTCTACCCTGTTTTCGACATCCACGTAATTCTACCCTGTTCTCGACATTTATGTCATTCTACCTTGTAATCTACATCCACCTCATTCTACCATGTTATCTACATCCATCCCATTCTAAATGTTATCTACATCCACCTAATTCTATCCTGTTATCGACACCCATCTCGTTCTACCCTGTTATCTACATCTAACTCATTCTACCATGGTACGTACATCGACCTCATTCTACCTTGTTATCTACATTCACCTCATTTTATCCTGTTATCTACATTCACCTCATTCTACATGTTATCTACATCAACCTCATTGTACAAGTTGTCTATATTCACCTCATTCTACATGTTATCTATATCCACCTCATTCTAGATGTGATATACATCCACCCCATTCTACCCTGTTAACTACATCCACCTCATTCTACATGTTATCTACATCCACCTCATTCTACCATGTTATCGACATCCACGTCATTCTACATGTTATCGACATCCGCGTTATTCTTCCCTGTTATCTACATCCACCTCATTCTACCATGTTATCTACATCCATCGCATTCTAACATGTTATCTACATCCACCTCATTCTATCCTTTTATCTACATCCACATCATTCTCCCATGTTATCTACATCCACCTCATTCTACATGTTATCTACATCCACCTCATTCTATCATGTTATCTACATCCACCTCATTGTATCCTGTTATCATTAACCACCTCATTATCCAATGTTATCTACATCCACCTCATTCTATATATCTACATCCACCTCATTCTACATGTTATCTACATCCACCTCATTCTACATGTTATCGACATCCACCTCATTCTACCCTGTTATCTATATCCACCTCTTTGTACATGTTATCTACATCCATCTTATTCTACCCTGTTATCGACATTCACGTCATTCTATCCTGTTATCGACATCCACCTCATTCTACCCTGTTATCGACATCCACCTCATTCTACATGTTATCTATATCCACCTCATTCTACCCTGTTTCTACATGTTATCTACATCCATATTATTCTACCCTTTTAACGACATTCACGTCATTGTACCCTGTTATCGACATCCACCTCATTCTATCCTGTTATCGACATCCAACTCATTCTCCCCTGTTATCGACATCCACCTCAGTCTACCATATTATCTACATCCACCTGATTCTATCCTGTTATCGACATCCACCTCATTCTCCCATGTTATCTACATCCACCTCATTCTATCCTGTTATCAACATGCACGTCATTCTAAACTGTTATCGACATCCACCTTATTCTACCCTGTTATCTACATCCACCTCATTCTACCCAGTTATCGACATCCACGTCATTCTCTACTGTTATCTACATCGACCTCATTCTACCCTGTTATCGACATTCACCTCATTCTATATGTTATTTACATGCACCTCATTCTACATGTTATCTACATCCACCTCATTCTACTTGTTATCTACATCTAACTTTTTCTACCCTGTTATCTACATCTACCTAATTCTACCATGTTATCTACATCCACCTCATTCTTACCTGTTATCTACATCCACCTCGTTCTACCCTGTTATCGACATCCATGTTATTCTATCCTGTTATCTACATCCACCTCGTTCTATCCTGTTATCTACATCCACCTCATTCTACTCTTGTATCTACATCACCACATTCTACCCTATTATCTACATTCACCTCATTCTACCATCTTATCTATATCCACTCGATTCTATCCTGTTATCTACATACACCTCAATCTACAAGTTTTTCCAAAACCCATCCACTCTTTACATGTTATCTACATCCACCTCATTCTACATGTTATCTACATCCACCTCATTCTACACTGTTATCGACATCTACGTCATTCTACCCTGTTATTGACATCCATGGCATTCTACCCTGTTATCTACATCCACCTTATTCTACCATGTTATCTACATCCACCTCATTCTACCCTGTTATCTACATCCACCTCTTTCTACCCTGTTATCGACATCTACGTCATTCTACCCTGTTATTGACATCACGGCATTCTACCCTGTTGATCTACAATCCATCTTATTCTAATGGTTATCTACATCCACGGCATTCTACCCTGTTATCTACATCCACCTCATTCTACCCTGTTATCTACATCCACCTCATTCTACCCTGTTATCTACATCCACCTCATTCTCCCATGTTATCTTTATCCACGTCATTCTACATGTTATCTACATTGACCTCATTCTACATGTTATCTACATACACCTCATTCTACATGTTATCTACATTCACTACAATCCACCCTATTATCGATATCCACGTCAATGTACCCTGTTATCGACATCCACGTCATTCTACCGTGTTATCTACATCCATCTCCTTCTACCCTGTTATCTAAATGAACCTCATTCTACCACGTTATCTACATCCACCTCCCTCTACCATGTTATATACTCCACCCATTGTACACACTGTTATCTACATCCACCTTTTTCTACCCTGTTATCACATACACACATTCTACCCTGTTATACTACATCCAGCCTTGTTCTCCCATGTTATCTACATCCACTCTTCTGGCCCATGGTATCTACATCCATCTCATTCTCCCATGTTTCTATATCACTCGTTCTAACCAAGTTATCCAGTCAACCTCATTTACCCTATTCTCAATCCACCTCACTCTACCCTGTTATCTACATCCACCTCATACTACCCTGTTATCTACAACCACCGCATTATTCCCTGTTACCTACATCCACCTCATTCTCCAATGTTAACTACATCCACCTCATTCTACATGTTATCTACATCCTCCTCATTCTACATGTTATCTACATCCACTTCATTCTACATGTTATCTATATCCACCTCATTCTACCCTCTTATCTACACCCACCTCTTTCTACATTTTATCTACATCCACCTCATTCTACACTGCTGTCGACATCCACGTCATTCTACCCTTTTATCTACATCTACCTCATTCTACCATGTTATCTACATCCACTTCATTCTACATGTTATCTACATCTACCTCATTCTTTATGTTATCTACATACACCTAATTCTATATGTGATCTATATCCACCTCATTCTACCCTGTTATCTATATCCACCTCTTTCTACATGTTATCTACATCGACCTCATTCTACCCTGTTATCTACATCCACCTCATTCTATCCTGTTATCAACATTCACGTCATTTTACCCTGTTATCGACATCCACCTTATTCTACCATTTTATCGACATCCACCACATTCTATCCTGTTGTCTACATCAACCTCATTCTCCCATGTTATCTACATCTACGTCATTCTACCCTGTTATCTACATCCACCTCATTCTACCCTGTTATCGACATCCACGTCATTCTCTACTGTTATCTACATCCACCTCATTCTACCCTTTTATTTACATCCACCTCGTTCTCCCATGTTATCTTTATCCATGTCATTCTACATGTTATCTACATTGATCTCATTCTACATGTTATCTACATCCACCTCATTCTACATGTTATCTACATCCACCTCATTCTACATGTTATCTACATTCACTACATTCTACCCTGTTATCGATATCCACGTCAATGTACCCTGTTATCGATATTCACGTCATTTTACCGTGTTATCTTCAGCCACCTCCTTGTACACTGCTATCTACATCAACCTCATTCTACCACGTTATCTACATCCACCTCCCTCTACCATGTTATATACATCCTCCTCATTGTACCCTGTTTTCTACATCCACCTCATTCCACCCTGTTTTCTACATATGCCTTATTTTACCCTGTTATCTACATCCACCTCATTCTACACTGTTATCTATATCCACCTCGTTCTCCCATGTTATCTACATCCATCTCATTCTCCCATGTTATCTACATCCATCTCATTCTCCCATGTTATCACATCCACCTCATTTCACCCTGTTATCTACATCCACCTCATTCTACCCTTTTATCTACTTCCACCTCATTCTACACTGTTATCTACATCCACCTCATTCTACCCTTCTATCTACAACCATCTCATTATTCCCTGTTATTTACATCAACCTCGTTCTCCCATGTTATCTACATCCAATTCATTCTACCCTGTTATCTACATCCATCTCATTCTCCCATGTTATCTACTTCCACCTCATTCTACACTGTTATCTACATCCACCTCATTGTACCCTGCTATCTACAACCACCTCATTTTTCCCTGTTATCTAAATCCTCCTTTTTCTAACATGTTATCTACATACACCTTACTCTACCATGTCATCTACATCCACCTCATTCTCCAATGTTATCTACATCCACCTCATTCTACATGTTATCGACATCCACCTCATTCTACCCTGTTATCTACATCCACCTCACTCCACATGTTATCTACATCCACCTTACTCTACATGTTATCTACATCCACCTCATTCTACATGTTATCGACATCCACCTCATTCTACCATGTTATCTACATCCACCTCACTCTACATGTTATCTACATCCACCTCACTCTACATGTTATCTACATCCACCTCATTCTACATGTTATCGATATCCACCTCATTCTACCCTGTTATCTACATCCACCTCACTCTACATGCTATCTACATCCACCTCACTCTTCATGTTATCTACATCCACCTCTCTCTACATGTTATCTACATCCACCTCATTCTACATGTTATCGACATCCACCTCATTCTACCCTGTTATCTACATCCACCTTACTCTACATGTTATCTACATCCACCTCATTCTACATGTTATCGACATCCACCTCATTCTACCCTGTTATCTACATCCACCTCACTCTACATGTTATCTACATCCACCTCATTCTACCCTGTTATCTACATCCACCTCACTCTACATGTTATCTACATCCACCTCATTCTACCCTGTTATCTACATTCACCTCATTCTACCATGTTATCTACATCCATCGCCGAAGTGGAAATGTGGCCACCTTGACACGTGGGCAAAAATGGCTGCATACTCCAAATCTGACTATAGCTGAACCTTGCCGAGGAACGAGGAAAAAAACCACCCTCCATCGTTCATCTATTGCAGTTACTTGTCTGTGATTTCTGACACTGCTGTGCTCTTTCCGATTCCTGTCTTAGTTCAATCCACCCCTTGTCTCTTTCCCCTCTTCCCTCATTCATTTTCACCAGAGCCCCACTTTTCCGCCTTGCTCATCACAAAGACCGATAGAAGGGAAAAGAGTGATAGCTCAGTGTGTGTGTGTGTGTGTGTGTGTGTGTGTGTGTGTGTGTGTGTGTGTGTGTGTGAGGGTGCGCACGCGCGCGCGCGCGTGCATGCGTACTAGGTGTGCACATGTCCAACTTTGTGCGCATGTGTGTGGTGTAGAAGTTTTCTGTGCTCCTTATGAGCAGCAAAGCCATACAAACTCTGCTGGAACCAGCGCTGCTTGCCTGATTGTGGACAGCACTTTGTGGGTTTCTCTCTCTCTGTCTCTGTCTGTCTCTGTCTTTCTGTCTGTCTCTCTGTCTGTATGTCTCTCTTTCTCTCTCTCCCCCCCTCTCTCTCTCTCTCTCAATCTCTCTCTCTCCCTCTCTGTCTGTCTCTCTCATGAGAACTTGGGTCCTGGTACAGACGGATGCATGGCTCTCTGGTCCATAGGCAAGGAGAAGGAGGCAGAGGCTTCAAGAGGTGCTAGATTTTCTGAAGAGTTCCTGCACTCTGGCATCTTCAGATTGACTTGCGTGCTTTGGGAAGCCATGGATGTGCATTCAGTTGGCCTTCCAATCTTATGTCCCTGTCATAGAAAGAGTCGCTTTTTCACCTTCTGGTTTTGGCTGCCTATGTGGCAAGATGCTTCAAAACAGTCATACACGCAAACGTCTCATCCCATGTGTCATTTCAATCTCACAGTGATTGCCAGGTGGGATTAGTTAATCAGAGTGCACATTGTGTTGTGGATGATCCTCGGATTGTTAAGATGGGGAACGCAAAACAACAACGACATCATTTATATTGTATGTCATCACTGTCAAATTCTGTACTGTTACGTCTGAGGTGTCTGCAATGAGTGCTACAATGTTTGGAAGACCTATATCCACTCTCTTCCTTTCTTATCTGATAGCATCATGTGGTCCTGTGCCAGGCATGCCTGCGGGCAACAATCACGGCACTCGCGAATTTCTTCTCAGCTTACATGTTAGTCGTACGCTAAGGCTTCAACTCCCCCAAGGAAGGTTTACCAACCACAACTAAAAAATGATTGGACTTGAAAGAACATTAAGAAACAAAGAGAACAGAGATCTCAAGTCTCTCTGTAATCAGCAACTTGTAAGCGACTGCCATCTTGGCCAACCCATACTTTGTTTACAGAATTTGAATTGTTGCCTTCAGCATACCGTTTTCAGTGCCCCAACAGCAAAACAAACAGAGAAAGAAATCCTTTTTGTGCCAGATGTCATTCGAATGCTAAATTCATTCACAATAACACTGACTACCCAGTTTCACATTTCTCCGAAATACTTGCCTGATTAATAGTCTTGACTGCGGTTAATATACATAGGCATATATGTGCGTGTTTCATTGAATGTAAGTATGCACATGCATGCGCGTGTGCGCGCCTATTTGATTGCACGTGTATGCATCGGAAAGTGCGTGGATGTGGGTGTGTTTGTGGGTATGGGAGTGGTTATGTGTTCATGACTCATGCTACACAGAGAAAGTTGCCTACTTGTGTTTGTGTGCGTGCGTGCGTGCGTGCGTGTATACACGCACATGCTCAAGCTCTTGCAATTAAGTTTTTGTCTTAAAAAAAATTAGTATGATTTTTGTACACACACACACACACACACACACACACACACACACACACACACACACACACACACACACACACACACACACACACACATACACATATTGTCATGATGAAGGGTGATGCCAGACTTTGGACGTCCGGTATGTACAGCATGCAGCACTTAGGGGAGGCATTGATGCACATACCAATCTGCACTTATGGTGCGCCTTTCCTCTAGTGGAATGGTTGGGATGTGTCGGTTTGGGCAATGTGAGGCAACATCTGTTTACTGGTGCTCCTCCATCTTTTGAGTTTTAGAGGCGGGGTGTCTCATGGAAAGAGCGAGACAGACGACTGGTCTTTCCTCTCAAGATCAAAGTAGTACGCCCAGGTTTCATCACCACTTATGATGTTCCTTGTTGAGATTACGCGTCCACTGTCACATTTATCAAGCATGGTCAAGCACCATTGCACCCTACCCTTCTTCTGCTCTTCAATTAACTGATGTGGCACTCACTGAGCACATCGCTTTTGGACGCCTAGCTGATGGTGTAAGATCTCATTTAAGGCAGACATGCCAATTCCAAGTATGTCTTGAAGACCTTTGCAAGTGATTTGTGTCTCTTCTGTGATCAGCTCTTTGATACTGCTGGCATCACGGCTGCTCAAAACAGGAAAAACCTGACTTTTTAGTTGGTGGCTGGAACTTGCACTCCGTAACCTAAATTCCACCTGGCTGCTATCTAGGCACCGCGCGGTCAGGGGTCCAAGTCCAGCGTCTCGCGGTGCCAGCACACATTCCTTCTTTGCGGTCTATTAGGGACTGGACGAATTTTTATTTTAAGGGCTTTTTTTATCATACGCTGCCGGATTTCCTACATTTTTTTTTACAGTGTTCATACTTCAGAGAACAAAACTTCAATACTTGCTTTACTTGTTTGCGCGTAAGCACACACGCAGCACGCACACAGCACACATGCACGCGCGCGCACACACACACACTCTCACATACACACACGCACACAGAATACTTCAGCAGAAAATCAAATATGACTGGGTAAGCAATGTCAATGAGAATTCATAAATCAAATGGCCACTGGCACAGAAGAATTTCTTTTTCTGTTTGTTTTGCTGTTGGGGCACTGAAAATGGCGTCCTGGAGGCAAGAGTTGTTACCTGTCTAGCTGTATTCGGATGCATGCATGTATGTGTGCGCGCACACATGTACTCATCTATGTGTGCACCTATGTATGTATGTATGTATGTATGTATGTATGTATGTATGTATGTATGTATGCATGCATGCATGCATGCATGCATGTATTATGTATGTATTTATGTATGTATGTACGTACGTACGTACGTATGTATGTATGTATGTATGTATGTATGTATGTATGTATGTATGTATGTATGTATGTATGTATGTATGTATGTAAGTATATGTATGTATGTATGAGTTTATGTATGTATTCATGCATTTATTCATGTATTTATTTGTTTATTGTATTTTTTCGTAGATGGACGGCACGGTGTAAGAAGCATGGGGAGATGGGATAGCCTAGTGGTTAGAACATTGCGCTCGCTTGTTATTTTTAAGAAATTAAAACAAACATAAGGGGAAAAACCGTTATCCAGCTATCAGTCAAAACAGCAAACAAGCAAGCCATCTTCATCACCATCACCATCACCATCATCATCCTCATCGTCGTCATCATCATCACCATCATCATCACCATCGTCACCATCGTCATCGTCGTCATCGTCGTCGTCGTCGTCGTCGTCGTCATCATCATCATCATCATCATCATCATCATCATCACATCATCATCATCATCATCATCATCATCAACAGCAACAACAACAGCAACATCAACAACAACACAACAACAACAAAACAGATCTGAAACCTAAAAGCGAACAGTACGGCCAGTCCCTCTGGCCTCTTGAATGGAATGCTAAGACGGACAACAAACTTTTCCAGATTCACCCTACTAACCTGAAAGACGTTCTCCCTCTGTGTGTCAAAAGCAACAGGGAAGCAACAGTGCTCACCAGGCTACACACATGTCTTTCTCATATCACCCACGTTCATTTAGTTAAAGGAGAGGGAACCCCATGGTGTGTGACTTGTCATCACAACTATCACGCATCTGCTTATGGAGTGTAGAGGTGTCTAGGATATTATTAGGCACAAGCATTTTACTGCAGACTCCCTGAAGATCCTTTTTCAGGATGTTCCACCAGACACCATTTTTAACTTCCTGAGAGAATTGAGCCTTTTCCGTCTGACATAGCTGGTCACTAAAGAACAAGGTTGTTTTAAGGAATATGGTTTAGGTTTTATCTCATTTTATGTGTTGTGGATGTTGATGTGAGTGTACCCGTCCTGGGTTGACTCATGGTTGGCCAGGGCGTTGATACAAGGAACGACAGCAGAGTTGGTTTTATACCCTGTTTTAATCTGTATATAGCTGCACAGTTATAATCTGAGATTTAACATTTGACGAAATGACAGCCCTGATATGGCCTCTGTGGGATCGGGTTGGATTGGATTGGACCTGGCGACGGTCTACTGCAGTAATGCACAACTATGCCATGCCTCATTTGAAAGCACAACCATTTTTGTTATTTCTTTCTGTGACTTTCATTACAAACAAAGACAGGCTCTCCATGAGCATTTCTTATCAGGAGCAAGGAAATCTCCAACTAAGAGTAAACTTGAATTCGTATAATGTTTCTGCTGTTTATGCTAGCTACTGGGTATTGACTTTAGGAGACCACTTCAATAAAATCCTATTTTGGAGGTGCAGACTGCCAAAGAGAAGTCTTGCAGAATGAAAAGAGTTCAAGTGAGAGTGAACGTTATTCAGAAGGAGTTAGACAATCCGAATTCTGTGCCACAGACTGCCCCAAAGAAGTGCTATCAAATAGAAAAAACTGCACAAAAGGGAGTCGGTTAGAGTTAAGATTAGCGAACAGGATTGAGAGCAGAGTTTGACAACCTTTATGCTGTGTTGTCTGGGTTATTGTTTTGCTGTTGTTGAAGTGTGTGTGGGTTTTTTTGGGAGGGGGGGAGGGAGGTGTTGTTTTAGATTTTAGTTTACTTTGGTTTTGCTTTTTTAACAAATCTTTCTGGCCACCTGGGCCTGTACAAGAGAAGTGACCCACTGCTGGATGAATGTGGGTAGCCTGTCCTGATTAGGATCCTTCTACATCATCTGTGCCTGAACCGCGTGCTCTTAGCCTCGCTTCCTTAAAGGTTAACAGCGTTTGTTTCTTGCTTTATTATCTTTCGTTTTGTCTTTTCAAAACTATTAATGCAGTGACACAGACAGACACAAGCGTATAAAGACACTTGGACATTAAGGCAGACAGACAAAGAGACAGATAAAAAAAAAACCCGTTAACATCACATCTACAGCAAACAATGCACAGAAATTAATCACTTTCCTCTGGGCAATGCGAGAAAGACGACAAAAACATTTCTAACAAATTTATAGGCATGAAAAATGTTAACGAAGCAGCAGGAAATCTCTCACTCTCTCTCTCTCTATCTTTCGCTCAAAATAATCAAGTTAATTACACAATGAAGCTGCCAGGAACAGAAAATCATATTTCCAAAAGAATTTTGAAAACGATCACGAAAGCCTTTGAACAAAATTGAATGTTGGCGTTGGGCGCCAAGACTACTGATTAGGTGTGGCTAGTGACACACAGATGCCAAGACTACTGATTATTTATTTATTTTATTCTTTTATATCGAGGACAATGGAATAAGCACCCACGTGTTTTTTTACATCCAGTCCCCGTGTGTATGCGGTTTTGTCAATTTTGTCATCTTTTCCCACCGGCACACAGTGGCCTACTCTTCCGAAAAGCGGAACAGGATGTAACGTGTGCGCAAGATGTTCTGCGTGCGTTCGCACACGGGGCCTCGGTTTATAGTCTCATCCGAAGGACTTTCGGGGAGAGTGGAGTCTTCACTGAGTGATTGGCCTTTGCGCTGGATGGCAGCAGGGTGTATCTCTCTGTGTTTGAGTGTTGTTTTTTGCGCTTTTTTCTACGTTCAGCAATACACATTTTATATCTACGTGTTTGTGATTTCACCGTGCATTGACTGGTTAGATTGGTTTTCCTTATTATCATTTACATTTCGAACTACTTTAATTTATAATTTTCATTTTCTGATAAATTTTTGAACATTCAACTGACTTGATGATTTGTGTTCAACTGACATTGCTGGTCCTTGTGACCCATTTTACTGTAACCCTGCTGCCGTGTGAAAAATTGCACGTGAAACACGAACTCAGATCTCCCCCACCACAACTACCCAGTGCTCCTCCTTCCACCAATATGACACTTACTGCCGAAGACATGAGAGCTTTGCTCTCACATGAGTTTACAATATACCACACGAACTCAAACAACCCATTTCAACCTTAGGAATCAACCGCCACAAAACTAGACAAGGTACCCGTGCCAGCAGACATCGTCGCCTGCGGCCCCCTACATCCGTCTCCATCCTCATTTCTGACGTCACTACCGCTACGACCGTAACCAAGGACAACACTTCTTCGCTTCCCTCTGATCCACCTGCTTCGCCCTGTGTTTATGACTTTGATAAAACGTGTTCTGATAATGTGTATCATGGTGTGTATGAAATTGTAAATCCCCGAACTTCCCCAGTTCTTTCACCAGATTCTACACCTGACTCTCAATCCAAACTTTTGTCTGTTCTTCCACTCTCCACATCTTTACTATCGCCTTCATCCTCTTCCACTGACAGTTATCCTAATTCACCACAGTTATCATCAACCTCTCTGCCTCCTTCTAACATTCTTCACATGTGCTTGTTCAACGTGCAATCTGTCTGCCCAGAGGGTAAAGCTGATCTCATTTCTGATTTCATCTCTGAAAAGAACATTGATCTAACATTTCTTACAGAAACCTGGTTAAAACCACACGGTCATGAACCGAAAATAAAACAACTGACGCCACCTGGTTATAAAACTCTTTCTCTTCCCCGACCCTCCCGTGGAGGTGGCATTGCCATCGTTTATAAAGATACACTCGAACCTGCTCTTTCTTTCTGTCACTCCCTTCCTTTCTCACCTGAATCTTTCGAAGTCTGTGAACTCAACTTCAACACACCTGGCCACTCTATTACTTTCTGCTGTCTTTACTGTCCACCTCCAAGCCGTAAGAATAATCTGACATCTTCCATTTTCCATCAAGAGTTTCAGTCACTCCTGGATCACTACAGCCTCTCTCCCAGAAAGCTCATCATTCTCGGTGACTTTAACTTCCATTTTGATAACCAGTCTTCTTCTGATGTCAAACGTCTGTCTCTTTCTTTGTCGAACCACTCTCTTTCTCAGCTGGTAAACGAAGCAACACACAGATCAGGACATATTTTAGACTGGCTTATTACTGATATTTCCCAAGATCTGATCAAATCTGTATCTATCACTGATGAACTACTTTCTGATCATTCCGCTGTTCTTTTCTCTCTAAATATTGCAAAGCCTATCAGAAAGAAAAAGTATGTCTATGTCACCCGTCGCAACCGTAAGGCCATAGATATTCAAACTTTCTCTTCACAAGCTGCTGAACGCCTATCGCAAACCTCTGACAACAATAACCCCTCTAAACACTACAATGATGATCTCAGCCAACTGCTTGATGAGCATGCACTTCCCACTGACCGTCTCCTGCCTGATAGGCCATGTGCGCCACGGTACACCCATGACATCCTGGTCGCAAAGCGCAAACGCAGGCAACTAGAGCGGCAGTGGCGAAAATCAAAAACGGAAATTAATAAGCAGCTCTTTCGAAAACAAGTAAACAAAGTCAAATCTTTAATCCTTTCAGAAAAAGACAAAGTATTACTCTTCTCAAGTTCTTGATGCCACGTAAATGAAATCTCTCTTTTCCCTCACATCTACTCTTCTTGGATCTGTGAAGGCAAGCCCTCTACCTTCCATCCACAACCACTCTGAACTTCCATCTATATTTTCTGCATTCTTTTCTGAAAAAGTCTATAACATTCGCTCCAAACTGGATCAGACTCCTTTCCAGCCTACACTTCCTGATCCCCAATTCTCTGGCAATCCTCTCCTTTTCTTTCATCCGACAAGTGAGAGAGAAATCACGATAATTCTGAAAGAAATGACTATAAAATCATGTGATCTTGATCCCATACCTGCTTCTCTTTTCACACAGTGCCTACCACAACTCATACCCGCTATCACGAAAATAGTAAACTCATCTCTTGTTTCAGGAAATGTTCCATCAGCTCTCAAAACTGCTATAGTCACACCTCTACTCAAAAAGCATGACCTTGACCCTAACATTCTGAATAATTATAGACCTGTTTCCAATCTACCTTTTATTTCTAAAGTCCTTGAAAAAGTAGTTCTCAAACAGCTCAACAACCACCTTCTCTCCAACAATCTTCTTCCTGAGTTTCAGTCTGCCTATCGCGTCAACCACAGCACTGAAACCACCCTAGTACACACTTTAAACACGCTTCTACTCGCTTCTGACTCAGAATCGCCCTTCTCACTCTACTCGACTTATCAGCAGCCTTCGATACTATAGACCACTCAATTCTTCTCTCCTGTCTTCAAGAAACGTTCGGTGTTACTGGCATAGCCCTCACCTGGTTTAATTCATACCTTACTGACCGATTCCAGACAGTTGCAGTAAACAAGATTCAATCTATACCTGCCAAACTGGAATGCGGAGTCCCACAGGGATCAGTTCTAGGCCCTGTTCTTTTCACTCTTTACACTGCCCCACTGTCACATATAATAAACCGTCATAAAATCAACCATCATTTTTATGCAGATGACTCTCAGATTCAAAGCAGTGTTACTCCTGAAAATCTGCCTTCTCTCCTGACAAATATGGCCCGCTGCTTTGAAGATATTAAAAACTGGATGACACAGAACAAATTACAGCTAAATGCAGATAAAACCGAAGCCATGCTCGTAGGGACCAAACACAAACTCTCTTCCATTACAACAGCTTCAATAGAACTTGGCAATACATGAGTCCCTCTATCCACTGCTGTGAAGTATCTAGGTGTTGTTATCGACAACACACTCTCTATGAAAAAAATTATCACTCAGACCTGTCAGTCGTGCTACTATCAATTACGGCGTATTTGTGCAATTCGAAAGTACCTGTCCACTGATGCAACAGCCAAACTTGTCACTTCTCTCATTCTTTCACGTCTGGACTATTGTAATTCTCTTTTGTCTGGTCTGCCAGCATCATCTATCCACTCCCTTCAACGTATACAAAACTCCGCAGCTCGACTAGTTCTCAGAAAGAAAAAATCTGAGCACATTACCCCTCTCTTGCGATCTCTCCACTGGCTGCCTGTGCCACAGAGAGTAAATTATAAGATCAGTACCCTCTGTTACAAATGTCTCCACAAAACTGCACCCTCCTACCTCTGTGAATGTCTTAATCTATACACTCCTTCACGTTCCCTCCGCTCTACTGCAGATACCTTGTGCCTACGAATACCTAGATTCAACCAATCCACTGTTGGCCGCCGCTCTTTCTCTATTTTGGGTCCATCGACCTGGAATGAGCTCCCTCTCTCTCTTCGCCAGAAACCTAGTTATGACACTTTTAAATCCAGCCTCAAGACATATTTATTTCAAACCTAAGATTTACCCCCTCCTGTTTCATATCAGAGCTATCCCACCCTCACTAACCCATGTCCTATCACCCTGCTAAAGTATACGACCTAAGTGAGTGTGTGTGTGTGCTTTTGTAAAACATTCGACTATTAAATTTTATTTCATAGATTTTGTCTGCAGCGCACTATGTTTGTAAATATCTGTTTGTTTAAACTATTGATCATTTATCATTGATTGCATGACTGTGTAAGATTAGGTTGAATGTATGCGCTTTGATTTGTCTTTTCAAGATATAGCGCTATATAAGTTCCATGTATTATTATTAACTCCAGGGGAAAATATCCCCTTGAACGGGAATCGAACCCGGGTCGTCAGATTGCGAGCGCAATGTTCTAACCACTAGGCTAGTGACACACAGGCGGAGAAGCAGGGTAGGGTTGTGCTGGTAACTGACAGTGGTGGTAGGACAGCAGCCACAATCCCTAAACAAGGCAGGACAAACAGAGAGGCCACATGGAAACACACATCAAACACCCACATACATCAAACACACACAGACACACACATCAAACACACACATACATCAAACACACACACATCAAACACCCACAGACACACACATCAAACACACACATACATCAAACACACACACATCAAACACCCACACACATCAAGCACACACACACATCAAACACACACACACATCAACCACACACACATCAAACACACACACATCAAACACACACACACATCAAGCACACACACACATCAAACACACACAACATCAAACACACACACACATCAAGCACACACACATCAAACACACACACATCAAACACACACACCACATCAAGCACACACACATCAAACACACACACATCAAACACACACACACATCAAACACACACACACACATCAAGCACACACACACATCAAACACACACACATCAAACACACACACACATCAAGCACACACACCATCAAACACACACACATCAAACACACAACACACATCAAGCACACACACACATCAAACACACACACATCAAACACACACACACACACACATCAAAACACCCACACACATCAAGCACACACACAGACACACATATCAAACACACAACATACATCAAGCACACACACAGACACACATATCAAACACACACACACACACACACACACACATCAAACACACACACACATCAAACACACACACATCAAACACCCACACACATCAAGCACACACACACACATATCAAAACACACACACATCAAGCACACACACAGACACATATCAAACACACACACACACATCAAGCACACACACACATATCAAACACCCACACATCAAACACCCACACACATCAAGCACACACACAGACACACATATCAAACGCACACACATCAACACACACACAGACACACAAAACAAACACACACACACACCAAGCACACACACAGACACACACATCAAACACATACATCAAACACACACACACATCAAACACACACACATCAAACACCCACACATCAAACACACAAAACACACATCAAGCACACACACAGACACACATATCAAACACACACACAGACACACACATCAAACACACACACACCCACAGACACACACATCAAACACAAAAAACCCACACCCACAAACACACACATCAAACAAACACACACAACAGACATAACACATCAGACATACACATCAAACACACACACACCCACAGACACACACATCAAACAAACAAACCCACACCCACAGACACACACATCAAACAAACCCACACCCACAGACACACACATCAAACACACACACACACAGACACACACATCAAACAAACCCACACCCACAGACACACACATCAAACACACACACACACACAGACACACACATCAAACACAACACACACAGACACACACATCAAAAACACACACACACACACACACACACACACATCAAACACACACACACAGACACACACATCAAAAACACACACACACACACACACACATCAAACAAACAAACCCACACCCACAGACACACACATCAAAAACACACACACACACAGACATACATCAAACAAACAAACCCACACCCACAGACACACACACATCAAACCCACAACCCACAGACAACACATCAAACACACAAACCCACACCCACAACACACACATCAAACACACAAACCCACACCCACAGACACACACATCAAACAAACACCCACACCCACAGACACACACATCAAACACCCCCACCCCCACACACAGACATACATCAAACAAACAAACCCACAGACACACACATAAAACACACACCCACCCACAGACACACACACACACACCATCTGTGTCTATATGTCTGTCTGTCTGTCTGTCTGTCTATATGTATGTGTGTATGTATGTATGTATGTTTGAATGTATGTACGTATGTTTGTATGTATGTATGTTTTACGTATGTATGTATGTATGTATGTATGTATGTATGTATGTATGTATGTATGTATGTATGTATCGGGGACTGGATGTAAAAAAGCACATGTGTGCTTATTCATTATCCTCGAAATAAAAGAATTTGTCAATTTGTCATTGTTATCTATCTATCTATCTATCTATCTATCTATCTATCTATCTATCTATCTATCTATCTATCTATATATCTAAATATCTGTCTGTCTGTCTATCTATCTATCTATCTTTGGCATGCAGAGAGAGAGAGAGAGAGAGAGAGAGAGAGAGAGAGAGAGAGAGAGAGAGAGAGAGAGAGAGAGAGAGAGCAGTGAGCAATGAGCAATGAGCAATGAATAATGAAGGAGATTATAATTCTTCAGGCCACCATCCCCTAGAACGAGTCAAACAATGCATACGAAACAAAGCAAACAAAGCAAAAGCAAAAACATGACCTTGTCAATTCTCCAATTTTTTATATACTAGAAGCGTATTTCATTCAGCAAAGTTATGTTTGGCTGGTCGTTAGGGACCAACTACTTGTGCCTTAGATTTTCATGAAGAATACAACTTTTTATAAAATGCTTGTCATCTTCATATTATACAGCTTAACTTACACATTATTCTTCTTTAAAGTTCTTATGAAAGATGATCCATTAATTTTGTTAGCCAGCCAAGATAGATAGATAACTAGATAGAGAGTGAGAGAGAGAGAGAGAGAAAGAGAGGGAGAGAGAGAGAGAGAGAGAGAGAGAGAGAGAGAGAGAGGAGAGAGAGAGAGAGAGTGTGTGTGTGTGTGTGTGTGCGTGTTCGTTTTGTTTTGCTCTGTTTCCAAGGGGTATTTTCCTGTAAAGCTAACTTCTTTAATATTGAGGAAAGGGGATAAGGATGGGATTGCCACAGTAAACGACATCCAACAGCACAGTCTCTGCTGCAGTATCTTCACCTTTACCTATTCTGTAGTCTAGCAGACCGTTGGGGCACCACTGTAGAGTTTGCAACCAGCTTCCTCCATACATAACAGTTTCCAGCTTTCCACAGCAATTCGTTCTACTCAAGGCCAGTCCACTCTCTGATGTCTTCCCATCGTTTTCTCTGTCTGCCTCTTCGTCTCCCTCCTTGTACTGTTCCCTGTAGAACAGTCTTGGCCTGTCCAGATGTTCGCGTGACGTGTCCGTACTACTTCAGTCTGAGCTTTTTCACAGATGTCGGGAGCTCTTCATATGGTCAGATGGCGCTTTAAAATCTGATTTTTACTTACCCATTAGTGATGTGACCTCTTTGTGAGATACCAAGGAGTTTGTGAAAGCAGCTTATTTCCGTTGCCTGTATCCTTCTTACAATGACTACATTTCACATGCATTCAAAAATATTAACATGACCGGGAAAGCGTCAGTCTGATTCTGATGGCAATGCTGTGGTCTGGGCTATCCTGGAGAGATTATCAAGGTTTGGTTCATCATCCGATACTGTAGCTCCCAGATATTTAAAGCCATGGACGGTCCCAATTTTCTAGTCTGGACTGGATTATCTACATACAAAGAAAGAAAGAAAGAGTGATGGGCTCCCTGTGGACCTCCGACTCTGAGGATGAGACATAACAAATCTGGGTATGGCTGTGGTGGGGAGATTGGAATGAGCGGAGTGGGAACAGTAGGACGGGGGACGTCACAGAAGATGAGGCAGCAAAAAAAAAGAAAGAAAGAAAGGAGGACGAGGAGGAGGAAGAGAAGGAGGAGGAGAAGGAGGAAGAGGAGGAGAAGGAGAAGAATCCAACCCCCAAAGGAGAAAAACAAGAAGAAGAAGAAAAGAAAGACAATTCCCACTTTCCGCCCTGTGCTAGAACAACAGCCATACATCTTCAGCACAGCAGGTTCAAAGGGAGCCGACTCTCTTTTTACAGCTTTTTTTTTTTTTACAATAGCACCAAATCTCATCTCTCCGGATCTCTCCATCTCCATCCCTCCCTCCCTCTCCTGCTTCTTTTCTCTTCCTCCCCCTTTCCTCTTGTGCCCTCCCCTCCCCATGAACATGTTCTCCCCCCTCCCCAATCTGGATCATTGCCATCTTTCTTTCTTCGTGGCCGACTTGACAGGTCATAATCCTGACTGCTGCTGTCTTCTGCTGGCTGCAGGGGTCTTTTAATCCGCCTGTCTTCCCGGCTGAAGTCCCTTGCTCCATCCATCCTTCCTTCCTCGCTTCTGTCTTCTATTCCTCCTTCAATGCTTAGAGAGTTTACGGATGGAGTTGTTTAGGTGAGGAGGGCGGTGGTAATACGGATTGGGGGTAGGGTGAAGGGGAAGGCTGAGGTGAAAGGTTAGTGCGGGTGACTCTGTCGCTCTGTCTCTGTCTTAATTCTCTGTCTTTCCTTTCTGTTTCCCTCTCTCATGCACGTTTATGTCATAGAAGTTATTCACAAACAGAACAAAGGGTACAAATGGACAATAGTGGGTATGACTAACATTGTTGATAAACTTGTTACATAAGTGCGACAAACTGACTGATACATTGCTCCGACAGAGACTTCAGTGTTTACAGCTTCCTTAGAATCTCTTCTTATTCTGTCTCTGCTGCTGCTGCTGCTGCTGCTGCTGCTGCTGCTGCTTCTTCTTCTGCTGCTGCTGCCACTCTGCTAGTGCTGCTGATGCTTCTTGTGCTGCTGCTACTGTTGCTTCTTCCTCTGCTGCTGCTGTTGTTGCTTCTTCTGCTGCTGCTGTTGTTGCTTCTTCTGCTGCTGCTGCTGTTGCTTCTTCTTCTGCTGCTGTTGCTTCTTCTACTGATGCTATTGCTGCTTCTTTTGCTGCTGCTGTTGTTGCTTCTTCCTCTTCTTTTTCTGCTGCTGCTGTTGCTTCTTCTTCTGCTGCTGCTGTTGCTTCTTCTACTGATGCTATTGCTGCTTCTTTTGCTGCCTGCTGCTTCTTCCTCTTCTTTTTCTGCTGCTGCTGTTGCTTCTTCTTCTTCTGCTTCTGCTGCTGTTGCTTCTTTTACTGATGCTATTGCTTCTTCTTCTGCTGCTGCTGCTGTTGCTTCTTCTTTTGCTGCTGCTGCTGCTTTTCCTCTTCTGCTGCTGCTGCTGCTGTTGCTTCTTCTTCTTCCTCTGCTGTTGCTTCTTCTTCTTCCTCTGCTGCTGATTCTTCTTCTTTTGCTGCTGCTGCTGATTCTTCTTCTTCTGCTGCTGCTGCTACTCTATTAGTGCTGCTGTTGCTTCTTGTGCTGCTGCTGCTGTAAACATGTTGCTTCTTCTTCTGCTGCTGCTGCTGCTCTACCAGGGCTGCTGTTGCTTCATCGTCATCTTCCTCTTTTTTTAAAACTTCTTTAGGATAACATTTGATTCCTTGGTATTCCTCACTGGTACATACTTGTTGACTTTATTTACTTAACGAAATCTGTCTCTGGTGACTGTTTTTAACATCTCAGCTCCAAACCTTTAGGTTTAGATTTGTTTCTTTTCCTTTGATTCTTCTTGATTTTGGCCTGTTTGTTGTTGTTGTTGTTGTTGTTGTTGTTGTTGTGTGTGTGTGTGTGTTTCTTTAACCGTTTGTTTCTTCATTTTGTCTGTTTGTTTTGTTAATTTGTTCTGCGTTCATCGGATTATTACTTTAATTCGATTTTGTTCTTTTTTTTTAGGGGAAAAGTTTTGTAGTGTTTGTTTCGGTTTTCTTTATTACTTTGCTTTCGGCATTACTCTTTTTGTGACAGTGAGTGCGTCTCCCCCCCCCCCTCCCCCCCCCCCCCCCCCACCAACTTTAATTTTTCTTCTTGTTTGGAGTTTTCTTTTTTCCTTTTTGCTATTCTTCCGCATTTGTTTAATTTTTGCTTCTTTGTGCTGTCGTCTGTCTGTCTGCCTCCTGTCTGTCTGTCTGTCCTGCCTGCTTCTGTCCTGCCTGCTGTCCTGTCTGTCTGTCTGTCTCTTTCTTTCCTTCTAGTTCCCCTTTCCACTCCAGACCCTGCTGCCTTCTCCTTTTCTGTGGTGGTGGGGAGTTGGAAGAGGAAAACTTCTCCCATCTCCTGCCCTTCCTTCTTTTTCTCTGTCTGTCTCTGTCACTATCTTTGTCTGTCCATCTGTCTGTCTGTCTCTCTGGTCTGTACTCGGGCCTCTTCTATTTTCTCTTTATATCAATTATCTGCCGCTATTGATTGCAAAAGGCCAGTGTGGCCTCTTTGCTGATGACATTCATATCTCTCATTCATACCTCTCCTTCTGACTTGGAACAGCCTGCTAGTTCTCTACAAGAAAATGCCAACCAATTAATAAAGTGGACTGAACTTAACCACAAGAGACAGTTGAATGAACACAAAACAAAATGCATGACAATTACTTCTACACAAAAGTGACAAAATTTCAGTATTTTTCATGCCTCATACTTATCACGGTGATAACACTGTCAGTGAAGCTAACTTTCATGGAGTATTGGGGGTCTTTTTGATAGCAATATCACTTGGCCCTTCCACACTGGCAGCTTAGACAAGCAAATTTCACAAAAGGTGTATTAACTTTCAAAAATGAAACATTTAGCTCTTAATGCTAATAAACGATTTTGTCATGCAATCTATTATTGCAGGTTATATCTTAACATTGTATGACTTAAGCAATGGTAATAATTTAAAACCTCTTTCAAAGATCCACAAGAAGGCCCTTATCACCTCAAGATTACATTACACTAGATATTTAAACTGCCTCTTGGAATACAATAAAGCTGTTACAATTTATCGAATAATGAACCTGGCTCCAATCATCGTGACTGCAAGATTTCCCCTTAATCAGTCAAAAGACACGGGTCACACCGATTCAGAAACCAAGGATTGACATGTACACAAAGCAGTAGTCTTTTAAACGAGTTTACAAATGTCATCTTATGCTGCATAAATTCATTGGGAAGTGAGTTTACTCAACAATAGTTTGTATTTTCTGGGTTTTTTTTTATTGTTACTGTCTTTTATTGATACTATAATGCTAAGCTAGATTCACGCCATGTACGAATATGTGAGATATCTACTTATTGAGGAATCATTCTTGTTCTTTCTTTTTCTGCATTGACACAAATAATTGGGGGGGTTGTCTTTTTGGATCTCCATTTTAAAAAAAAAGCTTCTTTTTTTAAATTTGTTTTTTGCTGCCTCATCTTCTGTGACGTCCCCCGTCCTGCTGTTCCCACGCCGCTCATCTCAATATCCCCGCCACAGTGATGCCCAGATTTGTTATGTCTCATCCCCAGGGTCGGAAGTCCACAGGGAACCCATCAATATCAGGCCGCGGTGGGGCCACCATCCAGAGGGGCCTTGCACTGCTGCTGGGTCACTTTGGTGGTGTTTAGTGGTGCCTGTTATGAGCTAACATACGCAGGACACCACCTACTAAGCCCCCTACTAACGACAGTATTAGCTCAGTCGCGGAGCCGGACTGAGTGAGTTGCCCACCCAAGGTGGCAACCACCACAACGTCCCTCCAACGACCGCTCCCCGTGAACCTCCAGCCCCAAGGGCTTTGACACAAACTCACCACAGGCGCAGAAGTGTATGGGCGAACCGAATCTGAGGTCACCATGAAACCAGAGCAACTAGGACCACCGAATCACTCACTCACTCACTCATCCCTTGGTCGGGACAACCGTTGGGGTACCCGCACGGACGCTGCAAGTGGACCGCCAAATGGTTCTGTCCTGGGCTGTTTTCAGGAGGCTTGGTACAGTGAGGCCGGTCCACTCCTTGATGTTGGATATCCAGCTTTTGCGTGGTCGTCCCTGCCTCCTTGCTCCTTCCACCATTCCCTGCAGGACTGTCTTTGACAGGCTGTTATGCCTTGTTGTGTGGCCAAACCACTTCAGTTTCCTCCGTTTGACTGTATCTAGCAATAGTTCTTGTTTGCCAGCCAGTGCCTCGATCTGCTGCCAGACGTAGTCATTGGTTTTGCGGTCTCTGTAGGTGATGTTCAGGATCCGCCTGAGACACTTCATCTCAAAGGCTTGAATGCGACGTTCTAAATCGGCAGTAAGTGTCCATGCTTCACAGCTGTACAAGGCAATGGATGTGACGAGTGCCTTGTAGAGTCTGACCTTAGTGTGGGTTCTGATGTTGTGGTTTCTCCCCACTTTCGCCAGCTTAGTCATGGAGGAGAGTGCCACAGCAAGTCTGATCTTCACCTCTTGTGTGCTCGTGCCTTCTTTGGTGATGACTGCTCCAAGGTACTTGAAAGTTTCCACCTCCTCTAGTGTCTCGCCACTCATCTTGATGCTGGTGGGAGTGGTCGGTGTGGTACTGTTCACTAGGATCTTGCTCTTTTCCGTGCTGATCTCCATACCGTGGGCATTGGCTGATGTTTCCAGTCTGGTGGTGAGATCCTGGAGTTCTTCTTCACTGCGGCCCATGAGATCAATATCGTCTGCGAATCGAAGATTGCAGACTGGCCTTCCTCCTATTGTGATTGTGGTCTTGAAGCCAAGGAGGGCCTCCTGCATGATGTTCTCCAGGAACACGTTGAAAAGAACGGGGATAGCGGGCAGCCTTGTCGAACTCCAACTGAAGTCTGGAAGAACTCCCCGATTTCTCCACCCATGAGGACTGCACTGTGGGAGCTGTCATACAGCGCCTGGATGACTTGAATCAGCTTCAAGTCATCCACCGAATCAGAGGCAATTATTTTTTTTTTAATTATTGCATGATGATCAATAACAATGAAGATGACGTAATGCTGCTGCTGTGGAAGTACATATACTTTGAGACTACTTGACAGGGTTGTACTCTACGCTTACTATCATAATATATCCCGGCGTCAACCGGGTCCGAGAGATACAGACACCTGCAGTGTTGGTCAGGTAATTTGAGCAACTCTCTCAAACTCGCATCCGTTAAGTGGATGAAGATCGACTGTGTGGTCCCAGTCTTCCCACTGAGCCCACAGCACACTCCTGTGTAGGAGCCGGCCGGAGTCCGAAAAATCCCTATGACTCTTATGGGAATCGAACCCGCGACCTTCCAATCCGGAATCCAAGGCGCTAACCACTGCGGCTGGTATAAAAATGTTTATTATCTTTAAACCTGGAGCTAGGTACACAAATGGATTGTTGATTTGCTTATCGCATTACTCCGGTGGAAGAAAAATCCGTGGTTCACCTCTCTCTCACTTTCAGCTGAGTAACAATGCTGTGAAGGCATATTGTATGATTATTAGTTACAGAATGAGGTTTGTCCACTTTTTCTTTTGTTAATGAGGGCTGGATTAAAATTAGGCATTTGTCATGCTTATTGTATCACCTTTACAATGAGATCAAGTCAGTGCAAATCTCTCACGTACCCTGAGAACACACATCTGTGTGCAAAGTGCAGATAGGACATCAACCACTACTCGGGGCACTTCTTGGATACGGCAGCACATCAGCAACAGTGGCAATGTGGCCTGTCAAGAGAAACTGCTTACATTCTATAGTTTGCCACCTTTATTGTTTCCGTGTTACTGTTACCCAGCTAAGATTTGGTGTACTTCCAATCAATAAAAATGTGCAGAGATAGAAATGGTTTTATTTTTTTGTGCTCAACAAGTTGAAAATGAATATGATCTCTTATTTGACTGCAGCCTTTACAGCATTAGAGACAGAATTCTAAAGGAATCGTCAGAAGTATATTTTATACTCTTCATCAGATAAAAATCACAGGCATAATGTATCCATATAATTATGTTGTTCATGCAGTCATTAGAAATAAGCTATAGTTACCATCATTATATAAAGTCAAGTATGGGGAGGAAGAAGATATGCCAAAATACGATTTCACGAACTTTGACCTTGGTTTATTCCGATCACTATGAATGTAGTAAACAGGTGTGAATGATGCGATAAGCAAAAAGTCTCATATAGGGAGAATTAGAAATGTTTGTATATAAGTATGAATGCAAATTCACCATTGACTACAGTATGTGTGAAATGTAGCCATGCTTTCCTACTTTCTCAACTCTCACCCCTGGCCTGGTATATTGTGGTCGACTAAGGCCTATGTACCACCAACCCATTTCAGAGTTCAGAGTTCTCTCTCTCCAGTTCTGTTTCAATGTCTGGCTGTGTGTGTGTGTGTGTGTGTGTGTGTGTGTGTGTGTGTGTGTGTGTGTGTGTGTGTGTGTGTGTGTGTGTGTGTGTGTGTGTGTGTGTGTGTGTATCTCTATTCGTATATTACTATGTTGTTTATAATTGCCCCCTTTGACTGATGGGCTTGTAGCATTTGTCAAATAAACTTCGTTCCTTTGTTCATTCTCTCTCTCTTCCTCTCTCTCCTCTCTCTCTCTCTCTCTCTCTCTCTCTCTCTCTCTCTCTCTCTCTCTCTCTGTCTGTCTCTGTCTCTCTCTCTCTTGTTAATAATGAAATGAAAAAAGTGCACACATATGCAATGAAACGATTCCTTTCAGTACTATGACACTCGTCTAACAAAATGTTGTCTGGTGAAACTGGCCGCTACCCTCTATTTATAAGATCTCGTGAAGTGTATGAAGTATTGGTTAAAAGTAACTCCACTTCCTATGTCCAGATTGGGCAGACAAGGGTATGAGATGCTGTTGATCCAACTAGAAAAAGGGAAACAGAACTGGGAATTTTTTGTTAAGCAATTACTAACAACGCATGGATTTGGTATTGTATGGATGTGCCAGGGAGTTGGATTTGAGCAAGGATTTTTGTGGGAATTTAAAGACAGAATGATAGATTCCTGCAGACAAGACTGGCATGCTTGCATAGAAGAATCAGAAAAGTATAACTGGTACTCTTCCTTTAAAAGTGTTTTTCAAACAGAAAAGTATGTCACAGTTGTAACACAGAAATGGCATAGGAGTAATCTTGCTCGATTCAGATTAAGAACTTTAGGTCTAAATGCCTGCAAAAAAATGGTTTTCCACTGACACACCTGCACAGTCCCCATGCCCCATGTGTGGCTCGCAGACTGAAGATGAAATCCATTTTTTTGTTTGATTGTGATTCGTACGATGACATCCGTCAGAAATGTATCATATTTAATGAAGAAATCTCAAGAATTAGAGATATAATTAGCATTCTCTTGATCGAAGATGAAGAATTTCTAAAATCACTTGCAAAATTTATCTCCCTTGCTTGGGACAGCAGAAAAAAGAAAACTGCAATCAACTGA
>CM054145.1:11254262-11272019 GCA_028751875.1 Rapana venosa
GCCATTCTCCCCAAAAGTCCATCGGATGAGACTATAAACCAAGGTCCCGTGTGCGAACGCACGCAGAACATCTTGCGCACATGTTAAAACCTGTTCCGATTTTCGGAAGAGTAGGCCATTGTGGACCGGTGGGAACGGATGACAAAATTTACAAACCTGCATACACACGTGGACTGGATGGAAAAAAAAGCACATATGTGCTTATTCCATTATCCTCGAAACAAAAGAATAGATAAATAAAAGAATAAATAAAATAAGTAAACCAGTGTAGGCATACAACGTGATAATGACCATTCAGTAAAACGAAAATAAAATTTATAGACACATACTTATTTGCATGTGCTTGCGCATGTGTGCGCATACACACGCACGCAATAGCTAATATCACTTAAAGGGAAAAGACTTTCAATCATAGAACGAACCAACACGCACGCAGGCAGACACACTCACACACATACACACACGTGCGCGCGCGTGCGCACACACGCACACACATACACACACAGACGTACGCACGCGCGCGCACACACACACGCACGCACGCACGCACGCACACACACACACATACACACAGAGTAGTGTCTCTCCTTCGGATGAGACTATAAACCGAGGCCCCGTGTGCGAACGCACGCAGACCATCTTGCGCACACGTTAAATCCTGTTCCGCTTTTCGTAAGAGTAGGCCATTGTGTGCCGGTGGGAACAGATGACAAAATTAACAAAAACCGCATACACACGGGGACTAGATGTAAAAATGCACACAAGTGCTTATTCCATTATCCTCGATATAAAATAATAATAATAATAGTAGTAGTAGTAGTAGTTTAAGTGGATATATGCATATAGATTGAAGGGGAAAACAGTTATCACAGTGCAAACACACAGCATGAGGGCAGGAGCACATACCAAGTCCACAAACACACTCACACCCATCCACTTACGGACACTCACATGCACGCGCATGTATGCTCACATCTAATGAAGTTTATACTGACGCAACTCATGACAGTATTTCAGAGAAATGTGAAACTGGGTATATAGTCAGTGGTATCGTGAATTTAGAATGAGAATGACGACTGGCACGAAAGAATGTCTTGTTCTGTTTGTGTTGCTGTTGGGGCACCGAAAACGGCGTGCTGAAGGCAAAACTGAAATTCTGGAAACATAGCATGGCAAGGATCGGCCAAAATGGCAGTGGCTTTGTGTACAAGCTGCTGATTGCAGAACGACTCAAGATCTTTTTTCTTCTTCTCCAGAGACTCACAATTCTCTGAAGACCATTCTTGTTTTTAACACTAAGGTTACTGTATCAACAAATGAAAGGGAAACTTAGAACATTCTCTAGTTAGGACTGTAAACCAAAGAAAGAATCTTTTAATAACAAAAACGAGAGAAGAAAATACATAGGCTGCTTTTTTCTTTGATAATGGCGTCAGTGTTAGCGTCCCAGTTTGACGTGATCGATAACAAGTTCCCAGATACTTCTAGTTGGAAACGTGTTTAACTTCTTGATTATGGACAGTAATAATAATAATAATAATAATAATGATGATGATGATAATAATAATAATAATAATAATGATAATAATAATAATAATAATAATAATAATAATAATTTCCTGGTTCATGTCTCTGGCAAGTCTGCCTTGAAAGCCATTGTTGGCTGGTTTATGGCTCTTCTTATGCATTTTCATAATGTTTAAAAATATGATTTTGATTATTCTTGTCCCTTTGATCTTTTGCAGTTAAGGAAGTTTTTAGGGCAAAAATATATGCTTTCGCTGCATATATGCAAGACGCTTCGAGCTTAGGTCTCAAAGATGATATTATACACTACACTTTATGCACAATACGAAAAATGCAATGCAAGGCAGTGGCGTTCTGAGCAGTAGCATACATGACTATCATCATCATCATCATCAGTCCCGTGACCTTGGCGGTCGTGGAGGAGACACGAAAGATGATGCCGTGGTAATGACTATACCGAGCAATATAATAATAATAATGTATGGAATTTATATAGCGCTGAATCTTGTAAAGCAACAAATCAAAGCGCTCAGATTTTATTTCATACCACTTTAAGTCACGGCAGATTTCTCTCCGTGAAATTCGGGCTGCTCTCCCCGGGGAGAGCGGGAGAACGCGTCGCCACTTAGCGCTGCGCCACCCTTTCACCTTTTTTTTTTTTTTTTCTTTTCCTGCAGCTGTATTTGTTTCCCTATCAGAGTGGCTTTTTTCTAAGAATTTTGCCAGGGACAAGTCTCTTGTTGCCGTGGGTTTTTTTTACGTGCGCTAAATAATTACGTGTAACACACGGGACCTCGGTTTATCGTCTCATCCGAAAGACTAGCGCCCAGACCACCACTCATGGTCTAATGGATGGGGGAAAATTTCCGGTCCAAACGGGGTACGAACCGCCGCACACTTCAGACCCGGACCTTTCGCTTTCTAGACAGGCGCGTTACCTCTAGGCCACCGATCCACCGACGGACCAGACCAGATGGGACAACACAAGGCTAAGCACGACAAGGCAACACGACAAGACAAGACAAGACAGTTCAAGAAAACACGAGAGAAACGTTCCCAACGCACTGACTGCATGTTTCGTAGTGCAGTGCCCTCCCCTTCCGATCACCTCCCCCTCTCCCATCTATGTTTCTCTCCCCTTTGCCGCCTGACGGAAGAGACTTGTTCTTTCTCTCTCTCTCTCTCTCTCTCTCTCTCTCGCTCAGGACGGGAGATCGTTGGGCGACAGTAACACAAAGTCAACATCACGTCAGGCGCTAAGCGCGCCACCAATCAATTGCCCTCCACTCCCTCCTCACACAAGCCCCCCTCCTCCCACCCCTTTCCCCTTTGCTTTTTGTGCCCCATTCTACCGGCAACCCAACCCTCACCACCCTCACCAAGACCGCCACTAGCACCCCCTCCCCCTTCACACACACACACAACGCCCCCTCCGCTCCCCATCCCCAGCCAATCGGTGACTTTCTTTTGAGAATACACAGCATCCACCCACCCTTATCCTTCTGTCTGTTCATCTGTGTGTGTGTGTGTGTGTGTCTGTCTGTCTGTCTATCTGTCTCTGTCTGACTCAATCTGTGTGTATCCTTTATCTTTGTCTCTATATACCTCTCTTTCTAAGCGTGTCTCTGTATGTCTGTTTGCATGTTTGTCTGTCTCACACACACAGACACAGACACACATACACACACGCGCGCGCACACACACGGGTGCACGCGTTACGTCGTATGTGTCCTCCTCCTTGTATCTCTGTCTGTCTGCCAGACTGTATCTGTCTCTCTGTCTCTGTCTAATCTGCCCAGTGCCTAAGTTTCCCCCACCCCTTCCCTCCTAATCTTTGTGTTTCCCTCACGTTACAGTAGCCCCTTCTCCCCCCCCCCCCATTCCCCTCCCCAACACCTCCTTCCAGTGGCTGCTCCCTCCCTCCCTCCCTCCCTGGCCTGTTTCTTTCTGCCTGCTGCTGCTGCTGCTGCTGCCCATGGATCGTCTTCCCCGCTCACAAAACTGACTAGACTCCACTTTGCTAGCTAGCCCCTCTTCTGTCAGTGGGCAGGGCCGGTGTCACATTAGTCACAAGGCCCCCCCAAGAAAATATGGCCATGGAGACTAAATCACTTACAAAATATATAATTATTTTGTGATTCTAGAATCAAGGAAGTGAGGAACTGAATGAAGGAAGAAATGAAGGTACAAAAGTGTGAGCCAGTGAACGAGATACAGACACACACATCCATAAACAAACATGCACACGCACTTGCTCGCGCGCACACCCCCCCCCCCCCACACAACACACATACATACACACACACACACACACACACACACACACACACACACGCGCGCGCGCGCGCAGGGAGGGTAAGGTAATGGCTTGCATTGTGACTAGACATTCCAATCAGAGCAAAGTGTTACTAATGCTGGTCAAGATCTAGAAGGAATGGCACAGCATAAAATTAACATGATCGATTTTCAATTGCTATTGAGAAAAAACAAAACTGGTCCTGGTAACTAGTGCCACCAACATGATAATGCTTATTTTCATACACTGACGTCACTACATTAACAATGCTTATTTTCATACACTGACGTCACTACATTAACAATGCTTATTTTCATACACTGACGTCACTACATTAACAATGCTTATTATCATACACTGACGTCACTACATTAAAAATGCTTATTTTCATACACTGACGTCAATACATTAACAGTGCTTATTTTCAAACACTGACGCCACTACATTAAAAATGCTTATTTTCATACACTGACGTCACTACATTAACAATGCTTATTTTCATACACTGATGTCACTACATTAACAATGCTTATTTTCATACACTGACGTCACTACATTAACAATGCTTATTTTCATACTCTGACGTCACTACATTAAAAATACAAATTTTCATACACTGACATCACTACATAAACAATGCTCACACTGACGTCACTACATTAACAATGCCTACTCTCATACACTGACGTCACTACATTATTAATGCTTCCTCTCATACACTGACGTCACTACATTAACAATGCTTACTCTCATACACTGATATTTCTCAATATATAATTCTTACTCACATACACTGACGTCACTACATTATTAATGCTTCCTCTCGGACACTGACATCACTACATTGACAATGCTTACTCTCATACACTGATATTTCTCAATATATAATTCCTACTCACATACACTGACGTCACTACATTATTAATGCTTCCTCTCATACACTGACGTCACTACATTATTAATGCTTCCTCTCGGACACTGACATCACTACATTGACAATGCTTACTGTCATACACTGACGTTACTACATTATCAATGCTTACTCATTCACTGACGTCACTACATTATTAATGCTTACTCTCATACACTGACATCACAACATAAACAATACTTACTCTCACACACTGACGTCACTACATTAACGATGCTTACTCTCATACACTGACGTCACTACATTAATAATGCTTACTTTCATACACTGACATCACTCAGTTGATAATACTTACTCTCATACACTGACGTCACCCAGTTGATAATACTTACTCTTATACACTGACGTCACCCAGTTGATAATACTTAATTTCATACACTGACATCCATCAGTTGATAATGCTTACTTTCATACACTGACATCACTCAGTTGCTAATACTTACTCTCATACACTGACGTCACCCAGTTGATAATACTTACTCTCATACACTGACGTCACCCAGTTGATAATGCTTACTCTCATACACTGCCATCACTCAGTTGATAATGCTTACTCTCATACACTGACATCACTCAGTTGATAATGCTTACTCTCATACACTGACGTCACTTAGTTGATAATGCTTACTCTCATACACTGCCATCACTCAGTTGATAATGCTTACTCTCATACACTGCCATCACTCAGTTGATAATGCTTACTCTCATACACTGACGTCACTCAGTTGATAATGCTTACTTTCATACACTGACATCACCACACAAATAATGCTTACTTTCATACAATGACATCACCACATTAATAATGCTTACTTTCATACACTGACATCCATCAGTTGATAATGCTTACTTTCATAAACTGACATCACTCAGTTGATAATGCTTACTTTCATACACTGACATCACTTAGTTGATAATGCTTACTTTCATAAACTGACGTCACTTAGTTGATAATGCTTGCTCTCATACACTGACATAACTTAGTTGATAATGCTTACTCTCATACACTGACATCACTCAGTTGATAATGCTTACTCTCATACACTGACATCACTTAGTTGATAATGCTTACTCTCATACACTAGCATCACTCATTTGATAATACTTTCATACACTGACATCACTCAGTTGATAATACTCACTCTCATACACTGACATCACTTAGTTGATAATGCTTACTCTCATACACTGACATCACTTAGTTGATAATGCTTACTCTCATACACTGACATCACTTAGTTGAGAATGCTTACTCTCATACACTGACATCACTTAGTTGATAATACTTATTCTCATACACTGACATCACTTAATTGCGAATGCCTACTCTCATACACTGACATCACTTAGTTGATAATGCTTACTTTCATACACTGACGTTACTCAACCACTCTCGTATTCATTACACCGTGAATAGTTCTCCATAAGTTGCACACGTATGACAGCAAATCATTCAGATAAAAAATAGTATCCAATTAAAATCGCGTTGAAACTTTAAAAACATACCAAGGCAAGTAAAGCACACACAAAACGACGAAGGAAAAAATACAAGTAACACACGAGCAAAACCCATACTAACAAACTAAGTGTGTTGTGTATATAAATTTGATATTTGTTTATCTTGATATTTATGGCTGGTTGCATGCGTGTGAATGATCTGAATGCAAGCGCTTTGATTTGTTTGCTTTGCAAGATTCAGCGCTATATAAATTCCATACATTATTATTATTATTTTAAAAGGTTTTTTTTAAAACAGCCCCCCTCCAACAAATACCCCCCCCCCAAAAAAAAAACCCCCAACAACAACAAAAAACCCAACAACAACAACAACAACAACACCACCAACAACAGAAAAACCCAACTAAACAAAAAATTCCAAGCAAAATAGGCTACAAAAATTGTAACAAACGACACACCGTCCAAAATCAAGCAAACCAACCAACCCACCCACCCACCACAACCCATCAACCCACCCACCCAACCACCACTAATCCACCCACACAGGCTAACAGCAGAAATGAAGGAAAAAGCAAACACACCAGAGAAAAGGCCAAGATGGCAGTAAACAAAGTAAACACCACAATGACATGCCCACCCCCCTCTTCCTGTCCTTTGCACTCCCTACCCCTGCCCTTTCCAGAAACAAAACAAGGAGAAAAAGGGAGGGGGTGGGGGTGGAGAATGTGAGTAATTTCCTAGTTGTTGCCTTTAGGTTATTTGTATGTTTATCTTTTCCATTTCTTCCTTTCTTTCTTTGATTGGTTGATTTATTCTTTTGACAGGGTTGCTCTTGTTTCTGTCAAGTCCAAAAGCACACAGGAGAAGGAAATAAGAGTGGGTGGGTGCTGTGTCCTGAAGTAGTTGTTGTCGTAATGTGGTCATGCTCAACACAAACAGTAACTCCTTCCCCGGTCTGGAAACTTCCTGTGGACAATTACTTTCTCCTTTCTTTCACCAGGTAGCCTGCCAGTGCACTGACTGCAAATCACAAGACAAAATTCATGATTCCAAATCTGACAGTTCTTTTTGTCGTCGTGAGCGTATAAATCGGTAATTTAACAGAATTTCCCCAGAAAGTTAGAAAGTACTCGTTTATGTTTGCAGTCTCGACTTATTTTTTATTTGTTTAATGTCTTCTTTTTATTGCCATTATTTTCGGTCGTATTTCCATGTGCGTTGACATAAAACGATGTGCAAAGCAGCTAAAAAATATGTAGCAGTTATGCGTGGACGGTTAGCACAGTTGGACGTTTAAATCCACTTAGCGGCAAGGAATCCACCTAACGACAGCAGAAACCTTGATTAGTAACACACAGGTCAACGGTCTTGGCACCATGAGAAATCATGGCACATTGAACATAAAACAAACAAGAATCTTGACTTCATATTGTTTGAAAGTTACTGCACGCCCACACACATGCATACTGGCAAAGCATGCAGCCACACACACACACACACACACACACACACACACACACACACACACACACACACACACACACACACACACACACACACTTTAATGGCAAAGTTTTCTGATTCTGATTCACACATACACACACACCAAACTCTTAATGACTATGAACTTTTCTGATTCTGATTCATACAAAACACACACACACACACACACACACACACACACACACACACACACACACACACACACACACACACACACACACACACACACACAACATATGGCAATACGTTTTGTGATTCTGATTGCACACCACACACACACACACACACACACACACACACACACACAACACACACACACACACACACACACACACACACACACACACACACCTTAATGGCAATAAGTTTTGTGATTCTGATTGACACACACACACACTTAATGGCTATAAAGTTTTCTGATTCACACACCGCGCGCGCGCGCGCACACACACACACACACACACCACACACACACACACACACACACACACACACACACCACACACACACAACCATTTTTTTTGGTTTCATTCTTAGATAGTCTCTTCTTTCTCTTCCTTCTGGTCTCTGTAATGATTCTGTTTCTATTGCTCTCTCTCTCTCTCTCCATCTCTCTCTCTCTCCTCTCTCTCTCTCTCTCTCTCTCATCCTCTCTCTCTTCTCTCTCTCTCTCTCTCCTTCCAAGGGACTCCGGCTCCAGCAAATAGGACATTGGCCGGGCCACAATGGGTGGAATAGAAACAGGAGGCATTATAAGTCCCCCTCATGATGATGTCCGTGTGCCCCAGGGGAGGCATAGCTTCCAGGACACTAGTTCTGTTGTATCTTGGTCGTCCATCGATCCGATGATGACTGTCCTCATGTGTTGAGTCTTTGTCTTATGTGGGCACGGAGATGGCTGGTTAAGCCAATCCGTGATAGGCAGACGCGGGTGCAGTGGGGGCAAGGAAACTGTCCGGGGGGTTCAGGGTTGGTGGTTGACGCCTTTCTCCTAGCTCGTGCTGCAGTCACATCATCTCGCCTCTTCTCCTCGAAGTTGTCATGCGCCCGGATGGTTAGGGCGCGCCAGCCTGGTCTGTCCATAGCATACAGCTCCAGCTGTTTGGGAGGGATGTCTGCGTGTTTGATGTTGGACTTCACGCAGTCCTTGAATCTTTTGCGTGGTCTGCCCTGGTTCCGCTTTCCCAAGGTCAGTTCGCCATACATGAGCTGCTTAGGCAGCCTTTGGTCGTCCATCCGGATCACGTGACCAACCCATCGAAGCTGGGCTTTCAGGATCATGGCCTCGATGCTGGTCATCCCAGCTCTGTCCAGGACCTCGAGGTTTGTGATCCGGTCTTGCCAGTGGATGTTCATGATTGACCGAAGGCTTCTCATGTGGAACTTCTCCAGCTGCTTCCAGTGTCTTTTGTACACCGTCCATGCCTCGCATCCATAGAGTAGGCTGGTGAGGACGACGGCTCTGTACACCTTGAGCTTTGTGGAAAGCTGGATGTTGTGCTGGTTCAAGACACGAGCTCGGAGGCGACCAAGAGCTTGTCTGGCCTTGCAGATCCTAGCGTTGATCTCTTTATCCAGGGTGTTATCATTGCTGATGGTACTGCCGAGGTATCTGAAATCATCCACTATCTTTAGCTGGGTGCCCTCAATGGAGATAGAGGGGGGAGGGGCGGCTGAAGCAGGCGCTGGCTGAAATAGTACCTCTGTCTTGCCGAGGCTGATAGTGAGCCCAAAAAGGCGAGAGGCTTCTGCGAACTTATCTGTGATAAGCTGTAGGTCAGACTCTTTGTGTGCCATGAGAGCACAGTCATCAGCAAAAAGTGCTTCCAGGATGATCTTCTCCACAACCTTGGTCCTGGCGTTCAGTCGGCGGAGGTCAAACAGTGAGCCATCAAGTCTGTATCGCAGGTATACCCCAAGGTCTAGGTCCTTGATAGCGTGGTTGAGGACGCAGCACGCATCCCTGTTTGACACCGTTACTGATGTTGAATGGCTCTGATACTTCTCCACCCGAGAGAACCTGCCCGGTCATGTTGTCATGAAACTGGCGTATGAGGTTGATGAACTTGTCTGGGCATCCGAGTTTGGATAGGATGATCCAGAGGGCCTTCCTGTTCACTGTGTCGAAGGCCTTGGTGAGGTCAACGAAGACCACATACAAGTCCATGTTTTGCTCTAGGCATTTCTCCTGCACTTGTCGGACGGAGAAGATCATGTCCACAGTGCTGCGGTTTGGGCGAAATCCACACTGTTTCCGGCAGGTTTCCTTCGGAAATGTTCTCCGTTAAGCGGTTGAGGAGGATCCGAGCCAATATTTTCCCAGCAATAGAAAGGAGGGAGATGCCCCGGTAATTGCCGCAGTCAGCCTTACTACCCTTGTTCTTAAATAGGGAGATGACAGTGGCATCCCTGAAATCTTTGGGCAGTTCTTCTTCTTCCCAAATGCTGGTGAGGAGGGAGTGGAAAGCTGCAAGGGCCACAGGTCCGGCAGATTTGAACATCTCTGCTGGGATTCCGTCCATTCCGGGTGCTTTGCCTGAGCTGGTCTGTCTTATTGCCCTCAAGACTTCATCCATAGTGGGGGGGAGGTCGAGGCAGTGTACAATGGGCTTTTGTGGGATCAGCTCAAGGGCGTGGGGGTCTACACTGTAGGGCCTGTTGAGCAGGTTGCTGAAGTGCTCTCTCCATCGTTCATTGATGCTGCTCTTCTCCTGTGTGGATCGGTGGTCTAGAGGTAACGCGCCTGTCTAGAAAGCGAAAAGTCCGGGTCTGAAGTGTGCGGCGGTTCGTACCCCGTTTGGACCGGAAATTTTTCCCCCATCCATTAGACCATGAGTGGTGGTCTGGGCGCTAAGCTTTCGGATGAGACGATAAACCGAGGTCCCGTGTGTTACACGTAATTATTTAGCGCACGTAAAAAAAACCCACGGCAACAAGAGAGTTGTCCCTGGCAAAATTCTTAGAAAAAAGCCACTCTGATAGGGAAACAAATACAGCTGCAGAAAAAAAAAAAAGGGTGAAAGGGTGGCGCAGCGCTAAGTGGCGACGCGTTCTCCCGCTCTCCCCGGGGAGAGCAGCCCGAATTTCACGGAGAGAAATCTGCCGTGACTTAAAGTGGTATGAAATAAAATCTGAGCGCTTTGATTTGTTGCTTTACAAGATTCAGCGCTATATAAATTCCATACATTATTATTATTATTATTATTATTCTCCTTCAGCAGGGTTGAACCGTCTGCTGACAGGAGTGGGGTAGTACATGGCTTGGAAGGTCCGTAGACTTCTTTGATGGCACTGAAAAACATTTTGGAGTTCTGCGTGTCAGCGTATCTCTGGACCTCGTCTGCCTTCCTCTCCCACCATACATCCTGCATCTTGCGCAGCGCAACTTGGGCCTGTTTCTGGAGATGCTTGAAGCGATCATGCTTGGAGGCCGAGGAGGAGTCGTTTTGCCACTCTACAAATGCTTTTTGCTTGTCATCCAGGAGTTTCCTGATGTGCTCGTCGTTCTCGTCGAACCAGTCCTGATGAATTTGTTTTCTGGGGCCGATAGTGGTTTTTGCTGACTCCATCACCAGTGTTCTGAATTGCTCCCACCTTTGAGTCGGGCAGCCAGTCAGGGGACCATGGGCAGTCAGTCGGCCGTCGAGGTCTTCTGCAAATTCACTGCGTTGCTGATGTTGTTCGAGTTTGGCAACGTCGAACGCTGGTCTGAGGACTTTCGGCGTCTTGCGCAGAGTTGGAGCGATATGCAGGGATAGGATGGCCCTGACTAGACGATGGTCTGTCCAACACTCGGCTCCTCGCATGGCCCTGGTGATCCTGATGTCACGGATGTCTCTTTGGCGGCAGATGGCAAAGTCGATCAGGTGCCACTGCTTGGATCTTGGGTGCATCCATGTTGCCTTGAATTTGTCGGCCTGCCGGAACAGTGTGTTTGTTATAGTGAGGTGTTGTTCAGCACAAAGGCTTAGAAGCATCAAGCCGTTGGAATTCACCTTTCCAGTTCCGTGTGGCCCCAGCACGCCTTTCCAATTTCTGCAGTCCGCTCCAACTCTGGCGTTGAAATCGCCCAGCAAGATGAGCTTGTCATTAGAGGGGGTGTCCTTTACGAGGGCACTGAGCTCCTCATAAAAAGCTTCCTTCACTTCATCGCTGCTGGTAAGGGTTGGAGCGTATGCACTGATGAGGGTAATATGCCGGGTACGGTTCAGGGGGAAGCGGAGTTTCATCAGCCGTTCGTTCACTGAAGTTGGTAGATCAGGAAGTTGTTTAAGGAGCGATGTCTTGATGGCCACTCCCACTCCGTGAATTCTTTCTTCATCTTTGGCCTTGCCTTTCCAAAAGAAAGTGTAGCCACCTTTCAGTTCATCCACAGATCCTTCCTCAGCTAGTCTGGTCTCGCTGAGGGCAGCTATGTCAATGCGGTAGCGGGCCAGTTCCCTTGCAATGAGAGCCGTTCTCCTCTCAGGCCTTGAAGAGGCCTCTCTGTCCATGAGTGTGCGCACGTTCCACGCACCAACGATTAATTGTTTCTTTCTTTGGTTTCGACCGCTTGGAGGGTAGAACTGCCAGCCGCGGTATGCTGGCCAGTTGGAAGGGACAAGCATTTGTTTGGGACACCTTTTCCAGTCCCCTCCCTCATGTGAGGGTGAGCTAAAGAGGCTGCTCAGTCACCTGGGGGAACACCGAGCTCCTCTGTTGTCCCGGGGTCAGGAGGAGAACGACTATTGCCACCAGGCCGCCTACGTGCAGGGTTCAAACTACAACTTCCAGTGGTCACCTCCACCTGTTGCTTCGCCCGTTCCCCATCGCCGCAGGACTTTGGTAGTTTTGGGGGTGTGAGGGTGTGGGGACTAACACACATGAGGAAAACCTGTGCGGGAAAGTGTTTAAAGTGGGAAAGTCGATGCACAGGGGCAATCCCACTCTCTCGGCCTTAGAAGCCAGGATCTGGTGGTACGGAAGAGCCGTCACGACCAGGGACTTCCTCGGCTGCAGTGGATGGCCACGACGTCTGTAGTGCCTTGCCGTGCCCGTAGCGCTCCACGACGCTTGCTGTCGCCGCCTTCGTGACCGTTGGGATAGAAGGTGTCCTCATCCGCTCACTCCGCCGACTACAGTCTTCACATGCTTGGGTAGGCATTCCCTAACTCGCGAGGGTTTGAGACCCGACGGCTACCCTCACCTGGTTTAGCCCGCCTGTCGAAGCGGTTTACCGGGGTGTGGCCGCTGTCGCATGCTAACAGCTACTTGGAGCCACAGGTGAGAGCTGGGTGCCAGGTGGGGACAAAAGCGGACGAACCACCCCGGAGGGTGCGACATGTTCCCCCGTCAGAGGTACTACCCCTCCCTGACACCCCATACACCCCTGTTGTATATAATGTAAATAACTCTCAGCTTCGTTTTCTCAATTACAATGTTAATGGCTTGTTTCAAAAACTAGATAACTATGATTTCATAAGTTTTCTTTTGATGCATGATTTCATTTGCTTGACAGAAACCTTTGTAGCAGAGAATTTTGATTCATCTTTTTTCACTGATTATGTCATGTTTATCTTAAAAGCTAAAAAGTTGTCAACCAAGGATGGTATTCTGGAGGGGTGATCGTCATGATTAAAAGGAAGATTGCAAGTTTTATTGGAAAGATTGATATTGAATATGATAATACAATTGTGATTAAGATCCACAAAGAGCTTTTATCAACCGATAAACATATACTGGTAGTATGTACATATATACCTCCTCATGATTCTATGTTCTGGTCACTTCAACAAAATGGATATGGAATGGAAATTTTGGAAGTGTATACTGGATTTGCAAAGTTCAAATGATGATTTTTACCTCATGTTAATTGGATATTTTAATGCTAGAACTGCTAATGGTAATTATTCCTCCTGTAATGACTTTTCTGATTTTGATGTAACAACAGACTATGTTACTGATGGTTTTTCTAGAGTTTCTCAGGATAACAGCACAAACGTCTTTGGCAGACAACTTCTTGAAATTTGTAACATGTTCGATTGCACAATATTGAATGGTCTGGTCAACCTAAGTTTGATGATGGCTTTACTTATATCTCATCTTCAGGGGCCAGCACTGTTGATTATTTTGTTCTTTCCTGCAAGTTGTTTTTAAGTGTGAATATTGTTGCAGTAGATATCAAAAGTGTTACAGAGTCTGACCACCTACCAATTATTATGACAATGGACTGTAAAACTGACACGTCTAAAGATACTGACAAAGAGGAGACAGAGGCCAATATTGATTCAGAAAAAATTGTTTGGAAAGACGGCAAGACTGAAGACTTCATTAGAGCACTAAATAGCGACGTGGTTCGTGAAAATATTAATTCTGCAATGGATTTACTTGATAATGATGTGGATAACAGCTTAGACCTGTTTATCCAGTGCTTAAAGGAAGCTAGTGCATGCATGTTAGTAAAAAATGTTAAGAGACAGAAAAAACGATCTGAATGGTTTGATGCCGAGTGTCATCAAGTTAAAAAGGAAACTAGAACAGCCTTGAATGCTTTTAGAAAAACAAGAAATGATGATAACAGACTCGTTTATGTCACAGCACGAAAAAAGTACAAAAAGCTATTAAAATCCAAATGACAAGCATTCAGAAAGCAAAAAATAGAGTCTCTCACTGCAAATATTTCTAACCAATCACTTTTCTGGAAAGAACTTAGAAGTATGGGATGTAATAATAAAGAGAAATTTACAAATAATATAAAGATTCCAGAATGGGTAAACCATTTAAAAAATGTGTTCCAAAGCAATGACGCTGCTGTTATTCCGCATGCACATACAGATATAAATTTATCCGAAGAAGAAGAACAGGAACTAAACAAAGGAATATCTGAAGAAGAAGTAAGTAAAGCTATCAATAAATTGAAGTATGGAAAATCCAGTGGAATCGACGGGATTACTGCTGAAATGTTGAAAAATGGCAGCAAACAGGTTAAACATTTTCTTGTTCAGCTTTTCAACACCATATTTAGCAAAGGTATATACCCTCATGTTTGGTCAAAGGCTGTTATAATCCCGATTTATAAGAAAGGTGATACAAATAATGTAGACAATTACAGGGGCATTTCATTGCTAAGCATATTATCAAAATGCTATACATCAATATTAAACTCAAGATTGTATGTGTGGCTTGAGAATAACTTTCATTTGTGAAAATCAAGCAGGTTTTCGGAAGAAATATTCCACTATTGATCAGATTTTCAACCTTTATGCCATTGTACAAAAGTGTATGTCAAAAAAAGGCAAAAAGTTATATGTTGCTTTCGTTGACTTCAAGAAAGCGTTTGATAGACATGACAAACTTCTTGAATGTATTAAAGGCCAAGGTATAAGAGGTAGGTTTTTTGCTGCATTATCAGCTATGTATATGTCTTTAATGTCATGTATTAGAGTAAATAATAACTTATCAGAGTTTTTTGAGTGCCCGATAGGCGTGAGGCAAGGATGCGTATTAAGCCCTACGTTATTTACAGTGTTTATTAACCAATTAGCTAATCAAATGAATGAGAATGGCAGGCATGGAATTCATATGTTACCTGATATTTTTGAACTGTTTATCTTACTCTTTGCAGACGACGTAGCTATACTTTCAGTGACACCATTTGGGTTGCAACAGCAATTGAATATTCTGCAAGATTACTGCAATAACATGCAGTTAACTGTTAATATTGTCAAAACTAAGGTAATGGTCTTTAGAAAAGGGGGATTTCTTGCAAAACATGAACAATGGTTTTATAAGGGTGTTAAGTTGGATGTAGTTAATGAATATTTCTACTTAGGCTTCACTTTTACGACAAAGATTAGCACAAAGTTGGGCACTGAAAAATTAGCAACTAAAGGGAAAAAAGCAGTCATTCAGTTAAACAAAGCATTCCATAGGTATAAAGAGATGAATTCAAGCACATTTGTCAAGGTTTTTGATGTTAAAATTCAGCCAATTTTGTTATATGCTTCAGAAATCTGGGGTCTAAGTAAAATGGACCATATTGAAAAAGTTCACTTGATGGCAGGCAAGAGATTTTTAGGAGTACCGATGAGAACACCAAATAAAATGGTGTATGGAGAACTGGGCAGGTATCCGCTTTATATTAATTCTCATACAAATGTAATTAGATACTGGTTTAAGCTTCTACAACTGAGTCCAAACAGATTGCCATACAGTGCTTACCAAATGCTGCTGGAAATCGATAAAAATGGAAAAAAATGCTGGGTATCAAAAGTAAGAGAAATTTTATGTGAAACAGGATTCAATATTGTATGGTTACAACAAGGTGTTGGTGATGTAAAAGCATTTTTGCATGTTTTGAAGCGGAGATTAATCGATATGTTTACCCAAGAGTGGTATGGAACCATAAGAGATAAAGAGAGATATGAAAACTATAGATCATTTAAAACTATTTTTGAAAAAGAAAACTACATTAACTCAATAGACACATATTGTTTTCGATTTGCTATTACACAAGCTGGGTTGAGTGTTTTACCTCTTAATAACAATGTTTGTAGATACAGTGCAAATGAGCAAGAAAAACTTTGTCCGTTTTGTAAAACAAAATTAGAAAACGAAGCCCATTTTCTGTTTGAATGCTCAATGTACTCCGATTTAAGGGATAAGTTTTTAACTGAATGTATTGATGTACCAATATCAGAGCTACTCGAAACATCAAATGGAGAACACAGTCATTATTTATCCAGATACTTATTCCATTCCATGAATAGAAGGAAGAAATTGTTGTGTCATAATGTGACTTAATTGATACGTGTGTCAAAGAAGAATGTCTCTACAAATATTGTTTTTATCAACCTGATTTTAAATATTACATTTGGATTTTTACCGATTTTGATATATATTGTGTTATGAATATTTACGCAGACAAATAGCATTGTTTATCTAGTTCATAGTCCAAGACTTGATCACTGTAGTCATGATTCACTTTAACTCATTGAGGTTGTGCCGAAGCTTCCTTTACTGTGACGTGCCGAAGCTTAAGATTCGGCAGACTTACGATTTTTAAAAAACCCACAAAGTAATGGTTAACTCAAGGGAAATTACTCTGGCCTGTAGGGCAATCATTTTTCTAAACACAGTTGCTTTCCTTGACCATAAGCTTGCCTAGTTTTTATCTGTTGGCCAATTTTCTTTGACATGTTAACAAGTGATATCTTTGGGATTTCAGGCACCCCAGTGTTATGATTCTTTAAAAAAAAAAGTCTGTTGTACAAAAAGTGAAATCACATGGATTCAGCCAGCTTCAGGGAAGTTTGCTTTGGTAAAAAATCATCACATTGATTCAAGGGGACTAGTTGATGAATAGTTCAAGCCATTTAAAATACCAACCCTAATTTTCAAAACTTTTTCTTTTTCAGCATTCAGTGACATATTTTGGAAATTTGTAAAAAATAAATACAGTCATCTATTAAAAAACTGTGAAACAATCTCAAAAGAAGACATTATAAACTTTTCAATGATATATAATGAGTATGTCATTATTATGTTGGGTAAGTCTGCTGAATTTTTCAAATATAGCCAAAATCATGCATCACCACAAAATGGCGGGATCCATTTCACTGCGACTCCAATGAGTTAATCGGTTGTTGGTTTGTTTGTTTTCTTTTCTTCCATATACTATGGTACTGTATATACCAGTATGTTGATTCCCCTCCTTCCCCCAAACTCCGTGTATTGTGGCCTAATGCCAATGTACATATTAAACACGTTCAGCGTTCAGCGTTCAGCGTTCTCTCTCTCTCTCTCTCTCTCTCTCTCTCGATTCTGTGCGGGACTGGTTATGGCATTGTTTGGTTGCAGCAAGGAGTGGGAGATACTAAAACATTTTTGAGGGCGTTTAAACAAAGACTAGTTGACTGGTTTATCCAGGAATGGAATGGAGCTATAAGAGAAAGAGAAAGATATCGGATATATAATTCTTATAAAACAGTTTTTGAAAGAGAAAAATATGTAAATGATATGGACATTTATTGCTTCCGTGTTGCTGTTACCCAGCTAAGATTGG
>CM054145.1:11272519-11310019 GCA_028751875.1 Rapana venosa
GGAGAACTACATCCCTGTTAAATATAGTAGACAGCCTAATCTATTTAGACTCTGTTTACTCCTGGCATCAAGTCATCCTGAGGTTGCTCACTTTATATTTGTGTAAAGCTTTCAGAATAAGAGAGATATTGTTATCCTAAGTAATATTTTTGTAGCTGACTTTTTGTTATACAGTAACATGTTGTCACCAAAATACTAAGCAGTTCGGCAACCCCCTTCATGTATGGGCTAATGGCCTTTTGGTGAATAAATCATTCGAGTTCGAGTTGAGTTCTCTCTCTCTCTCTCTCTCTCTCTCTCTCTCTCTCTCTCTCTCTCCTCTCTCTCTCTCTCTCTCTCTCTCTCTTATGCATTAAGGGCAAATTTTTTTTTTGTTAAGATGATAATTGTGATGATAATTATGTGGAGATGGAGGATGGTGATGATCACAATGATGGCGTATGCATGTGTATGTGCATGAGTAAACGCTGCGCGCGCGCGCGCGTGCGTGCGTGCGTGTGTGTGTGTGTGTGTGTGTGTGTGTGTGTGTGTGTGTGTGTGTGTGTGTGTGTGTGTGTGTGTGTTACCCAAACTCTCTAACTCACCTATCCTGTAGTCCTGGACGGTGGGGGCTCTAATGAAGATTTTACAACCAGCTTCCTCCATCCCGGCTGTCCTCTGCTTTCCGTAGCAATTCGTTCCACTCAAGGCCAGTCCACTCTCTGATGTTGTCTTCCCATCGTTTTCTCTGTCTGCCTCTTCGTCTCCCTCCTTGTACTGTTCCCTGTTGCATCTAAATCTAAAATTAATAGGATGTTTGTCTAGCTGGCCGGCTATCATAATTATTTGACCCCATTTCTGACTGCAGAAAGCTCCTCTCACTGGGCCTCTGAATCTAAGCTCATGACATGACAAACCTCCCGTGAGCATGAACTGCAACACATTTACTGACTGTGGCTATAGCTATAGTATATGAAATGTAGTTACTGACTGTGGCTACAGTTATAGTATATGAAATGTAGTTACTGACTGTGGCTATAGTTATAGTATATGAAATACAGCTACTGACTGTGGCTATAGCTATAGTATATGGAATGTAGTTACCGACTGTGGCTATAGATATAGTATATGAAGTGTAGTTACTGACTGTGGCTACAGTTATATGAATACAGTTACTGACTGAGACTATAGCTATAGTATATGAAATGTAGCTACTGACTGTGGCTACAGTTATAGTATACGAAATGCAGTTACTGACTGTGGCTATAGTTATAGTAAATGAAATGTAGTTACTGACTGTGGCTATAGTTATAGTATATGAAATGTAGTTACTGACTGTAGCTATAGTTATAATATATGAAATATAGTTACCGACTGTGGCTATAGTTATAGTATATGAAATACAGCTACTGACTGTGGCTATAGTTATAGTATATGCTACTGACTGTGGCTACAGTTATAGTATATGCTACTGACTGTGGCTATAGTTATAGTATATGAAATACAGCTACTGACTGTGGCTATAGTTATAGTATATGAAATACAGCTACTGACTGTGGCTATAGTTATAGTATATGCTACTGACTGTGGCTACAGTTATGGTATATGCTACTGACTGTGGCTATAGTTATAATATATGAAATGTAGTTACTGACTGTGGTTATAGTTATAGTATATGAAATACAGTTACCAGCTGTGGCTATAGTTATAGTACATAAAATACAGCTACTGACTGTGGCTATAGTTATAGTATATGAAATACAGTTACTGACAGTGGCTATAGTTATAGTATATGAAATACAGCTACTGGCTGTGGCTATAGTCATAATATATAAAATAGAGTTACTGACTGTGGCTATAGTTATAATATATAAAATATAGTTACTGACTGTTGCTATACTTATAGTATATGAAATACGTTTACTGACTGTGGGTATAATTATGGTATATGAAATAGACTTACTGACTGTGGCTATAGTTATAATATATGAAATATAGTTACTGATTGTGGCTATAGTTATAGTATATGAAATACAGTTACTGATAGTGGCTACAGTTATAGTATATGAAATATAGTTACTGACTGTGGCTATAGTTATAGTATATGAAATGTAGTTACTGACTGTGGCTATAGTTATAGTATATGAAATGTAGTTACTGACTGTGGCTATAGTATATGAAATGTAGTTACTGACTGTGGCTATAGTTAGTATATGACATGTAGTTACTGACTGTGGCCATAGCTATAGTATATTAAATGTAGTTACTGACTGTGGCTATAGTTATAGTATTTGAAATACAGCGACTGACTGTGGCTATAGTTATAGTATATGAAATACAGTTACTTACTCTTTTGGTCAAAAAACCTTACATGCTAGTTAAAAAATATTTCATTCATTCATTCATTTATTCACCCATTTAGTCACTCATTCATTCATTCATTAATTCATTCACTCATTCACTTACTTTATATCCTAATCTGCTGAGTTCCATAGTCAGTTTTCTGGTGATTTAGAAGATTACGGACATATTCAGTGAATAACCAGGATATATACAGTGAATAACCGTGATGTGCGCTGCATTTATGTTATTTATTATCAATGTGTCATCTGTTGTGTGATTCCGCATTCATATTTGCTGATACTGTTTTTTAATAATTGTTTATTGTTCTGTTCTTCTGCTTTCTACTTTTCTACATTTATCAATTTATGTATAAGTTGCCGTGTGTGTGTGTGTGTGTGTGTGTGTGTGTGTGTGTGTGTGTGTGTGTGTGTGTTGTGTGTGTGTGTGTGTGTGTGTGTGTGTGTATGTATGTGTGTGTGTGTGTGTGTGTGTGTGTGTTGTGTGTGTTGTGTGTGTGTGTATGTGTGTGTATGTGTGTGTGTGTGTGTGTTGTATGAGAGAGAGAAACAGTATTTCCTCCCACTCCTTCTTTATATGTCTTTCTATGTTCCTGTCTCTGTTTTCCTGATAGTGTGTCTGTCACTGTGTCTGTAGGTTTATCTTTATCGCTTTCTGCTATGTAAAAGAATATATTTAAGTTTTCACTCACTCATTCATTCAGTCACCCATTTATTCATTCATTCATTCATTTATTCATTCATTCACTCGTTGTTTTGTAACATGTTTATTTACCTTTGATTGTTCTGCATTCTCTTCTCTTCGTGTTACAGGAGGGTCAAGATTCAAAACCACCAACAATTTCTATTCAATCCTACTGTTCACTGCATTGTAAAAAAAAAAAAAAAAGTATATTTAAGCCTTTCTAAGTCTGTCTGTCTGACTGTCTGTGATCTCTCTTTGTCTCTGTCTTCCTGTCTGTCTGCCTGTCTGTCTGTCTCTCTCTGTCTCTCTCCCTCTGTCTCTGTCTCTCTCCCTCTGTCTCTCTATCTCTCAGGAAACTAAATCATTTCATGAAAAAGGCCAAAGCATTATAGCTGATTATGTAGTTCCGGCTACCTCTCTTATTCTGGGTGTTGAAACTCATTATTCATGTCAGTAATTGGCGATATTATTTCTGATATACTGCACGTTTGTCACGCGTGTGCACGAGAGAGAGAGGGGGGGGATTATTGTGATAAACCAGAAGCCCATTCACAAAAGGACAGTAGGATGGGGGAGGAGGGTGTCTGGGCACAAAACACTGAACACATAAATGCTAAGAACAGAATCAGTTGACTATGGCCCAGTCATAATGGCATGGATTCCATAACAAGAGAGATGCATATAACTATCTTTTCTACATAAGCTTTGGTTAGCCAATGCAAAGGGCATTAGGGAGGAAGGGGGAGGAGGTTTGTTGGGTTTTTTTTTATACTAAAATGGACAAATTCAAAACCAACATACAACAAACTAATCTGCAACAAGGAATCTAGGTCACAAGGTCCCTTCTTTACTTTTATCACTTTTTCATGGCCCAGACAACTTTATACAGCAAACACGTGATTGTTTCGTGATCATCCAGGTGACATCAACGTGCATCTCTCTCTTCTCTCTCTCTCTCTCTCTTCTCTCTCTCTCTCTCTCTCCTCTCTCTCTCTCTCTCTCTCGGGGGGGGGGGGGGGGGGGGCATGAAATGTGAATGCTCACACTAGGTTGTGTATTTTGGTCTCTCCATTTCAATAACAACTACAGCGACTACAGAGGGACTTCTATACTCGTATTGCGCAGACAGACCAGTAAGACACCATGCCATCCGCTCCAATGACTTTTAGGTCGGCATGTGGCTGCTTTTGTGCAGTCTACATCAACTTCATGCTGAATAGAGCGAAGATGAAGAAAGCTTCACACATAGCCATGTTGAAAGCAAGAGGGAAAGTAGACGGTGTCGTGTTGGGTTTGCTCCTCTCCTATGTATTTTGGGGCAGTCTACTTTTACGTTGTGGCGATATCGAGAGCAACCCTGGGCCCAACCCAAGCAAAGACATGAAGCAGACAAGGCTTTCCAGCGCCAGGTCTTCCAGCACCAGGGCCAGTACAGAGCAGACATGTCACTCTCCTGGTAGTGTTTCCAGTGACAGAGGAGGAGAGCCCACCTTATCTGAAGTGGTGGTCATGCTGCATTCCATGCGCACCAGTATGGACACCGGGTTCGAGGAGGGGAAGCAGGAGAGGCAGGTTCTACATGAAGACAACAAGGCCTTGCAGGACGAGCTGAAGGGACTGGCGGGGGTCATCCACGGGTTACGCCAGGAGAACGAGGAACTGCAGAGGAGGAACGAGGACCTGACCAAGAGGGTAGAGGAACTGGAGAGGAAGACAGACGACCTGGAGGGACGGTCAAAACGCAACAACCTCCTCTTCTTCGGTCTGCCGAGGAGAGATGGCGAAACCCCTGCTGAATGTGAAGGTAGGGTAAAGGACCTCCTTACAGACATGCTTGAACTCTCAGAAGACATTGAGTTCGACAGAGTTCATCGCATAAAATCTAAGGCCGATTCTCCCGTGATTGCTAGATGTGTTTTTTATAAACAGAAAGTGACTGTACTGAAAGCTAAAGGCAAACTACAGGGATCTGGCGTGTTTATCGGTGAAGACTACTCCAGTCGTGTTAGGGAGATCAGGAAAAGGCTGACTCCACACCTAAAGAAGGCTAAAAGCGAGGGAAAGAGGGCAACAATGATCTTTGATCATCTGGTCATTGATCAGAAGAAATTTACTGTAGATCAGGACAATCACTTAGTTGAAGTGAAATAGGGTGTCGGCCGCCCCAGGACATTTTTGACTACATTTGGGGAACTTTTTGATGAGGGGACAAAGTTTAGGAAAGCACCGGTTTTGCAGCCACAGTGTAGTGTCAACAACAGGAAGTTAGCATGTGCTAGTCATGGGACAGATGTCAACATGGAGTGTTCTGATCTGAGTGTAGCCAAAAGCCAGGATGAAAGTGTAAACACTGTGTGCATGAATGAATGTGTGTCAGATATTGTGAATAAAGATGGGTTGCAAGATGTGTGTACTTCCTCTTTCATACTTATTGATGATGACAATATGAATTATTTCCCTTTGTGTAAAACTTCAAAGTTGTTTTCTTTTTTACACTGGAATGTTAATGGATTATTGTCTAAACTGTGTGATATGGATTTTGTGTCATATGTTTGTTCCTTCGATTTTATTTGTCTGGTTGAAACGTTTGTTGAAGATTTTCACTCTTCAGTGTTTGTTGGGTATGAGACTTTTTGTAAACCTGCTACTAAACTTTCTGCCCAAGGGAGACGATCAGGTGGTCTTTTGTGTCTCATTAGACGGGAGCTATGTCCCTTTGTGAAGCAACTGGATATGAAATCAGATGTTTTTTGTGCATTCATTATTAATAAATCGTTGTTCGGTACAATGAAAGATGTCTTTTACGTGGCCATTTATGTACCACCATCTGATTCACCATATTACAGAACGTATGATATTGAAAATGGAATAATGGTACTAGAAGATTTTCTTTGCGACTGTATGCTTTCTAGTGGTGATGTTTATGTTGTATTGGGAGGGGATTTTAACAGCAGAATATCTAATGTTTCTTTAGATTTTGAGGACAGTCATACACCATTCACAAACCAACATTCAAGTGGACCTCTGCATATGAACAGACAGTCACAAGATAATGTGTTAAATCATTATGGAAAATTGTTCTTGAATATATGCACTGCTTTAGATTTATATATTTTGAATGGAATGTGTCATGGCGACCATCAGGGTTGCTACACATACATATCTGAGACTGGAAGCAGTGTCAATGACTATTTTGTGATGTAGATATATTTTTATGGGTTTATCATCTTCTTGCTCTTTCTCTATCTGAATAGTTATCTGACCCGTTTTCAATGCGTCTTCTTGAGCCATGCAGCTTATCATCATCTTTAAGTCAACCCACAGTACATATTTAGATGTCAGGTATTCACAAAGCCGAACATCATGTAGATGCAAAGATTTGCACACAAGACCAGTAGTGGGATCATTGTGTTGACCAGCACCAAAGTATTTTCTTACCTCATTAAAGTGCTGGTATGGTAAATAACCTGAGGCATAGACTTGATTTGGTTGGCCCTCTATTGTGCATGACAAGTGCTTGATAGGGGAATTAATAAACTTCTAACTTGATGTGGCAAAGGGGTTATCTGGTTCCTCAAACAGCATCAATATACCTTTTAGCAATCTTGCAGGGGTGTTCAGATTTATGTTCCATACAGTATCAGCTTTGCTTTTCATTACTGTGCTATAGTTGGGCACTCTCTCATAGTAGACAGCAAGCTTTGATTGATATTGCTGTGCAATCAGGCGAGCAAGCTCTGGGTGATTAACAACATCATACTCTAATGATATACCAGAATATTTGTACCTTGCTTCACTGTCAGTGGATATAATAACACGGGCACTGTCATTAAAGGTTAGCTCATATGACAGTCTGTCTTTGAGTGTACCCTGAAAGTAAGGCATGTGAGAGCTGAGCAATTCAAAGTCAAGAGAAATACAATACCTGTTACCTCTTGCTATGGCAACATCTTTTTTCTCGTTTCCCATATCAGCAGAATTTACTCTATGTTTTAGTCCATCATCATCCTGTATGCCTTGATAAATAAGGTAATCTCTTTTTTCAGATGTCATCCATAAATCAGTATAGATCAAGAATATGTCTGCATTGTTTAGTGAAAGCACTTCTCTACCTTCCAGCTTAACACTAATCTTTTTTTTATGATAGCCCTTCCTAAGTTTGCAACCACAGTCCTGTTTGGATTACTGAAAAGCAAGCCTAGTTGTGCCTGGAACAATGACATCATCTTTTCCTAGATTAGGAAACCTAACAGTCAAAATCTGATTCTCATCAATAGTTGATGGGTTGTTTGTGAAGGAAGGTGGCAGGATGGTTAAGACGTTTGCCTGCCAACAAGTAAACCGTGAGGTTCTGGGTTCAGTTCCCAGCCTCGCCCTTTCTTCCCAGTTTGACCAAAAAAATCGAACTGAATGTCAAAGTCCTTCGGATGAGACTATAAACTGAGGCCCCGTGTGCGAACGCATGCAGAACATCTTGCGCACACGTTAAATCCTGTTTCGCTGTTCGAAAGAGTAGGCCACTGTGTGCCGGTGGGAACAGATGACAAAATTTAAAAAAAACGCATACACACGCTTTTTTAAAGTTATCTGAGCGCTTTGATTTGTTGCTTTACAAGATTCAGCGCTATATAAATTCCATACATTATTATTATTATTATTATTATTAATATTATTATTATTATTGATATCAAGGGGATCTTTTTAACGTTTGTATGGATCAAGGATTGCTCCAAATGTTTGCTGTGCCATCTTATTTCTATTAGTAGCAAAATAAAATAAAAACAATAATAGAATAATGGAGGGCTACAATATTGATATGGATGATGTGTTCATGTCTGCTAATGATATGAGTGAAGCAGCAGCAGCATCACCATTGCATTCACTCGGAAGAGAATTATTAGAAAGCAGAGTCAAAGATTTTCACAAAAGTTTGGGACAACCAATACCAGAAGTACTAGACCATACTGACTATGGTATGGACAACAAAGACAATCTGTATGCTGTAACTGACACAGGACAAAAGGTTTTATTAACAAAAAAATAACCCCCATCAGTTTTTAGCAAAAAGTGCACTCAAGCACAGATTAAGTGTCACCATGCAGAGAAAACTTGGTATTAGTGATGCACTGGCTACTACTACTAACAGACTACCGACACAAGCTGTTGCACAACTACAAAATGCTGAACAAACCCTACCAATAAACATAGAAAGTTTACCACTTAAGACTTAGCCCAGACAGCAAACACAACAACTGAAACTATTCTAGAGTTGGAAACTAGCTTCACACATGCAGACAAAGACACAGCACTGAAAACAATAAATGAACCACCCCTACCCATGCGAGAAATAATGGGGCTCAATCAAGCACTAGAGAGTATTAGAGGCAAGCCCATAAATAATCTAGCAAAGCTAGGTGAAGTAGACTCACACATAGAACTAGAAAAGAGGAAGCTTGCAGAAGCAGACAATGCAAATCTTAGACAGAAAATAAAAGAAAGAATCACACAGCCTCTAAAAAATCTGCAAGATGAACACCAAGCAAGATTAGAGGTCCTAAACAATAACAGACAACTACAATATCAGGTTAGCAGAATAAAAGAAACAATCCACCGCATTCTTTATGAAAACACAACACTAGCAGAAACAATTCCTACACTGTTTCGTGAGCAAGGCATAATACTTGTCAGTGTAATCACAGCATTGGGTTTTGCCATTAGCAAACTTGTCTATGCACTGACAGGTGGCCCCAGCAGCACACCACCACCCACAGGCACAGGCTGGGTTAAAAAGCAACTCGGCCACTAATCTGATTTTTTTTTTTTTAAACTAGCTACCAAAGTCACAGACCCATTGCCTGGTATAATTGGTTCTGTTGTTAGCTGGCTATTATCAACAGCAAGTAAGGTTGTGGGATTTATGGCAGAGCATTTGTGGGCTTTAGCAATGTTAGTTGTTGGTGTTTGCTTTCTAAGGTACAGATAAACAAGTCTGCCTATAGCAAGAATGGCTGTGAGAGCAGTCATCTCATCTGAATGACTGTCTCTTGTAAGGGGAATAACTTTTTTTATTTGCTCTAAGGTGGTAGGAGTTCTTGCTGTTGCTGTTGCATCTGTTGCTGTTGGTGCTGTTGATGCCATTACTACTACTACTAATAATAATAATAATGTATGGAATTTATATAGCGCTGAATCTTGTAAAGCAACAAATCAAAGCGCTCAGATGAATTTATTTTTATGCGTGTGCATGCGGTTTTAAAAAATTTTGTCATCTGTTCCCACCGGCACACAATGGCCTACTCTTTCGAAAAGCGGAACAGGATTTAACCCGTGCGCAAGATGTTCTGCATGCGTTCGCACGCGGGGCCTCGGTTTATAGTCTCATCCGAAGGACTTTGACATTCAGTTCGATTTTTTTTTGTCAAACTGGGAAGAAAGGGCGAGGCTGGGAATTGAACCCAGAACCTCACAGTTTACTTGTTGGCAGGCAAACGTCTTAACCATCCTGCCACCTTCCTACTACACTTTCTGCTGCTAGTGCTACTGATACTACTGCTGCTGGTGTGTTGTTTACGCTTTCATTTTAGCCAAGCTGCACATCATCTCCAGCTATAAGGATATTGTTGTTGTAGTTTGTGATTGTTCCTATTTGCAACTGCATGTTGGAAGGCAGCATATATATACCATGCCCTATAGCAAAGTCCACCTTAGACCGTGCAGAGTGAGGAACATCTTGATAATGTTTGATGGTAGGTCAACAGCAAAGTTAATACTGCCCTCAAGATTTGCTAGAAACTGTTCTGAGCATCAAACCCAGTGCCGCCACTTGTGATGATGCTTGACCTTGGCTGTGCCTGTGCACCAAGCAAGCACCACACATAGGCAGAACAGTCATTAATCCTCTCTAATCCCAGTCTTGTCAAACCTTTACTCTTGTCAAGAATGAAAGTTGTCCATGCATTTTTGTGCTCTTGCTCTATTGATCCTAAGCGTACAGTAGTGCCTGAAGAGAAAGATGTATGTGGTGGTGTGGTGAGTGGTGAGAGGCCTCCCTGTTCATACTGTGCTGTCGTAGCTGAGAAGGTGTACAGAGTTGTGGCAGATCAAATATCTCCACTCTGTCACAAGTGGCGCTGCGAGCAGGATAGTGAAAGAACTTGGAGCCTACTGGCTGGAGCATCAAATATGCTAGTCAGTGGCTCACGATTGTACCTCGGGACGCGGTACAGTTGAGCAGGGGTGGATGTGGTGGTGTGGTGAGTAATTACCTCCCATGTGTTCAGAGTGATGTGTTACTATTTTGGGACACACCTGCAAATTGTGCAGCGCTCTGTTTCCTTGGGTGGTGGTTGAAAACTACCCATTGCATACACTTTGCCTTTGCGGTAAATTGTAGTATTTATGCAGCTTCTTTCTTAGAGGCCATATCCTCCCTGTTCATACTGTGCTGTCATAGCTAAGGTGTACAAAGTTGTGGTAGATCAAATATCTCCACTTTGTTACATGTATATGGAGGCCACTAGTCATAGTTATACCTCCTGTGCACACCCCACAAATACAGAGTCCCCATGCCATGATTTTTGTCCTGTGTTTGTCTGAATTCGATCTTAGAATTAAATTTGAACTCGTTGCACAGCTTTTCATAAGCCTTCATGTTAATCTTACTATTAAACGGATTGAAATTACTATCAATGGGCAATGGGACTTGCAGCTCAGATAACGCATACCTCAACTGATAGTACACAAACCTGTACAAAGACTTTACTAACTGGTTTGGATGGTTCATATAGTCAGCATATGACCCACCACAGCCCGTAGTTGCACAATATATGGCAAAGTTTAAGTGATTTTCATAGAATTGTATAGGATTAGACAACCATGCTTTTGCAGTGGCATTATCCTTGATGGGTGGGTTTAAGTATGATTTCAGTGGGTTGGGAACCTTGACTTGAAACCATGCCGTTTCTGACACAGCAACATCAGTGCATCAAAGATAATAGTCTTTGGGTTATAGTGAGAGCCAGTCTCGTATTTTGCATCCTTATAATATTTATACAGTATTAGCGTTCTATCATATATAAAAATGTTTATTACACTAACAAACATCCAGTCAGGTGTAAAACTAGCGATTCCTATTGACAACTGCTGTCAACATGAAATGGTTGTTTTGCATGAGGTCTTCTACACAGTATCATGGGCAAACATTGACAGCAGCAACAACTGGGTTAGTTTAGTAAATTCCAAACCTAATGTACAGGACCCTAAAACTACTATACAAGAAGGTTATTGTGACTTCTGCACACTGGAAAAGGAGCTCTTTCGCCCAGCTGGCATCACAGCAAAACTCAACCAAGCTAGTCTCAGAGTCACTTTACAGTCATCCTCACCAATTTTAATGCCAAAACCACTTGCAAAAATGCTTCGGCTTGACAATATGATGATTATAAATAGCATTAAAAAGCCTGTTTACGAGGATAATTTTTAAAAATCCTATTTTGGTAAAAGGCAGTAAACTCTTTGCTTTTTGTGCACCTGTCTTAGCACAACACAAAACCAGGTGGTGCCAAAGGCTTTTTCATCATCAGTCCCTTCTGATCTACTATGAATCCTTCCACCCAGCACAGCAATGTTCTGTGAAATGCAGCAATGATAGCTTTACTACACCTCAATTCAAAGAGCTAGAAGAGGGCTTCTATGAAACACTCTGCATAATGATCAAAGACATACACCAAAGAACAGTTAACTGTAGTAAGTTACATATTACACTAGAAATAAAATAATAAGCATATACATACTACTAACCATGTCATGCGGTCCCGTAATAAGAGCACCTGTAACCTGCCCAACTATTGAGCTTTAAGACCTTACTGATGTACAAGAATTTGAGAAGAATGGTGAGATTGGTGAAGTGTATGCTTTCGAGTACACAGATTAAGGATACGACAAGTGCACAGTGATGAAGATGCTAAGAAACCTCGGTTTCCTAAACTTGAACAGTTGCGCAATGTTGAAGCTGAAGCAACAGCAGATGATATTACTTACAAAGTAACGCATAAAGGTAATAAATGGCTCTTCAAACCAAGCATGGACTGGCAAATCAAGTTTGAGTTTATCAGTCCATAGGCTTTTTGTACAACTGACAGAACTTTCTGTAAAGCAATAAATGTTGGACCAGTAAACATAGCACTTGCGGATGAATCAGTCAGCAGAAATTAATTACAGATCATAGCATTTAAGAAGACACCTTACCTGCTTCATAGAAAAGACTCAGTGACTAAACCATCAACCACAAAGCTACGGTTCTTTCCACACTTTCCTCTGGACTATCAGTACACAATGGTGTTTGGCCTCGCTGCAAGGGAAGAAAGAGCTACTTTCTTGTTCATAGATGGCATTAGTGTCAACTGGAAAGACCTGGATGTTAAAGCCCTTAGATTTGCTACTGTTATTCAGAACAGCGGTGGCGACAACATTGAAGCGAGCACTTCCTGCTCCTAAACACAGAGCAGCTGACAGCATTAACCTCCCTCAGTCTACATCACATTGACCTCATTGCCGTCTATTACACTGATGCTGTACTACATGACAATCAACTACAAGACTTAATGGCAGAATACCAATTAAAAAAAATACATTGTTTTAAAAACAGTATAAGAAGAAGATGATGACTGTTAAATATCCTAAAGTTCCCACAGCACCAGATGCTGAAATCAATGATAATGTCAGTGCCAGTACCAGTGCTAACACTAATGCCTTTCGTTTAACAAACATTACACAAATGCAACATGACATTGAGCAAGAACTAGCAAGGTATACAAAATGCAGGAGGCAGGTACAGATCAGTATTCAGTGTACTGAGCTCTGTTACTACAGGTACAGCAACCCTGTCAACAGTGACAGCAGGAACAGTCATTGCTCTCTTGGCTACTGGAATTGGAGCTCCTGCATCAATTGCATTGGGCTCTGTTTCAGTAGCAGCAGGAGCTTGTTCATTTGTCACAGCTGTCTTTTCAAAGAAGGTTGCACACAAACTGGAAAAGCATGATGCTATTGTTGCCTTCACACTAGCCAAGCTAAGCTCATTCAGACTCATTATTAGCAAAGCTCTAACAGATTCCACAATATCAGAAGAGGAGTTCAAACGTCTTCAGGCTGGCAATGATGACTACAAGCACCAGAAATTCGATCTCCAGAACAAGGCACGCAAAAGCAATGGATGTGGACATTGACCTCGATGAAAAAGAAATTTATATAAAAAAGGGGTTATCTGATTGGCAAGGACAGCACTTATAATGATCAGCTGAGTACTCTTTTAAGGACCTAAGAGTTACCTTTAGGTAGATTCACTACTTCATACCGTAGCAAAACACAAATACTACAAGAAGCAATTAATTAATTGCTTATTTTTTTAAAATTCTTACTATATGAGTTAGATATTTGAGTTGAGGCTCATTATGGACAAAGTGTTTCAAACAATAGAGCTAAACATTACACAACCACAGGACGTGGTGCAAAGCATCCAAGATGCAATCCCACAAATACCAAACAACTTACACATAGTCCCTATAAAGGTGCAATTGATTGCTGCAATCTTGTATAACACAGCACACAAAGAAGAAAATTAACCATTCATGTTTCAACAACACAAGCACTGAACTCGTGTGAAGAGCTCAACAAAGCATGGGCAGATGAAATGATGCGTAACTTTGAATATGCTGCAGAAACAGCAAGGATGAGGGGATCAGGATGGACGGTTGGTGAAGTTGGTCACATAGAACTAAAGCAAACTAGGTTTCATCCCATCGTTGGTAGAAGCTACATTCCCTTGCCCCCTGATGTAGTAGCAAAACGTGTTGTGCTGAACATTCAGAACAAAGATGATTAGTGTTTTATGTGGTGTGTGCTCACTAGGCTGTACCATGTGACAAAGAATGCAGAGAGAGTTTCAAACTATCATGAACATCATGACAAGCTTGAGTTTACCGGCATTGATTTTCCTGTGGCTGTTAGGAGCATTGACAGGTTTGAGGAGTTAAACCCAACCATCAGTGTGAATGTGTAAACCTGGGAAGATGCGGCCCTAAGACCACTACGCATCTCAAGAAAATCTCCCACCATAGGTGATCCTGATAAGAACCATGTAGACCCCTTGCTAGTGACCAATGAAGAAACAAATCATTATACATTCATTAGAACAATGAGTAGGCTCATTGCTCAAACAGCAAAAGGGCACCACAAACAAGAGTTTTGCAGACGAAGTTTGGTTACATTACCGTCTTTACAGGCAGCAGACAAACACAGAAAACACTGCAAGAGTGAGACCAAGGCTATTACAGAGCTTGTGAGAGATCACGACCACATCAGTTGTAAGTTCCGTGGTGCAGCACATAGCAAGTGTAACCTGCAACTAAAGGTAGATCCTAAAACATGGAAGCTGCTAATCTTCTTCCACAATCTAAGAGGTTATGACTCACACCTGATCATGCAGGCAGTAACTGATGAGTATAAGGCCTACTGTATTACGCAGTCATCAGAGAAGTACCTGACTTTTACACTGAATAGCTTGTCCTTCTTTGATTCTGCACAACATCTGATGGGATCTCTAGAGTCCTTGTCTTTATCACTGAGTACTTGCCCTATAACAGAAAAATACTTCGACACAAAGCTTGCATGAAAAGGAGTCTATCCTTATGAGTACATGGATTCATGGGAAGGGTTTGATGAAGAAGAGCTGCCACCAAAAGAAGCTTTCTTCAGCAGACTGACGGGTAAAGGAATCAGTTACGATGACAATCAGCATGCTCAGTGGGCATGGCAAAAGATGCAGTGTCAGACAATGGGTGCTACCATTATCGGTATCTTTTAGCTGATGCATGTTTGCTTGCTGATGTCTTTGAGAACTACAGAAAGACTGGCATGAAGCACTACAGTCTAGATCCATCACATTACATCACAGCACAAGGAATGTCCTGGGATGCATTCTTGAAGTTTACCAGGGTGCAGATTGATTTGTTGTCTGACCTGCCCATGCTGCAAATGATTGAGGATGGTCTGTGTGACGGTATCAGTATGGCATCACACAATTACTGTAAGGCCAACAACAAATATTTAGAAGACTATGATCCTAGCAAACCTTCAAACTACATCATGTACTTAGACGCAAATAACCTGTATGGATGGGTGATGTGTCAGTCACTGCCATTGCGAAACTTTCAGATGTACATTGGTCCTTTTATTGTTGATGAGGTTCTAAAAATGATATCACAAATGACACCAGATCAAGCACAGGGTTGGATCTTGGAAGTTGATCTGATGTATCCCCACGAACTATATGATGTGCACAATGATTGCCCAATGGCTGCAGAAAGAGTAAAAACATCACCCCACGAACCTCCAAAGCTAGTACCAAATCTGAATGACAAGAGCAAGTATATATGCCACTACAGACTGTTGCAGTTCTATCTAAGGCGTGGGTTAATTCTTACTGCTGTCCACCACATCATTGTGTTTGATCAACAGCAATTCATGAAACCATACATCATGAAGAACTAATTAAAGATCAAACTAACTAAAGATCTAAGAACGAAGGCAACTGATGCATCAGAAAAGGATTACTTCAAGCTCATGAACAACAGCTGCTTTGGCAAAACAATGGAGAACCCGCACAAAAGAAAAGATGTCAGATTAGTCACAAAGGAAAACCATGCCATAAAGCTGACATCTAAAGCCAAGCTACCAAGACTTCAGGCATATCCATGTCTGTCTGTATGGTATCATGATGAAGAAGTTGGAGGTTAAACTAGACAAGCCAGTATTCATTGGGTTCAGTGTGCTAGAGCTGTCAAAGCTGTTGATGCTGGAGTTCTTGTATGATTACTTTAAACCTAAACATCCTGCAGTAAGGTTCTTGTACACAGACACTGACTCTTTCATCCTAGACATACGCACAGAAGATATATACAAAGACCTTGCAGAAGATGTGGTTCTGGGATCAGAGTCATGGTATGACACCTGTGATTATCCAAAAGACAGTCCCTTGCATTCAACAGTAAACAAAAAGTTATCGGCAATATGAAGGATGAGATGAAGGACACTATTGTCAAATATGTTGGGCTGAGGGCCAAGATGTACAATGTTGCAAGCCAGACAGGTGTCATAAAAAAGGCAAAAGGTGTTGGCAAACAGGTGATCAAAACAAGCATCTGTCATGATAACTACAAAGAGGCTCTGTTTGAAGGCAGGGTATTTCATCATGACAACCCAAAGCTCTGCTCAACCCTGCACCAGATCAACACGACTGTGGTTAGAAAAAAAGACACTGATTGCACAGGGCACAAAACGAGTATATTCTTCACCAGAGAACTCATATGCACTTGGTCACTGGAGAACAAAGTAATTAATTCTTTTCTTTTTTTTACGAGTTAAAAATTTTGATTGAGACTCACAATGGATTGTTTACTCTTTATCAAGTCCTATGGCAGTGGTACAAGAAAGAAAATGTGTTAAATAATATTCTAGGAATTGTTAGTGCGATGAGAGCGTGTCCAAAAAGCTTCATTGTTAGCAAAAGCATGCCAAAGTGTCATTAAAAAAAGTTAGATGAGACCATGCAGTCACTTACTTCTGATGAAATAGTAGCCTACCTTACTGAAGCGGAACAATATTAGGTGGCACTAGCTCGAGTTCCTCTCTAACAAAAGCTCGCTGTGGTGCAGGCAGTAACAGATAATAGATTCGGGGATCCATCTCCACAACTTTTTTTATTTCATAAGTGTCTATGCTCCAGATGGGATCTGTTGCTCGCTTGCGACTGTTGCTGGCTTCCACTTCTCCAGGAACATACAAATATCTCAGTTTTTTTCCCAAAGGGTATTAGTGGTTGCTTAAAAGTAGAGGGTGTTGTTTGGTTGTGCTGCTGTATTGTTTTGCATTTGATGGTGTCCACAGGTTTTAACCCTGTGGCTTTAGTTACCTCAGAGTTCATTGCTCTCAAAACTGCAGGCAGTTTTCTTACCCACTCTGTGTTTCGTGTGCCTGGGGTCATTATTTCTTGGTGGTACTGATATGCAAACAGTCTTTCTGATAACAGCTGTTAAAGCTTTCAACCAGTGCTTGAGATCTGTGGTTGCCGGGTATGCCTCTTTTTATTGCTACTCCATACTTCAGTAACAGCTGATTAAATGTTCCTTTAAACTCTTTACCATCATCCCACTGGTTAAGTCTGGGATATTTTAATGGGCCACGTCTATAGATCTCCTGCAAAGCAACTGCAGTTGCAGTAGCACTCTTTTCAGTAAGGGGCTCTGCAGATGTATACCTAGAAGCTACATCCACCACAGTCAGTGCATACTTATACCTCTTTCTTCTGATTGTGTCATGGGGTAAATATAAAAGGTCTATTTGATGAGTATCATTTGGCTTTATACTCCATACTTCAGTAACAGCTGATTAAATGTTCCTTTAAACTCTTTACCATCATCCCACTGGTTGAGTCTTGGATACTTTAATGGGCCACATCTATAGATCTCCTGCAAAGCAACTGCAGTTGCAGTAACACTCTTTTCAGTAAGGGGCTCTGCATTTGTATACCTAGAAGCTATGTCTATTGATGAAGGAGGGTCTGTTAATGTGCCTTGGAGCAGGTAAATAGATCTGCCATATTGCTTGTTTAGACAGCCACCTCTTTGCTACCTCAGAACTTACTCTTGCGGCAATGCTCAGTTTGTTAATAGCTGTCTGTCCTTTCCAGTACCCTTTTTGCGTGTAGTAGATCTTAGAGAGCTTGGAATCCATTGTTCTAATATAATAATATAAAAATTGCCTGTTGATTAACCAGCCTTCTGTGCTAAGAAATATACAATTGTCATGCCCACCACAATGAATGCAATCTTACCCTTCCTCGGGGTTTCATATCACGAAGCTGTGGTTTAGTAATAGAAAATAGTTGTCTGCCTGTCACAATGTAGTACTCCTTAATTGCGGCATCAACATCAGAAAAGGTTTTTGTGGTATGTCCTTGTTCACGAATTTTTTGGTTAATGAAGTCTAACTGAGCAATTCTTTGTCTTTTGTATTCTGCCTGTGCTCTGTTCAGTTGTTCTATTGCTTTATCGTGTCTCTTCCTTTCTTCGTCTGTATGAAGTTTAGAAAACAAGTAGTTGCTACCTGTAAAAGCAAGTGCATTAACTACAGCACCACCAACCACCATCTCTAAAGAAGCCATTGTGGTTCTACTCATGGGCTAATATTTTCTGGAATGATTCCTTGCTTAACCAAAAAGTCTTTTGAAGCAATGGATGCTGTTACAACCGCAACTAGCTTGGCGCTGTCCTCAAAGTCCAGTTTTCCTAGATCAGCAGGCTTCATTTTCAGAAGGTTCTTTCCCAGTATAGTATAGCCAATGCTGAGACCACCAATAACTGCGGTGTGGTAGACCAAATTAACTGCTGTCTTTTCTGTACTCATATTTCTACTATACCTATAAATTAAATATTTATATAACTATATTAATACATTTTGAATGGGTTGCTGTCAGGCTGTTTGCTTTGCAATGGTTGTGGCTTTGGCTGTGGTTTGGGCTTTTGTTCTTGCTGTGGTTCTTGCTTTGTTGGTCGCTTGTTGCTCCATACTCTATAAGCTGTATAACCAATGCCAATAACAGTTATGGCCGTATAACAAGTAAGACTGAATATTTGTTTTTGGTGGTGTGTCTTTTTTCGGTGTTTCTATCTGCATCTGTTTTTCTGATGCTTCTCCGGATAAGATCTTTTGCTTTGCTTGATTACTAAGCTTTTTCTGTCGGTTCCATTCCGCCAGCCTCTTGCCAGCTTCAACTCTCCCAGGGCTCTTACCACTCTTGGTGACAGTTGTGACTTGTGCAAGGGTCTGCTGTGATTCCTGTTGCCCTTGGTTGTCACATTCTCCTGTGCTTCCTGTTGGTTCATCACTGTGTTCTGTGCTTCCATCTTTCTCTATGTGGTTAAATTTTATATGATTTAAAGTTATCATACTAGCAACTACTGGTGCTAACAGGGTGCCAAAACGATAATACATCTCGCTGGCAAGCGTCTCCAGCGTCTTAGACAAAACAGGATCCTATAACAGGTCATACGTTAAGTCAGCTTCTGAGTCCACATTAAAGAACCTACTTGTTGCTTTAGCGTATAGGCCAATAACAGTATGCCCTAGGCTTCTCACCATTTTTGCTCCAAGAAGTGATTCATACCTAGTATAATACTTAATAATGTCTTGAGGTGATAACTGCTGTACATGTTCAACGGTTAATTGTGTTCCTAAGTAATGCTTTGTTTTACCACAAGCAGCAAGAGAATACAACTTCTCCTTCTTATCCAGCAGACTCTTCTCGTCAGTTATTTCTTCTTGACTAGAGACAGTAGATGTCATCTACAAAAGTTCGTCACAATTCATGATGTGTATCTTTAGCAATATATTTTTTATTAAACAATTATTGAATAAGTTCTTAACAGGTTCTTTGTTATGTTCTTGTTAGATTCTTGCCAGGTTCTTGTTTTAGTTCTTGTTAGGTTCTTGTTTTAGTTGTTAGGTTGTTTTAGTTCTTGTTAGGTTCTTGTTTTAGTTCTTGTTAGGTTCTTGTTTAGTTCTCAGATAAGTATGTTAAGTTCTTGTCAGGTTCTTATTAGGTTCTTGTTTAGGTCTTAAATAAGTATTTATTAAGTTCCTAAATAAGTATTTAAGTTCTTGTCAGGTTCTTAAATATTTTATTCAAATAAAACTTGTTTTACCATAAATTCCCATAATTTTATGTTTTATCTATAACAAATAAGATGGTATCACTCTCATTTTTAGTAGAGAGATAGGCTAAATGGGCATTGAGGGTAAATCACGTTGTTTTGTACAAATCTACGCAGCTTTGGTCAGTAGAGGCAATAGCCATGGAGGGCCAAAGTTTCGGCGATTTGTACAAAAACAGGGTGAGTGAGCCTGAATGCTCATTTAGCCTATCTCTCCTGGTTAGTTGTTTTGGCTTGTTGGTTGGCTGGTTTTCTATAGGTTTTTGTTTGTTTGTTTGTTTTAGCCTTCTGTTCTTGTTGTGTTCATGCGTTATAGACCTGGAGTCGTTTTGGTTTGATTTTTTTTGACCAGCTGTTGTCTTGCCATCATTTTGCTCAACTCTTTCACTCAGCCAAATTTTGAATATCCGTCAGTCTGTCTGTTTGTCTGTCTGTGTCTGTCTCTCTTATTTTCTTTCATTGCCTCTTTGCCTCTGCGGACAAATTGATGATAAAGCCTATAAAATGACATAATCCTAAACATCAGCCTAAACACCATACCACGAGAAGCACCATCACTAAAACTAATCAGTCTTTCGTGATAGGAAAGCATCTGTATTCACACAATAATATTCCACCCTAATCACTTAAGGAGATGGACAGCTAGATCCTGTAGGGCCTAGATCAAAAAGCACGAAGTACATCAATAATTCATAGACAACTGCTGGGAAACACAAGAGAGAGTTTCGTCCCCTGAAAACCAGAATCAAAATGATGAATTACAACGACAGTCTCATCAGTGATTGGTGTTTCCTTTCATGTCATCGTTTTGTTTTTGACATGACTTGATATATCTTTTCCCGTAGCCTACATAGTGTTGTGTGTGTGTGTGTGTGTGTGTGTGTGTGTTGGTGTGTGTGTGTGTGTGTGTGTGGTGTGTGTGTGTGTGTGTGTGTGAGAGAGAGAGTGAGCGTGTGTATTCATATGTGTGTGTGCGTACGTGCGTGCGAGCGCGTGTGTGTTTGTGTGTGTGCGTTCGTGCACGAGCGTGCTTGCGTGCGTGTGTGTATGTGTGTGCGTGCGTGAGTGCGTGCGTGCGTGCGTGTGTGTGTTTGCGCCTTTCTCTGTGTGTGTGTGTGTGTGTGTGTGTGTGTGTGTGTGGTGTGTGTGTGTGTGTGTGTGTGTGTGTGTTCTTATTCTTAGATTCTTACATATCGAGGATAATGGAATTAGCACTTTATTTGCGTTTTTACAATCAGTCCCCGTGTGTATGCGGTTTTGTAAATTCTGTCATCTGTTCCCACCGGCACACAATGGCCTACTGTTACGAAAAGCAGAACAGAATTTAACGTGTGCGCAAGATGTTCTGCGTGCGTTCGCACACGGGACCTCGGTTTATAGTCTCATCCGAAGGACTTTTGGGGAGAGTGGAGTCTGCACTGATGTTAACTCCAGGGGAAAATATCCCCTTGAACGGGAATCGAACCCGGGTCGTCAGATTGCGAGCACAATGTTTTAACCACTAGGTTGTGTGTGTGTGTGTGTGTGTGTGTGTGTGTGTGTTGTGTGTGTGTGTGTGTGTGTGTGTGTTGTGTGTGTGTGGTGTGTGCCATGTGCATTAATCTGGTGCTGAGGACATTCATGTATAAGATTATTAAATGCTCTTAAGCCCAGATAGACACCATATTTACAAGCACCTTAACTGGGGAAACCTCACTGCCAAAGCTCTTCTCTCGTGACATGACAGCATATGCATCCACAATCATTCAACCCCCATCATTTAAGGAGATTGACAGTGATATTCCGTAACCCCTGCCTCCAAAAGAGCAAAGCACATCAATGATTCATAGATTCTCTTGGGAAAACCAAAATCAAAATGATGAATGACATTGAGAAGCTCATCACTGAATAATGATCTCACTGAGAGAGAGAGAGAGAGAGAGAGAGAGGAGAGAGAGAGAGAGAGGAGAGAGAAGGAGAGAGAGAGGAGAGAGAGAGAGAGAGAGAGAGGAGAGAGAGAGAGAGAGAGAGAGAGGAGAGAGAGAGAGAGAGAGGAGAGAGAGAGGAGGACTGTTTTTTCCCAATAATGTGGATTTTTTCGGTAGCTTCTGTGGAGAGGTTTCTTCACTTACTCTTGTTGTTTAAGATGGAGTTTCTTTTGTTGTTACTGTTGGTGTGTATGATAGAGTTTTTTCTGTTGTTGTTATCTAAGATGGAGTTTCTTCTGTTGTTGTGTTTATGATGGGTTCTTCTCTTGCTGTTGTTTATGATGGAGCTTCTTCTGTTGTGGTTATTTAAGAGGGTTTTTCTTTTGTTTTTGTTGTTTAGATGGATTTCTTTGTTGTGGTTTTTTGAGGGATTTTTTGTTGTGGTGTTTAGTGGAGTTTTTCTGTTTTACTGTTGGGTGTATGATGAGTTTTTTTGTTGTTTGTTATTTAAGATGGGTTTTTCTGTTGTTGTTGTTTATGATGGGTTTTTTCTTGCTGTTTTTTATGATGGGTTTCTTCTTTTGTGGTTGTTAAAGTGGATTTTCTTTTGTTTTTGTTGTTTAAGTGGAGTTTCTTCTGTTGTTGTTGTTTAAGATGGGTTTTTTGTTGTTACTGTTGTTGTGTATGATGGGTTTTTTTTCGTTTTATTTTTAAGATGGAGTTTCTTTGTTGTTGTTTATGAGGGTTTTTCTTTGCTGTGTTTTGATGGGTTTCTTTGTTGTGGTTTTTTAAAATTTTGGGTTTTTCGTTGTTGTTTTTGTTTAAGTGGGTTTTTTTTTTGGGTTGTTTGTGGAGTTTCTTCGTTGTTGTTGTTGTTTAAGTGGAGTTTTTTTGTTGCGTTGTTTTGAGGGTTTCTTCTGTTTGGTTTTTTAAGATGGAGTTCTTCTGTTTTGTTGGTTTAAAGTGGGTTTTTTTGTTGTTGTTGTTTAGTGGGTTTCTTCGTTGTTGTTGTTTAAGTGGAGTTTCTTTGTTGTGGGTTTTTAAAGATGGGTTTTTTTGGTTGTTGTTGTTGTTTAAGATGGAGTTTTTTCTGTTGTTGTTGTTTAAGTGAAGTTTTTTCTGTTGTTGTTGTTTAAGATGGAGTTTCTTCTGTTGTTGTTGTTTAGGATGGAGTTTCTTCTGTTGTTACTGTTGTTGTGTATGATATAGTTTCTTCTGTTGTTGTTTAAGATGGAGTTTCTTCTGTTGTTGTTGTTGTTTGTCATAAACAACAACAGCAAAAACAATAACAATTCATACTGTACAGCTGTGCCCACTCCATCATAAACAACAACAAAAACAATAACAATTCATATTGTACAGTTGTGCCCACCCAATCACAAACAACAACAAAAACAATAACAACTCATACTGTACAGCTGTGCCCACTCCATCATAAACAACAACAAAAACAATAACAATTTATACTGTACTGCTGTGCCCACTCCATCATAAACAACAATAAAACATTAACAATTCATATTGTACAGCTGTGCCTACCCCATCATAAACAGCAACAATAACAATTCATACTGTACAGCTGTACCCACTCAATGATAAACAACATCAGCAAAAACAATAACAACTCATACTGTACAGCTGTACCCACTCCATCATAAACAACAACAGCAAAAACAATAACAATTCATACTGTACAGCTGTGCCCACTCCATCATAAACAACAACAGCAAAAACAATAACAATTCATACTGTACTGCTGTGCCCACTCCATCACAATCAAAAACAAAAACAATAACAATTCATACTGTACAGTTGTGCCCACTCCATCATAAACAACAACAAAGCAATAACAATTCATACTGTACAGTTATGCCCACTTCATCATAAACAACAACAAAAACAATAACAATTCATACTGTACAGCTGTGCCCACTCCATCATAAACAACAGCAAAAACAATAACAATTCATACTGTACTGCTGTGCCCACTCCATCATATACAACAACATGAAAAACAATAACAATTCATACTGTACAGTTGCACTCACTCACTCACTCAGACCCATGTCCCAAAGGACGTAGGGGGGACATGAGAGAAGACGCAACAGAGATCTTTTTTCATACTTCACGATCCTGTGTGGCCAGTAGAAGGTGTTGCAGGGGTTGGGAGGTCCAGTCTTTGATGTTGTCAACCCATGATTTCTTTTGGCGGCCTCTTCTTGTCTTGCTTTCAACCGTTCCCTGCAAGATTGTTTTTGCTAAGGTGTTGTGTCTTGTGATGCGACCAAACCACATCAGTTTTCTCCTCTTTATGGTGGAGAGCAGAGGTTCTTGGGGCCCACACGCTTTTTAATTTCTTCTTTCACATAGTTGTTGGTCTTGTGTTCTTTGTATGATATTTTGAGAAGTCTTCTGTGGCACTTGCTCTCGAAAACTTGGATTTTCCTCTCTAGCTCTGCTGACTGAGTCCATGATTCACAGCCATATAGGAGGATAGATATCACGAGGGATTTGTAGAGGTGATATTTGGTGCAGAAGCTGATGTTGCTGCTTATCCTCTCGGGTCTGGCTAGAGCAGATGTTGCTGTTGCAATGCGAGCTTTCACTTCATTGTTTGATGTGCCATCTTTTGTTAGGATGGAGCCTAAGTATTTGAATTAGCTCACCTCTTCCAGTATTTCTCCATTCATCTTTATTTCCGTGCTGTCATTACTTGCGCTGTTGACCATGATCTTTGATTTCTCTGTACTGACCTCCATGCCGTATGCATATTGGTCAAACCCTGCAAATGAGAGTGACGGGCTGAATTTTGTCATACACATACTTTGGACCCTCCTCTATAATATTGGCATGGGAAACACCATATTAGCCAATTGTTTCCCACTTATTTTGATGAACAAAGATATATGGCCCACTTATCAAAGACCGCAAAAACTGTAACGCATCTTTACTTGTTCATTTTCTTATTTTTGAAGCATCTCTTAATTAATTGTACATAGTTTCTTTATGGCATCAAAATGATTGCAAGAATACACACAGCAATGATTGATACTAGATATTTTTGCATAATCTTTCATACATAAACATTTGAAAGAAAAAGAATATCGCTTTGTTTGTCTAGCACAGAAGCAGGGCTCCAGGATTTCACTTTATGCTTTAAAATGTATGGAGCTGTTTATCTTCAACTACACACAGCAACACACACACGTGCATGCGCATGCATGCACACACACATGCACACACGCATACACACACGCATGCACATGTGCGCTGTGACAGTATGATGATGACGTTCACAGATTTGGTTGACCAGGATTTGTATGTGTTCGTGGATGACCTCCAAAACAGCATAGGCCTGAGGCAGCTGCTGTTTCGGAAATTGGGCAGAAATTTGATGATAGTGGAGATGCCTTGCCGACAGTACATCCCCACTCTCTCGGCCAAGTGGGCATAAGGACAGTCAGCGTTGGAGATGTTCTCCAAAGGCCAACTAGCCCCCAGGGCTGCAGCACATTAAGGACTGTGCAAGTCAAGCCTCCTAGTCAGAGAGTCATAGTCGATCACTAAAGACTAAGCTGTAAAGTGGAATTCCATGAGTGGAAAAGCCACTGGTCATACAGCCTCTCACTTTTCTGTTGCCCCCAGCGTCAATGGTTTGGTAGAAAGAGGAAAACAACATTTGACCAATACCAGTAGCAACAGCAGCAGAAGCAGCAACAAAAACAAAAACAGCCACAGACACACATAAACACTTGTGCACACACGTGCTCACATGTACACCAACCCCCCCACACACATACAGTGTGCCGGTGGAAATGACAAAATTGACAAAACTGCATACACATGGGGACTGGTTGTAAAAAAGCACATGAGTGCTTATTCCATTATCCTCGATATAAAAGATTAAATAAATAAAAAAAATAAACACACACAGAGGATGGCCTAGTGGTTAGAGTGATGTATTCCTGACTTACTGACCCGGGTTCGATTCTTGTTCAAGAGGATTTTTCCTCTGGAATTAACATCAGTGCCGACTCCACTCTCCCCAAATGTCTTTCAGATGACACTATAAACTGAGGTCCAGTGTGTGAATGCACACAGAAATCTTGCGCACATGTTAAAACCCGTTCCACTTTTCAGAAGAGTAAGCCATTGTGTGCTGGTGGGAACGGATGGCAAAATTTACAAAAAACTGCATACACACAGGGACTGGATGAAGAAAAGCACATGAGTGCTTATTCCATTATCCTCGAAATAAAAGAAAATAAAATAAAACACACACAATCACTTGAAAGTGTTCACAGATGGCACACACACCACACACACACACACACACACACACACACACACACACACCACACACACACACACACACACACCACACACACACACACACACACACACGCCTGGACTTGCAGGAAAAGGGAAAGTACTGTCATGTGCTCTGATCCCTACTGCAGTCATCACATCCACCCCATGTACACAAGGCCATACACTGCAAACTGGCTTTAAATCATTGACAGCATACGTTCTCCACAGGCAGCTTACAGCCACAGTGGATAAGTTCTTGATGGCTTCCTCTCCCTGTGGCAGTGTAGTCCACACAAGTCTGCCTCCATCCATGATCCTGTTCTTTCTGCTGACACATAGTCCAGGGCAAGGAAGGTCTGGTGCTTTCACCAAATACAGTCCCCATACACGCGCGCGCGCACGCACGTACAAAGAGTTCCTATTTTTAGATTGACAAGATAGGTACAATTTGAAACACTGCAGTAACACACACACACACATATGCACGCGCACACAGACACCACCACCCCTACCCAACCACACACACACACACACACACACAGGTGAAGGCTATGTACTGGTAGCCATTAAGACGTTAAATAAACTTAACATAATTACTTTCCCGCGCACACTAAGACATTTAAGATCAACAAGATGTTCTGTACTGACTTTAATGGCGATAGCATCGGTAATCTGTCGAAAAATTTAATGAGTCAAGTGTCCGCACACAAAAACACAGAAAGAAAGAAAGATAGATAGATAGAGTCAGACAGACAGACAGACAGACAGACAGGCAGGCAGACAGACAGAGAGACAGACAGACAAAGTAGACAGACAGGCAGGCAGACAGACAGAGAGACAGACAGACAAAGTAGACAGACAGACAGGCAGGCAAACACGTATTGAATGATTGATAATCTTTATTCCCAAGGGTAACAGATACCTATTGACATACTTTTTTTCATCCGGCCCTTGCCCTGAGAAGGGGACTATCTTTAATAATCACAACTAATGATTTCAATCAAGCAAACATAAACAACTTTTTTTATTGAAAGAGAGAGAGGACTATCTTTAATAATCACAACTAATAATTTCAAGCAAACATAAACAACGTGGTTTTTTTTTAAAATGGAGGAGAGGAGAGAGAGAGAGAGAGGAGAGGGAGAGGAGGGGAGGAGAGGAGAAGAGAGGAGAGAGTTATATTGTCCCAATCTAAATCTGGCATCAACAAAATAAATCAGTGGGAAGCTGATATAATAAAAAAAAAAAAAGAAAAGAGACCCCAAACTGAACAAAGAAAAAACGGAGAGGAGAGGGGAGAGAGAGAGAGGGGAGAGAGAGAGAGAGAGGGGAGAGGGAGATTTTGATCCTAATGGGTGTACCATATTACACACTGGGTTATTCAACACCTAAGTGGCTGTGCCGACTTACACAAACAAAACAACGTAGATGACTGAAAGTCACTGTGGCAAGTCAACGTCCCCGCTAGAGTTACACATTTCTGTTTACAAAATCTAATTCAGTAATGGTGAAATGGTGCGATTTTATTTAAAGAACATTACAACAAGGAAAGAGGCTGGAAAGAGGCTTTGGGAGGGGGCAGGGTAGAGGGGATGGCTGATTAAGGGCTACCAGTCAGTTAGATCTAGGTCACGCTTTGCCGCCCTAGAAATGTGTAAGAAGAGTAAATCAGCGTATATCTACAGTTTCTGATCCTAAAACGTAGTCAGACATTATTTAAATGAAATCCGATGGTCAAAATTACGCATAAAGAAATGTATGCTTACTTTCATTTGTGGTATTCATTACTAGATCTAATCCTACTTTGCACAAAAGTGGTTACCCAGTTAGGCATCTTCAATTTAACCAGGCTCCGATTTTGAAACTCATATTATCAATCCATGATAAAAGAACAGAGATGGTAAAAAGTTACTACAAAGTTAACGTCATGAAGTTCTTTTAGGCTAGGGGGGAAGTGGAAAAGTGATACACCGCCCAGGCTGTGTGGGTCAGAGGTTAGGGCGTCGGTGGCTTCTGGGTAGGTCAGCACAGCAGGGGGACTAGACTTATCTATGGCAAATCGAAAGTGTCAAAATTGTCCAGTTCCAGGAGAGTTGCATAACATAATTGTTTACCACGTCTCCCAGACATGAAGCTAAGGAGAGCACTTTGTCCGGCTTGTGATTGGCTGCTGCAATCACGTGTCCGGAATCCGCCATCTTGGTTTTTCGTCCGCTAGGCCTAATAAACAGTGACTCTGTTGTCGAACTCCTCCCATTTCACGGAACCTCTCTAGGCCTACTTCTATGCTTCAGTTGATATTGAGAGTGTGATAAAGTAAGCCAGTTTACGACTTTTACTTGAAAAATGTCAGTGTGACGTCAGACAACAGAACACTGCGACACAGATTGAAGTTCAAGTTGTAGAGTACTTCTTGACGTTCAAATCTTGCCACAGTGTGAAACTGAAACTCTTCTGTGTTCCTAAAACGGCCTTATCTTTCAGTACAAGTGTTTGGATCTCTCTCTCTCTCTCTCTCTCTCTCTCTCTCTCTCTCTCTCTCTCTCTCTCACCACACACACACACATACACACACACATGAGTATATTATGTGGTAAAGGGGATATGGGTGAGGATGTGTATGTAAGTGTTTAAATGATACATCAGTTTTCTCTGTTTATATCCATTAATTTTGGTTGTTGTTGTTGTTATTGTTGGTAGTGGTGGGGGTGGGGTTCTGGTTTATTTTGCCTTTTGTTTGTTTTGGGTTTAGGGTGGTTTTCTTGGGAGGGGAGGGGATATTTTGGACTCTTTTTCTCGTCTTTTGTTAGTTCTATATTGTTCTTCATTTGTCTTGGCTGTTATTCTTGTCCTATGTTAGTTATAGTCGTGTTGTTGTTTATGTATGTATATTTGTGTTTGTTTGATTGTTTATTTCCTTGTTGTGGTTGTCCTTGTTGATTCATCCTTTTGTTGTTTTATTCAGTTGTTTGTATGGTTGAAGGTTTGTGTGTACATGTGTGTGAGGGGGGGGGGGGGAGGGAAGCAGTTGGTGTGTTTTTTTTAATATTTTTATTCTGTTTTGTCTTCTTTGTTTGTTTTGGTTTGGTTTTTTTATTGTTGCTTGTTTGTTTGTGTTATGACGGGTATTTTTTTTCAGGATTTTTGAATTATTTGAATTGTATGGTCTCATATTTTTCTGGGTTTTTTGTTTTATTTTAATTCCACATATGCATATGTTATTGGTTTTTTTGTTTGATTTGTATGGTTTACCATAGATTAGATTGGGGTTTTTTTTAATTCTATGTCTGCATATACATTATCTTTTTTTTTTGTCGCTTTTTTTTCTTTCTTTAGATAGATGGCTTGATGAAAAAAAGCAAATGCACTGCTTATTCCATGTACCATCTGAAAATAAAAGTTTGACTTTGACTTTGACTTGACTTTGACACACACACACACCACACACACACACACACACACACACACACACACCACATCATATGAATCCAGCCAACAAGTTCATTTATATATTTCAACATATGAATTGCCAACATGGATTCATTAATCACAGTATCCAGTTCTGTCATCAGTAAACAATTCACTGTTCTAAATCCTAGCAATGAGAAAATTAAAATAAACATCATAAAACAAAAATGAAGCAGAATAAACTAAACTGAAAAGAAATCCATTGAAAGGACAATCTGTATTTGTGTAAGAAGTTTAATATCAGGACAATAAAATTTATTAGCCAAATCAGCTAATCAGTACCCAAGTAAATCACAAACAGAATTCAGAGGTAAGCACAAGCAGTCTGAATTGTTTATATTTGGCAGTTGGCACAAATTTATGTTGAAAATAAATTGCTTCTCACAACATACAAATGTCACTTTGAAACTTTCAGAGTTTGTGAATAAAATGTAAAAGAAATAGTACCTAAAATGTTACAAGATCACGGGCAGTGATATACTAACTCATATACCCATGCAGAGACATTTTGACATGTGATTCGTTTGTACAATTCTTTACAGGACATACAAAATACAAAAGCATGAATGAACACAACGTAAATATGTGCAAACTAATCAGTGTATATATACCACATTGCTAATCATTATTGTTTTAAAACAACAGTAAATAGTATAGCATCCTTTGAAAGTTTGTAAATGAAATGTAAAAGCAATACTAGCTGAATTTTTCAGAGAGTATGAGGCAATAAAAATGTGTACAGACATTTTGTTACATTGATAGCACTGAACTTCTACAAGAACAAAATACTCAAAATAGTAATTGAACACACTTCTTACTGAGGAACAAATATAATACAACAGGAGCAGCTTTATAACAACTCTTTGCTTTTATGCATTTTTTTTAAAAGATGCAATTAAGATGAGGTTTACTTGAAACTCTATGGCAGAGAAGTTTGTTGCTATAAAAATTTAATATAATGCAAAAGTTGCTTTGCTATCACAAGGGTGTCATTATTAAGCACTTCAACTGGCTTACAGAATACACATAAAGAACAAAATAACTACCAAAGCCTATCAATGACCTTTGTTCAGAAGACCTGGAGTAGAACCTAGTTGATATCCATGAGTGTATCTTTTATTCTGACTTCTGCATGGAGGACACATATAATCACTTTCATCACTGAGATCATCACAGTTTGCATGCAGCCAGGAATGGCAGGTACAACACTGCCGCCAAGAATTTCTTCACTTGTACCATTGTCTTCCTCTAACATGCAAAGTGAACATTTGGACGTGTCAGTTTATGTAAATTTTCACATAACCTTTTACTTTCTTCAGTATCTGGTTTACAAAATTTAAGCCTTTTTCTTTTGGATTTTCTCTTTGTTGAAAAGAACTTTACAACACTCTCTGACTTTCAAAATGTTTGTTACCTGTTATCTTTTCACGCACTTCAAAACTGTTGTCAATTCTCTCACTAGCTTTTATAACTTGATGTCCTTTCGCAACAGCCATTGTTGATGTATATTGTCAATGACACTTTTTAAGTGCTTCACAGCTGTTGCAATTACTTATCAACTCAATCAAGCCATTCATTTCACTTAAAGCTCTTGTTCGAAGTTGTTCTATATTTTTCAAACTGTCTACTCTGTCTTTGCAGATGAAGGGTTTAAAATATTCTCTGCTTCTGGGATGAACAAATAAAGGCTCTGTCATGTCAATATTACCTACAGATTCATTAACCACATTTTCTGGTGCCGGGGTTAAAATTGCTGGGTCTTTTAATTGTGTATCTAAGAGAAGGTTTTGAACTGCATGGATATGTTTGCATGGTAGAGCTCTTGATAGAAAATCTGTACATGTGCAGGTAAACATGTGTATGCAAACCTTACAGTCTGGACATACTAGCTTACATTGACACTGTCTGTAGTCAGGTACTTTTGCACATAATGAGCCAATAATGTATCTGATGAAGCTGGTACAACCCATTCACTTTCTTTGTCCCTGAACCAGATACCACTAACACTCAGGGCACTTTTATGTCTGTTGCGAATTTCTCTGTGCCTGTGAGTGGTCTTTCCTTTTTCACATTTAATTAATTGCTCACAAGCTTTGCCTCTTGATACCCTAAATAAAACAAAAAGTAGACGATCCACACGCTTGTTGTGTTTTCGGTTAAAATAAATATCTTTTAAGACTCGGTGAAAAGCCTCAGCATACATATTTGTGTTTGCAGCACTACCCTGGCGAAAGCAGGCTGCCCAGAGTTTCAGTTTGTCGTCTTTTACATATGTCTTTTGAAAGTAATCCTCAAAAAGAGGGCATTTTGCTTGGAAAATCAAGTACTCACTGAATTCAGTCACCATTTTTCTAAACTTGGCTTCATCAACTTCTTGCCTCAAGATACAGAGGTATGCATAAATTTCAACTTGCTGCTCTCTCCTACTCGGCAGCAACTCCTTTAATTTTTTGTTCCATGCTTTGTCAACATGCCATGTACAATACAGTCGTTTTTCAGGAGCAGTGAAAACATTACACCAAGCACCATAAAATGCGTTTGCTAAATCACTCATAATATATGGGTTAGAGTAGTCTTCATCATTATTGGCCTTTCTCAATGCACTCATGAAAACAGTTAAAACCTGTGTATCCTCTCTATTACTAATAGCCCATGCAACAGGAATGGCCTCACCAAAGTCATCAATGACTAGAATTGATGTTAAAAGAAAGTCATACTGTGTTGTGGAGTGAGTGGAATCTGCACAGATCATTTTGTTTGGCATACCAATCATCATTTCTTTTTGAAAGGCAGTCTGAATACATAATAGAAAATCATCTGTTTCTAAACTGTTTTGCATGTCAATCTCCCCTTGAGCTTTGAAGTAAATGATTGGGTTATGTGTTTCTTCTCTCATTTCTTCAACCCAGAGACGCACACTTTTGGCATCATTAGCATTTTTTTGAAAGCGAGATATGTTATATTGTTGTCTGATGTTTTGTATATCTTTTCTTGTAAGTAAGGTGTCTCTGTTAATGCTTTGTATGTTGTCCCGAATATCACTGAGTATTTTCACTATTTCCACACCACTAGCAAGTTTAGCTGCGATTACAGAGCGTAGTTCTGGTGACAACTTCAAGTGACAAAGCTCTATTTCATGTCCCATGTGATCCAAACAGTACTCAACAACCACCTTGTCATTTTCACTAAAGTGTGTTACTTTCAAGTAAGAAGTGCACTTGCTGCACAGTTTGGATGACCCTTTTAATCTTTCTGCTCTTTTTCTGTTCTGGGGTAGAACTGATTTTGGGGAGTTACTTTTGCAAGACCGATTACAATAGTAAATATCAATGACTTTTTCTTCAGTATTGACTGACCCTCTTTGCTTAACAAACAGAGACATGGACTCTCTTTCAATGTCTCCTTTCCATCTTTTAAACTCCTCTCTGTTGTCAAAAGATTTCATTTTCAACTTAAAATCTTTGTTATGTGAACTGTTGTAATGAAAAACAAGAGCTTTTGTAGTACAGAGCTTTTTATTACATAAAATGCATGCACAGGTACTCTTGTAGGTACTAGGGATCAGTTTTCCTGGATGCATTCTGTTCCTATGCTTTACAAGGCCAGACCTACTTGCCAGTGAAGCAGAGCAGTATGGACATTTCTTTCTACTGCCTTCTGAAGATACTGGTGGGTGTACATTCTCTAAGGGTGGTTTAGTGCTTGCAGTGTTGGGTGGGGAAGTGCCTGTGCCTGTTGTGTTGCCTGATGTGTTAGGTCGGGTGTTGCTTTTGCCTGATGTGTTGCCTGATGTGTTGGGTGGGGAGGTGCTTTTGCCTGATGTGTTGGGTGGGGAGGTGCTTTTGCCTGATGTGTTGCCTGATGTGTTGGGTGGGGAGGTGCTTTTGCCTGATGTGTTGGGTGGGGCGTTGCTTTTGCCTGATGTGTTGCCTGATGTGTTGGGTGGGGAGGTGCTTTTGCCTGATGTGTTGCCTGATGTGTTGGGTGGGGAGGTGCTTTTGCCTGATGTGTTGCCTGATGTGTTGGGTGGGGCGTTGCTTTTGCCTGATGTGTTGCCTGATGTTTTGGGTTTGGAAGTGCTTGTGCCTGATGTGTTGCCTGATGTGTTGGGTGGAGAAGTGCTTGTGCCTGATGTGTTGCCTGATGTTTTGGGTTTGGAAAAGCTTTTGCCTGATGTGTTGCCTGATGTGTTGGGTTTGGAAGTGCTTGTGCCTGATGTGTTGCCTGATGTGTTGGGTGGGGAAGTGCTTGTGCCTGTTGTGTTGCCTGTAGCTGTGTCTGTGGGTTTGTTTGTAGCTGGCACAATGAATGTCATGTCAATCTTCTCAGCAGCAAACCATGTCATCAAGACCCTTCTGAAATACCTCGCATACCTTGATGGTTTGTGGAGGTACGTACAATTTGGGGGGCTTGTGCATGGTCCAGTCAGTTCCCTGAACAGTCCCATGTCAAGAGCAGAGATGACAGCGCAGATGAGGGCAATTACCCCACACACATCAGAGCACACCTGAATTGGATAATTCAGGCACAGTTGTGTGCATGTGTGCCTACCTCGCACCTGTGACATATCATGTGCTACGGAAATGTGGATTGGGAGCAAAGGGCCACAGTCAAAAAAGACAGAAAGGCCAAAGCTTCTCGCCCAGATCTGCTGGGGGCTCCCACCCCAGTGTGTCGCAGTATATGGCGACTGGGTACCCCTTGTTCTCTAAGTTGACAGACACCAGGGTCCAATGGTTCCCGGACTTGGTGCTGGTGCCTATAAATGTGCCGCTGTTCTCTCGTCCAACATTTACAACAAATGTCAGTCTCTTTATATGGCGGATGGGTCGTCTGCGCTGGAGTCCTGTGAGGTCATTGATGGTTGCTAAGTTAAGACACAGAGAAACCGTTGTATCGGAGACCTTGTTCAGCTCATCAAGTACCCAGACAATGTGGCTGGACAGCAGCCATCCTTCAGACCCTTCCCCACACAGCACAGCCAGTTCATCGGGAGTAGAACCTGAAACAAAAGCAATCTCCAGTTCACAAACTGAGAGATCTATATGCCCTCGAATGTTTATTATGCGTTGTGTAGCTTTTTACGCAGGTACCGGTAGTTCTAGTTTCCATCTTTTTGCACCTGAAGTGGGTGGGTGGGTGGGTGTGGGTGTCTGAGTCCGTGTGTGTGCGTCTTTGTTCTCTCTCTCTCTCGCTCTCTCTCTCTCTCACACACACACACACACCACACACACACAAGCTCTCTCCCTCCCTCTCTCTCCCCCTCCCTGTCTATCCCTCCCCCCTCTCTCTCTCTCTCTCTCTCTCACACACACACACACACACCACACAAGCTCTCTCCCTCCCTCATCTCCCCCTCCCTGTCTATCCTCCCCCTCCTCTCTCTCACACACACACACACACCACCAAGCTTCTCTCCCTCCCTCTCTCTCCCCCTCCCTGTCTATCCCTCCCCCCCCTCTCTCTCTCACACACACACACCACACAAGCTCTCTCCCTCCCTCTCTCTCCCCCTCCCTGTCTATCCCTCCCCCCCCCCTGTCTCTCTCTCTCTCACACACACACACCACACACACACAAGCTTCTCTCCCTCCCTCTCTCTCCCCCCTCCCCTGTCTATCCCCCCCCCTCTCTTCTCTCTCTCACACACACACACACACACACACCCACAAGCTCTCTCCCATCCTCTCTCTCCCCCTCCCTGTCTATCCCCCCCCCCTCTCTCTCTCTCTCTCTCTCACACACACACACACCACAACAAGCTCTCTCCCTCCTCTCTCTCCCCCTCCCTGTCTATCCCCCCCCCTCTCTCTCTCTCCAACACACACACACACAAGCTCTCTCCCTCCCTCTCTCTCCCCCTCCCTGTCTATCCCCCCCCCCTCTCTCTCTCTCTCCACACACACACCACACACCACACAAGCTCTCTCCCTCCCTCTCATCCTCCCCCTCCCTGTCTATCCCCCCCCTCTCTCTTCTCTCACACACACACACCACACACACACAAGCTCTCTCCCTCCCCTCTCTCCCCCTCCCTGCTATCCCTCCCCCCCTCTCTCTCTCTCTCACACAACACACACACAAGCTCTCTCCCTCCCTCTCCTCTCCCCCTCCCTGTCTATCCCTCCCCCCCCATCTCTCTCTCTCCTCACAACAAACACACACACACAAACTTCCCTCCCTCTCTCTCCCCCTCCTGCAATCCCTCACCTCTCTTCAACTCACTCTCACAACAAAGCTCTCTCCTCCTTCTCTCCCCCTCCCCTGTCTATCCCCCTCTGTCTCTCTCTCTCTCTCTCACCAACTCACACAACACACAGCTCTCTCCTCCCTCTCTCTCCCCTCCTGATATCCCTCCCCCCCTCTCTCTCTCTCTCTTCGTTTCGGAACAAAGAAAAAAAATCTACCATAATGTGGCAGCATTTGACAAAGCTCATTCTAATCAGAGAACGAAATCAGATGAGTTGGACATTGTTTCCACAAATGTGGACAATGGGTGGCGTTCAAATGTGTTCTCTGTAAACCAATCTCCTTTTCAAACGCTTGCTTTCTTCGTCATTGGCAGTGTTGCTCAGGATGTGTATTACTGCAATGTTGAGTCACTTTGACAAATTGTCTTTTTGGAGACAATGAGTGTGCACCATACAAGAAAAATAGTAGAGGCCTGCATGTTTTTGTGACCATTATTTTGTTGTAGTCATCTTTTCTTTAAAAAGTTATTTCACAATGTATAAATAATATGTGCAAGCCAAGCAAAACATAAGCAGTTGAATCTACTTTAACTGAAAATACATACCAATATACAAAATATTAAGCACAAGTAATAATGAAAAAATAAATGATGAATTACTTAAAGATGAGGACTGATAGTTTTTGCTCTCAAAATACATAATATTAATTTATGCATAAAACATGAGTTTTATTTGTCTGTCTCCTATACTTATTTTCCCCCAAACTTATAATTTTATTGTTTAATTTTCCATTAAACTTGACACTCTAGTAAACTGATATCTAGCTATCTATTCCGATTTCAATTTAAAAAGAAAGAGAAATCAGCCTGCAAAAAAATAAATCAATCAACAAACAAAAATGATATGACACTGCATAATTAATTAACTTTAGGCCTGACTTTGGGGTGCCACTGACACCTTTCTTGTCTAATCTGTGAATGAGAATTCAGAATCAGAAATCAGAATACTTTATTATCTCACAGAGAGAAATTCATTTGTGGTGCACAACAAGTAGACAGGACATCACAGTACACAACAACAATCATTCATTGTAATTTTAAAATCAACAGCAATTATAAAAAATAAACACAATTTATAAGTTATTAAACATAAGAACATAAAAAATGTAAACATCTGGTAAAAAAAACAAACAACTAATCCCATGACTTTAAAATTGAAATCTAGTTAGAATAATAACAATCACAATTTTAAAATCAACAGCAAATATACAAACACCATTATGAATCATTAAACATAAAAACATACATGTAAACAACATCATAGTAAAAAAACAACAACAATATTTAGTCCCCTGACTTTAAAATTAGAATACAATAAAATAATAACAATCACAACTCATCATCACCCTGCGGCACCCCAAAATCCACCACTTCACCAATAAAACGCACACACCACACACACACACACACTTGCACCCCCACCACTCCCACACACACACACAATTCTGACAATTATAACAATTTTTATGGTATCCACACATCTTACTACGATGTCATCTAACTTTGTGTAATAGTTTAACGCTTCTCGATCAAAACACGAAAAAACTCACTTGAGAAGTTCATGGTGCTGAGTGCTTCCGTCGTATCAACGCAATGGAGGAAAAACGCGCGGAAAGACCACGCCGTAAGCATCACTTACCTACTTAGCCAGTGCAGCATCTCTTCATTGCAGATGGGGAAAGTTATCATCTATCAAACAATACGACTGGCCGTTCGGTCAGGCCGTTCTGTCGTAGCAGACGAAAAACCAAGATGGCGGATTCCGGACACG